>JAQSVV010000045.1:1200000-1550876 GCA_036375495.1 Agrotis segetum
CTTCCAACTTTATGTACATACCAGCATACATTCACATAAAAGTGCAATGGCGTCGTGCACAAAAACAATGGATTTGCATTACAAAAGCGAGCTATGTGCACATCCTAATGAACAGTAATTGTTTAAATCCACAAGAAAGTGGGGAGCGCTGAATACGCAACAACTTACAAACAGTTAATTACATTAAATGTACGCGTCGTTTTTATATCACAGCGGGTTGTGCACAGTTGCACATTTACACGGTTGCACAATGCAATTGTAAACTGTACTTAAAACCATTTGGAAAATAAAACAATGTTTTTAGTTTTCCCAATTTTACGTTTTAACGTGAGAGTGTAACAAATAAGTACGTCCATTTTGTCACGTTTAATTAAACGTTAGTTAACTGCAAATAAAACAATCGTCATTAGTAACTATTATACAGTTTTGCGTGCCCGGCAGGCTCCATATTGATCTATAATTGTTTTTAACCATCTCTGTAACATGAGTGCATTAAAAAAAATGCGTATTGAATAACAAATACAATCATTTGCAATCATCTGCTCTTTTTAACCGACTTCAAAAAAAGGAGGAGGTTATCAATTCGACTGTATTTTTTTTTTATGCGACTGGGTGAACCGATTTTCATGATTCTTTTTTTATTCGAAAGCTGGTGCTTCCCGTGTGGTCCCATTGTCACCGTTTCAGGATCTGATGATTGGAACTTGGAGAAATCGAGGGCAACCCTCAAATTTTATTGGCTGACACACAGTTTTTTGCAAATCTTATGATGTAATTCAAGTACTTGCGTATGGAAATCATCATCTCATGTAGCTGAGCTGATGATGGAAGGCACAACACCTCAAGTAAGAAAAATATGCTTGTGTTGGCATATCTCCGGAACTACAAGTCCGATTTAAGTAATTCTTTTTTTGTTGTACTAGGTATCGTTCAACTTAGGGAATACTGCAAATTTCATCAAAATCGGTTCAGTAGTTTTTGAGATAGGGAATTAATGATAAAGATGTTAACGATGTTATTACCGGTGCTACGAATTACTAAATTCTAGTGCTGAAGGTTGAATATTTAAACTAAAAAGAGTAAAATAAAAACTTAAAAAAAAAAAAAATGTGACCGCCTTCAAAAACAACCACAAAAAAGGGTGAAATAACCTACAAAACTTTTCTTTCGGAAGTCGGTGGCAAAAGAGACAATGAAATAATAAAAAAAGTCACCGACTTCCGAAAGAAAAGTTTTGTAGGTTATTTTACCCTTTTTTGTGGTTGTTTTTGAAGGCGGTCACATTTTTTTTTTTAAGTTTTTTCCAAATTCGATTGGAGTCGGGTTCAAGTTGAACCGGATGCAACTATCTATTAACCCCTAACAACTAGGTTCACACTTTTTTTTTTTTTTTTTTTATGGTGGTAAAATCATCAAATGAGTCCTCCCGCCCTGGGTGGGGCGGAAGGGACTGTCAGACTCTTACTGACTAAAATCCACCCGTGTTCCTTCCTATGCCCTTTACGTTCTGGGGCCACGGTATCCTGGGTTAAGAAAAAACCCGCGACCCCAGCAGGCATTTGGCGCGAAACACGACGCGCCACCGATCCGGGCTTGGTCCTTCGGACGGCGAGTTACCCATCACTCACCGTCCGCAAGCCCGCTCCGCCGCTGTGCCCTCTGCTAATCAGAGGGACACGCGTTGGAGCGTCCACACGACAGGCTATTCGCATACGGGCAAAGAGACCACTTAGGCACACAGTGCTTAAGAAAGAGTTTTTGCCCGCATCCCAGGGTGCACCGGCCCGAAAAACTGGTCTTCCCCCCGGACGTATCCGAGAAGGAACTCCAGTCCACGGGCGCACGTGGAGGTTTCCTGTCATAGCACCCCACTAGGTTCACACTTGGTAAAAAAAAAAAAAAAAAAAAAAAAAAAAAAAATAGATGGCCTTCATTAATGGACTATTGATAGACATGCCCACGATGTAATATTGGTTTACTTATTTATCAACTAAATGATGTTTGTTTTCTCAAGTTCAGCTAGCAATCTTCTTTCTTTCAAACAAAGAAAATATACTTACTAACCGACTGAAAGTAGCGAGCTACATTGTGGTTCATTCAAGTATGCCAAAACGTGTGTCTGAATTTCATTATGTTTGCAGTTTTCGGCAAAGTAAGGAAAAACAATCTCTATGCTGTTTCTTTTCGAACCCACGACCTACAACTCATATGTCTGGACCGATACCACTGGGCCTCCACTGCTCTAACCAGGCGCATTACTTTGTGTAATTTATTTCATCACCACTGCTCTCAAAACGGTGAAGGAAAACATAGTGAGGAAACCGGCATGTCCTAGAACCAAAACTTCGAAGACATGTGACATCTACCAACCCGCACTGGCCGCGTGGCTCTCACAGAGAGGAGGCCTGTGTCCCAGCAGTGGGAACATTATAGGCTGATAATGATGATGAATGTGCCTGGCGGGGTTCGAACACACGACCTAATATTCGTAAGTCGGGACCGATACAACTGGGCCACCACTGATCTATTTATTTTTTATTATTTATTTAATATTATAACAAGAAAAAAAATACAATCTCAGCGTTAGCCACTTCAACAGTCTCGAAGCCTTCGATACAATCTCCTTGGAAATTATCTCTCAAAGTGCACACTTATAAACACTGCATACAATTCTGCTGACCTGTCTACAAGCAACCCTGAGGATATTTCCTTCCCTATCTTTGCTCACAGATTTCAAGTGGCCAGACATTCTGTAGAGACACTTAAATTTTATTATTTGCCCAAAGACTGTTCAGGGAGTTTGAATGTTCTAAGAAAATTGAACTGTTGATAATAATTGTAGTCTGTAAGTTATATTTGTTTTTAACAATTTTTCTGAAGTCATATCTTACTTTTTTTTGAATAATTCTTCTATTCTTTAAGTAACCTTCTTTGCGAAGTCTGGAACAATGTCCGTGTGCATATTTTTGAATTTGGGAGTTAGGAAAGTAATTCCCACAGTAATAGCACTTACGTAATTATTTTGTGGCTATTTCTTTTTATTTGGGAAGAGTACAAAATAAACAGACAAAATTGCTCCTCGCTTTTATATACTATTTCACCCGCTGCAATGGCTCACGTGGTAGGGCCAATGTTGCTGGCCAAATAAACTTTATCCTATTTTTTATTATTTTGGTGTACTTTTAACACTATAGCATAGACACTACTGGCGCTATGGGGTATAAAAGCAATTTATGGTTATTGCCTGATATCCTCTAAACACGTTGTTACAAAAAATGGGCCAGAATAAGTCATCTAACTTATTAATTTATTAGCAAGGAGTTTGAAAAAAAACTAACTGTACCTAATCGGTTCATGTAGGATTGTTGTAAATTCGTCATAAACCAACCAGGGATGGAAACTAATTTCCCACACTCGTATAAATTATAGCCTGCTAAAAGTATTGTTTCCATATTGTATCTAAGGTTCCTTAGTACTCGTTGTTTTTTGCCCATATGATTTTACATGTATTTAAAACTAGTAGCCCACTCGACAACGAATTAGTTATAGAGGGAAATTTGTTTAAAACACGATTTTGAACCACGCTTACTTTGTTTGATGCTACAAATAAAATATCTTTATCTAGAATATACTGGTAAAGGCCTTACCATGGACAAAAGTCGCCGCCACTAGCCCTTGAGCTGTTGGGGTAGGGGGGTTTAAAGGTTACAAAACATAGATTAAACCTTGACCTGACCTAGTGCCGTTTTTTTTCATTGTCTAAACAATTAAATCTACAATTTTTAAATACATTTTGGACTTGAAATTAAGATGAAAAAGTTACTATCAGCTTTTTTGACAGCTACTACTGTTAGACCATGGTTTATACAATTAATCGTTATTCAATCCTAAACCAAACCCTTTTTTTACGCTTTTATTTTGTAATAAGACGGTAATTGTCTTTACAGAATTGACAATACGTGTTCAGAAACCTAGAATTTGTACTAACCTTATTCACTGCTCAAAAGCTCGTTTAATACTAGGGATTTAATTTGCCTTCTTTATGTTCTCTTTTATCGTAGCTATTCACATATTTCCTATATGCTGGCCATCGTTTTGATGGCATATATTTGGCACAAGTGATCGGTTATTTTTTACGAGACAGCCCATAATTATTTCTCTATCGCTTTACTTAGAAATTTCTTCGAATCAGCGGGGATGGCTCAAGGCATATGCTCTGCTTACCTGGTCTATAAAATAGTCAAGATTGGCAGGGACGTGGCGAGCTGGAACTGCCATTAATTTTTACACAACACCACGTAATAACGCTGGCGCTGTGCAGGCTTATGGTGGCATCGCTAACTTGCACATGTCTGGCAAAACGATTTTATACCATACCCACATCTCATTTTTGGTTCTAGGACATTATGCCGGTTTCCAATGATCACGATGTTGTTGGCTTCACCGCAAACTTTTGAGAGCAGCTAAATGGTGTAAACATGAAATTTAATTACACAAAGTAATGACCCCGACCTGGCGAGTTACTTTTATTTGATAATTTCTTTGAAATTACTAAACTATCTACGAACGTTAAATCAGCTATAAAAACTCGCATGTAATGGATCTGAGTTTATGGGCCTTGATACCACTGAAGTAGGCCTTACCACTGATATTATTTAAAATGTCGCGGACAATTATGTAAGTTATTCATCTATCTCCGTTCTTATTCACTAAACGTGTGAGGCATAACAATGGGCAATATTGGCTCGGCTAAATTTTGATATCTCCTGGCCAATATCTTGCCAAAAACTTTGCCGGCAATTTTGGCTAGAAGTTTTTCCCAATACAATATTTTATCAGCACTATATAGTTTGTAGGTACATGGTCCGTACAATGCTAAGTTTAAGTTTGTTAAACTAGTTTTCGCATTCTTTCACTTTGATACTTATCGAAATTATAGTAACAATATATTCAATGTCGCCAAAGCTATTTCCACTCGCGGCACCCTAGTTATGTGCCGGCAATGATTTCTTATACTCAAATATGCATTTGGCTTGGGCAATATTCCCGGCAACGGCACATCTCTAGTTGCGCCACAGTAATTTACTTTTGTGGATATCTTCGTTTTCCTTTGTAAAACTGAAAACCAAAGTTGTTCCAAATAAACTTTATTATATTTTTTATTATTTTGGTGTACTTTTAACACTTTAGCATAGACACTAAAACCTCTATGGTTATTTGTGATACTGGCACGTTGTAAAAAGGAAATAAGTTAACATTGAATTTAGAAAAAAAGTCAGAAATACACATGGGATTGTTGTAAATTCTTCACAAAACTTTATGTTCTTTCGATTCCACTAAGTAGCATTTCGACACACGTAATTATTATTTTTTTACAACATGAATTATTAATAATTATCATTATTTCAATTTTGCTTTACAACTCCGACATTCCAATCTAACCCTTTGTAAACAACCATGATATTACTCGTATGCAGACAAGACAATTACGTTGGTAATTAAGTAATAAATAATTAATTTCCTTGACTTTACAAATTAATTACGAATTATGCGGGTAGGTACTTTAATCACGTGTGCAACACGGCATGAAGATGGATGGTACTTCAGTGTCTAGATATATTAATTAATAAGACAGTTCAGTTGGACTAGCTTCCGAAGGTTGACATCACAGAAATATTAAAAACAGGAGAAGTGGTAAGGGGGCGTGTCAACAGCGTTTTGGCAGAAATTGACTTGGAACTTTATTTGTGTTTCCTTTATTATCCGACTGTATTGTTTTTCATTAAATACATTGCTCTTTTACAACGAGCTCACATTATCACTAGTCACTCGGACCAGCAATTGACATAAGATCAAGCCGTAATGTCGCGTGGTATTGGAGCGGGAGTAGTACCGCCCCCCGCTTCGCGACAACACACAATGATAAAGTGTTGTTACACGGAAAAGAGTACGCTGTGGTTTTAAGAATAAGGTTTATATTTAAATGCTGAGTTATCGATGGCGCGTGTGTGCACTTGTTCAATTGTTTTGATAGAAACATATGCAATATTATCGTTATGGTCTGTTCGGCTTCACTAGTTTTCTATACATTTTAAGCTCCACGCCATATCTCCTTCTTTAAGATATCTGTGGTTGACATCCTCGACAAAGGCTCTGCTGCCAAGGAAACGGGCGAAGGTCTGTTCCTTTGAAATTGTAGTATTAATAGTAAGGTTATGATGAAGGAGGAGGAGGATGGAGGAGGTAGGTAAGGATAGGATAATCCTTTGTGAGCAAAATATGTCTTTATGATGGTAATATTCGGTAACTTATTTGTGTACGAGACGCTAGAACATTGGTAATTCATGCAATATTTGATATTGCGATTATCTAAACTAGTGTTAGAAAGAGGTAAAGTTAGCTAGTTTACATATAAGAGGTGGGTAATCTTTAAAACTGCCGTGATACGATTTCAAATATGATTTACAAAATTGAAAGCCGAGTGCCATTTGCTTTATTAAAGACGTTTCGTAGGTGAATTTTCATCAAGTAATAAACAATTTGTGACGGTAAAATTATTTGCCCGCCATAAAGACTGCTTGAAACATAAAATTATTTGAAATTATTTCTTGAATTATTACCGGCTAACCCAACTATTCATTCCCCAAAATAATTTACAGTTCTGCATAATTTTATTATGACGTGCACAGAAAGGAAAATGTAAAAATGGCGTCTTTTGTTTCGACTTGGGTTTTCGCACCAAAAGGTTCACAGTACAAATATCTATTATATTTGTACTGTGAACAGTACGGTTCACAGTAAAAATATCTATTTTATTTGTGAACTACTGTACTGTGAACCTTTTGGTGCGGTCCGGTCAAAATATTTATTTCAGTTAATAAAAACTCTGAAACAGCTGAATTATGGTAGGAACATTGGGTACACCAGTAGAAATAACGTGCGTGTAAGTCCCCTTCGATCCTGTGTATGCTAAAAACGTTATTGCACGATCAAATTGTCTTTTTTTAAGATTTTCGTATAAAGAAAGTTTTATCAAAATTATAGTTCAGTGCATCTCATACTTTTACTAATTTTTTAATTATTTGATCACTACTTTGACGTGTAATTTGACCGGACAATAACATGAACGTCACCGACACCAATCAACACAAACCGCACATAATAAATAATGCACTTTATCGTAATTATTCAAGCCGTAACGTAACCTTTATGTTAATGCCCTTACACACAGCTCTGCATTATGCACGAGAATATAATGCATTCATAGACAGTGCTCCAAAATCCCTCGTTGACGGACAAAAGCCGAGTAATTTGTGACGCAGCCTCGACGCAGGTCTCGTGTAGGATTAGCCGTTATTACTCCTGCATACAACATCACAGGTCGTGTGTCTCGCCTACAGGCTCTGGCATGTGTAATTAGATTTTATTCGGCCAACTGAACCCCTCTAAATTAGCTTTGTGTCATCGAACATCGAGCCATGAGCCACGAGCTCCGTTGTGCGACCACTGATTAGTGAAAAGGCTGATTTTATGCGATGAAAAGTACGTACGATTTCATGCGATGAGTTGAATGAATGTATGTATTAAATTGGAAATGGATCTCATTTGAATTGATACGTATTTGCATCGTGATTAATGATTACTATTCGTATTATGGTTTGATATGTAAATTAGGCTATTTTGATATAAAACAGTGTTCACTAATCTATTGTACCTCTACTGCGTTTATCTATGGTAACAAAAACCGTTACGTTCAAACAAGAAAACATGTATTTTTGTACAAAAAAATAAGCATTCAAGCATCTACCTGTCTTCTTTCCCCAGCTCAAAAAAACATTGTTTGTCATCATTACTAAAAACAAAGTACAGAACTAGTAACAAAGAAACTCGATTAGAAATTCGCGGAGAGAATTAAAAGTTGTTAACTAGAGCCGCGATGAGTTAGTGGTGTACATGTGTGGGGGCGGGGCCTGTGGGACTATGGGGTAAGGACTGGTGCTAACTGAGGAGAAACCAAAACGAGGAGAAGCACAGAGTGGACAAGATATCCTTACTATTTCTTATAAATGCGAAAATGAGTTTGTTATTTTCGTTTTAACAACCACTTAGCCGATTTTAAAGAATTTTGGCATAGATAGTTTTTGGAAAAATTTTTGGCAAAATGTGAGAGGAAATAAAGACGTGGTGATAAATAATTACGATTATTCAAAATTATTCTTCGGTGGACTTTAATCTTGGTTAAATCAAAACAGATGCCATCTAGTTTTTCTACATTTTAATTTTTTTATTAATATCTCTGTCTCATTTGATGAGCAGAAGAAAAAGATACCGATTAACGGTAATTTGCCCAAATAAAACAAGTAGGTGGTTGTAAACTCTGGTTAGAACTCGGTATACCAAACTAAGATATCACCTAAGACCTACATATTGTTACAATCGAATTTTTCCTAGTAACTAGGCAAACCGGGCACAACATGATGGCGGTTTCCCAGAAATAGGTCGCTGTACATCCAGGGATTAATCTGAACAAATCAACTAGTTCTATCCGATCGTGCGTACGCATGCGTGACGAATGCGTGTCTGCACATACAACCAGTAGTAATATTTAAATATTTTTAGAAAGATTTATTCTAAAAAGGAGCTACAGCTACCAAAATGTATATCCTGAGTCTATTTCTATTTCTATACGAGAAAATTAAAATGATTGCCCATAGCCATCATTACTTCCGAAAAAGTCTATGATAGATTTTATTTAAATATTTATTTGGTAGGTTTTTTTATTTAATTATTGGGCATCTTAACTTTAAGCAAAAAAATATTTTTTACGAATAGAAATACTATATTTCTAAAGCAGTCTCATCAACAAAACGAAAGTAAGTTTTATACTTTTGCATGAGGTTAATAATAATAGACACCAACAATCCCATTTGCATAGAAAGTTTGAAAAAATCTTCTACACATTACCAGGGACTGAAAGCGGTTAAGGTTAAAGGTTAAGATACCTCAAAAATATAACGGTACCGATTCAAAATAGAGGTTGAGCTATACCGGTACCCATATAAATAAAGGTTAGGATTAATTGTTATTTAACCTTTATACGATTTCGGTACCGAAAAACATGCGAGCGGCACGGGGCGCGGGTACAAGGGCGGGGGTATCTACGCGTTGCAACTTGACCTTGTGTTTGCTTGCTGTACAATTCTTATTTTAATACATGCGTGCGAGCGAGATAGCGCGGGGCAGGACAATGCGCGACCGGCGGTGGTGTGTAGGTAACGCATTAGTATTAGTACATGTGTTACACTGTATACAAATTATTTTTTCTCTTTCCCTGTATTTGTTTTGCTACCGACTGTGTGACGGGTAATAGGCGTGTTAAAGTCGACCGCTGATAGTTCGTCAACGTAATAAGTATTATAAATAAACAAAATGGAAAGAAAGCGTAGAAACGCAGTTTACTTGGTAATTTCCCTATTTTTAAGACATAATTTATAAGTAGGTCGGTGTTTCTCAGTTCATTGTTCATAAGGTATATCCCTTATGAACAATGAAATAATCTACGAATAGGAGGCGCGCCGCCTGTCCCGCTAGGAAAGTCCCTACGTCGCCCATTATAAAATCAACATTAGAACATACCTACCAGGTGAATGTGAAGCGTTTGATTACGCAAGATACAAATAAATGTTATATATTGATCGTTTTTCTGTAAATATTTAATTTATTATGGCAAGTTTATAAAGATCTAGCCTAGAAAAGAAACATAGTCGAACTAATTTGAAATAATGCCCTAAACTAAAAAAAAAACAAAAAAAAACGCTTATTTAAACATTTTGAAAACTAAAATTGCTTGTTACTTTTTTTAATTTTTTTATTACTTACAAAAGCTCTTTTTAAAACAACATATTATGTCTTTAATTACATCACCATCATCATCACCTCAGCCATCGGACGTCCACTGCTGAGCATAGGCCTGCCCTTTAGATTTCCACATAATTATACCAGTTGGAAGCGACCTGCATCCGGCGACCTTTATAAGGTCGTCTGTCCATCTTGTTGGTAGACGTCCTACGCTGCGCTTGCTAGTCCGTGGTCTCCCCTCTAGTGCTTTTCGACCCCATCGGCTACTGCTCTGCGAGCAATATGGCCTACCCATTGCCACTTCAGCTTGCTAATCCGATGGGATATATCGGTGACTTTAGTTCGTCTACGGATCTTCTCATTTCGGATTCGATCACGTAGAACAACACCGAGCATAGCCCTCTCCATAGCTCGTTGAGCGACTTACAGCTTTGCGATGAGGCTGATAGTGAAAGACCACGTTTCGGTGCCGTAAGCCGTCACTGGTAACACACATTGGTTGAAGACTTTCGTCTTGAGGCACTAAGTTAACTGTCACGAAATATGAAACATTATTATGGATTAATATCTAATAGTTGGGGAGCCCAGGAAAGGATTTTTGCTGTGACTTCAGCGCGTGAGATTATTATAAGGGAGAATCCTTGCACCCTTTAATGTACCTGTACCAAGTTTCAACCCTTCATCTGGTGGGGTTTTGTTTGGGACAACCCGTCAGAATAGTAAAAAAAATCGATCCGCAGAAATACTCGAGCGAGTACTGAACTGATCTACTCGAGCGCGTTTCATTTTTT
This sequence comes from Agrotis segetum, assembly GCA_036375495.1. Taxonomy (NCBI): domain Eukaryota; kingdom Metazoa; phylum Arthropoda; class Insecta; order Lepidoptera; family Noctuidae; genus Agrotis; species Agrotis segetum. The sequence continues at coordinate 1,210,650 of JAQSVV010000045.1, forward strand.
TTTAAAATTGAAGATAACACTGTAAAAATCATACCCACTAATAATCTGACGTTTTGCATGGGGCGATGTCGGTAGAATCGTGGAGTAAAGGTGATCTACCAGTAAGTTCGCAACTATCGGTCGTGATTTAATGTCCGCCATCTTTGATGGCGATCATTGTCAAAATGATCCGCCATTTATTGAATTAATTTGTTACAAAAATTGTGATAAATGAAGAACCGCTCTACTAATTTTGTGCAAATTTCACATGAACCATCTACTAAATAGTCCAAACAAAGCCTAAACGAGGTTTAAGGTTTGGATAGGTGAGCCCGTTCCTCAGTTATAAAATTACAACGAAAAGTGGCATTGATTTCGTGTTATGTGAGGATCATTTCATTGTATGGGCAACAGAAGTGTGAAAATAAATAGAAAATCTAATGAAGTACTGACTACAACAAATAAACTTCATGCTGTTAGAAGAAACCTTACTGTACTTTTGACCAACTTCTTCTGTCCAGATAATTTCCTTCCCATACAATGAAATAATCCTCACATAACACGAAATCAAATAACATCATAAAAAACATAAGTAAGTAATTTTGTCATTCAAACAATTTGTATGAAAAAATACTTTGCATTTGACCAACTTCCGCCGTTCCGATTATTTTCTTCCCATACAATGAAATGATCCTTACATGAAACAGAGACGAACGGCATTAAAAAAAATGGCCAATAACACTAATTTCTGTGGACAGCTCACGGGTACATATTTGAATATCGAAGATTAAAATATCTACCCTTAAAATATCGATGTTCAAAATATCGAAAATGTAAATATCGAATGACCATAAAATAGAAAATTAAAATATCGAAAGTTTAAAACATCGAATGATTAAATAATCTACGTCCAATATATCTAAAATCTAAATATCTACAAAAGTTACATCGAAAGATCTAAATATCCCCCCGCCATCCTCTTCATGTTAGGTTACTTTAAACCTTCCAAACAGAAATAGGAGCCCCGCGAAGCGGGGCTCCGTCGACTTACCTTTGTAGGTTGTTATTTTTTTCGATATTTCAACTAGTAGGTATTTTTAACGTAGAGTTTATGAAATTAGATATTATGAACTGCGATGTATTAAACGTTGATATTTTGAATTTCGACATAATGTCTTTCGAAATTTTGAATCATTCGACATTTAAATCAGTCGACATTTTAATCTTCGACGTTTTAAGCGTAGATGTAACATTTTTCGATATTTTGTTACAATCGATATTTTAATTTTCGATATTCTGAACAACGATTTTTTAAGCGTAGATATTTTAATCTTCGATATTCAAATATGTACCCCAACTCACACTTGATGAAAAAATAAAAAATGCTTAAATAGTCAACAGTAGTGATGTTGCGAATGTCTGGTTTATGACATTCGCGAATGCGAATATTCAATTTCAATATTCGCGATTGCGAATGCGAATATTGACTTTTCTATAAAACGCACGCAAAATGATAGATAGGTTTGATATTTCATGTCAGACATTAAAGTTTAAACCAAACATTGGCCAAGTCTATAATATTTGAATTAATATCACGAATTATAAAAACAATTAATTTTTTTTTTAATTGTTTTTCTCTTTATTCTCATACACACATCAACACGGTCTAGGGATATTTTTAAAAAGGCGAATTACTATCAATGTGTTAATTATTTAAATGTCATTTTTTAATAATGGTTAAGGTATAGATTAAAATTTCAGGATTTTATGGAAAAAAATAAAGCATAGACGGAAACCGTATATTAATGAACTTTTAATTTGTGAGTAAAAACTGAAAAAAATAAAAAAATCATTTAATTTGTGTTTATAAACTTAAAGTTAGTAGTCTGAGAAAGCGCCCATGATGTTCATAACACATCGACAACGATTCGGCATGCTCAGAACAAGGTTGTCAATGTCTTGCTGCGGAATATTGTTCCATGTCCTTCTGAGGTGCGCAAAAAGTTGATCTTCTGTAGCCAGATTTTCAGGAATTTCCTTCAGAGCTTTTTTTTGCAGCATGGCGATTGAGCAGGCCAGTCTAAGGCCCTAACATTATGTGTATGTAACCAAGCTGCTACCGTTCTCGCCGTGTGTGCCCGGGACACGACCTTTGTGTTCTGTGGGGCAAGATTACGGGCCCCAGCACCTGTTGGACGTATCGTTCTGCCGTCATATTGCCCTGCACCCAAACGAGATCCGTCCGTCCTCCAAGACGAATTCCTGCCCAAACCATAATTGGTCCTCCTTGGTATGGGTGAACTTCCTGAGGGTTCTGGAGACGGCTCCATCGTCCAGGAACTCGCCAAACACGCGTCCTTCGTGAATCTGGATGGAAGCCGAACCTGGATTCATCCGTGAACAGCACATTGGACCATTGCTCATGGCCCCAGTCCACGTGGTTCCGAACCCATTCTAATCGTCGTCCACGATTGCCTCTCCATAAAGGTGGGACCCGGAGTGGTCTACGAGAGCGTAGATTGCTTTCATGCAGTCGCCTTCTTACAGTTTGGTCACTCACAAGCACTTGGTGTTCCACTCGCAGCCTTTGGACCTATTGAGTCGCCGTTGCATTTGGTTGTGCTCGCGCAGTAATTTGCAAAAATCGGTCTTGTCTGGGGGTAGTGATGCGACTTGGCCCCCGGTGCCTTTCCGCTACTTCACCTGTGGTACGATAGCGTGTCCACAATCTTGAAATTACATTTTGATGGGTCCCTATGGCCTCAGCAGCATTACGCTGAACTGATCCAACTTCCAGCATTCCCAAAGCTCGTAACACCTCCGCCCCCGTCAAATGCCGGCGTTGCATGGCTACAATACCTCAATTTTAACTTTATCTTTCGTTTAAAAATGAAAAAAAAAAAACTGTAACTAAACGTTATTCGTATTGTTTTCTAAATTTCGCACAAATGAAAACTCCCTCTCATATACATCAAGATATTTTTATGCCACCGAAACAAAAGAATTTTCAAAAATTTGAATTTGGAATTAGTCTGAGATAAATTACAAACAAATCGGTGTATAAAAGATTCCAATGCGGCCAGTACTTTTCGAGTTATTTAATTGAGAATGAAATCCCTATTCCCTAGACCGTGTTGATGTGTGTATATGCAAAATCACTACATAGTATAAAACAAAGTCGCTTTCTCTGTCCCTATGTCCCTTTGTACGCTTAAATCTTTGAAACTACGCAACGGAATTTGATGCGGTTTTTTTTAATAGATAGAATGATTCAAGAAGAAGGTTTATATGTATAATAACATCCATTAAATAGTGGAGAAGTACTGTTATTTTTGAGGTTTCTAATGTGATGTCGTAAATAATTACATTTTTTCCGCTTACATTGCAAACGCAGGCTGAACCCTACGAGTTTTATCAAAATATTGTACTAAGTATCGTACACATTGAAAAGGTCTACAGAAAGTCCGCGATGGTATATGTCTATCTCTTATGGATAACCCACAATAACTTTTTTTTGTCATTTACTTTTTACGACAAATAATGGCTAATTTTCGAAGCGATTTTAACCAATACAGCATTAATCCTTAACCAATTAAATACCTTGAATACATTGTTCATTTAATATAGATCTATATGGCCCTTTACATCGTATGATTTAAGTGAATATTTTCGAAGATATTACAGATTTAAAAATTGCGGGACGTAGCGTTTGCGGCGGTACCGGCCAGTCGCCCGGTGCGGCAAGAGCGACTTTGTTTTATACTATGTAGTGATTCTGTAATATGTTGTAAAAATAAAATAAATAGTTAAAAATGTAAAAAGTAAATAAGTAAAAATGTAGTGTATGAATTTAGATATTCCAAAGATAGCAGGAAATCTTCATGGTATAGGGAAAGGGGATTGTTTCACTCCAAATTTAACGCGTGCGGGCCACGGGCATTAATGAATAAATCAAAACTACTGGATCGATTTTAATCACATAGGCTATATAATTTATACCCGTGCGAAGCCGGAGCGGGCCGCTATGTTTTTATACACATATACAACGTTCACAGTTTTTCTGTAGTGTATTTTATATCAGCATTGCACCCGTGCGAAGCCGGGGCGGGTCGCTAGTTATGTATATAGTAGATAATTTTGCATAACTGGGTGAAAGGACTCATTTGATGATTTTATCACGATAAAAAGGATTTTTGTTGCGATTCTGTTAATATTTAATACAACCGGATTAACAGAAATAGTTCAATATAGGTGTCTTCTTTAAGACTATTCCATTACATGCAGTTTTCATATTCAAATCATAGTGATAAATTAAAAAATAGTGTTTTAAAAATACTCGCAAACATTCGCATCGATTTATGCGGATGCGAATGCGAATATCAAAAGCTTGCGAATATTTGCGAATGCGAATATTCGTAACATCACTAGTCAACATCATAAAAGAGCTAAAGTTTCCTAAGAAAGTTTTCCCGTATCTCTTATGGATTCGGATTTCCCCCTTTTGGCCAATATAATTTTTTTTTTTTTTCAACCGCTTGCCACGGACAGCCCCCTCGAGTTAATCGTCAGATTAATATGTATTGGTTATTAGAATTATAAAGCGCGTTTACACTATAAATATCTGACGCGCTCGAGTACTTCTGTACAACTGTTTTTTTTTACAGTTTCAAAACTGTTACACGCTCTCTCCCCCCCCCCCCACTAAAATAGAAAACTTGTCAGAAACTTTTTTCTTCTCAGAAAATAATCTTTCAAATCCAATAGGTCGCCGTGACTCTCGAGTAACTGCAAATTGAGCATCCTCGGCTCCCCTACTATAAGTGGTCGCTTGCAAAACGCACGTGCAGTCTAAGCAGCGGGCAAGCTACTTGGACCCCGCTGACGCGCGCGATAATATCTACCACGTGAGATATCTGCGTGTGTTCAATTTTCAAACAAGCGGGAAGTGCGCGATTCACTCTCGACGTTAGGTAGGTAAGTTAAATCTGTCTGAACTTGTCGCTCGCACAAATGCCTGGCGGCTAAAGAGACACACACAAACACCTCGCGCCTTTGATACTGCCGCTAGCGCGCCGCGCACGTCAGACGTCAGCTTGCCCGCTACCGTGCGTTTCGTACGTGAACACTTGGATATTACGCCATATTATTATGTTTGTTATTTCGTGACCGCGCCCATCATTGCGCTTGCGAGCCCGCGAGTCAACGTCAACGCACTTAGAAAGATAGACGATAAAAATATTACTCAACTGGGAGTTAATTTGTACAAAGCAGAACAAAATAATGCAGCTCATTCAGCTCATTTTCCATTCTTATTTCAGACGCATAGTAGTAATTAGTACATACCAATAAATACAAAACAAGAAGCGAGCAAGTCTAAACAATTTTCGAATTTAAAAATGATAGTAGATGGTAACCGTAAAACAATATTATAAAAAAATATAACAAAGGACATAACGTTAGAATGTTAGATCGATCCTAAATAAATGCGTTAAAATAATAAGTACGCGACTGCCGCCGCCGCCGCCGCCGCCCGCGCCCCGCGCCGTGAGGCAGATAGCCCGCGTAAGTACATTGCGTGATTCAACAATCGCGAACGACAGAGACAGATAGAGTGGTAAGGCGGTATATCAAAGAAAACCCTTATTTAAAAAGGTTAAGGTAACGGTACCGATATTATTATAAAGGTTATGGTACCGCTACCGAAATATACCGGTATAAATATTGTACCTTAAAATTCGGCTACTTCAAAAAATAACGGTACCGTTATATATCGGTTATCGTTATTTAACGGTATGACGTCATACCGAAATTTAAAGGTACCTTTATTTTTGGGTAATTCAGTCCCTGCCCGGGACATTGAAGATAAAATTAAACATACCGGAACTATGCAACCGAATATTACAGCACGAAGCGAGAGATGGCGGCACAATTACATCGTAAGCACTCCATTACTTTATACGATAGGTTTTGGCTTCTGAAACTGGGAAAGACTTGTTATTTTCTGCTTATTTATTTCTCTAAGCACCTATGATATTATTCGGCGATTTGTTAATATTATGTGAAACCGAGTGGACTGAATTCTACATTGGCCCGTTAAAATCACAAAAGATATTCTTTGACAGTACCATAACGCGGCAAATTAAATAATTTCTCGCCTTTGGAGTAGATGACCAATTTCATTCGTAATAAATAGGGCAAGCTTTTTGTAAAGGACAATATTTAAAAAAAATACAACTTCATCTGTGCGAATCCAATGCAGGTCACTAGTACAAAAGAGTTTGTTTCTTTTGCTCCATCAACCAAAAGTCAAAATCCTGTGCCATCCGTCCCGCTGCATGCCGAATTTTTCCCATCTAGCCCGTTGACGGAGCAGGGATTAATCTCTAAGCACGAAACCCTTATTTTCGGCCTTTGTGCCGGACGTATTGACAACGAACTTGAACTAAGAATTAATAATATTACGATTTGATAAATTAGACAACTGGGTCAATCTCCAATTTTTGGACTTTCGTTGAGGATAATGACGCCCAATAATAATAAAAACAAAAATATTAATTATTTTAATTACGTTTATATAACTAAAATGAAATTAAAATTATTTATATTTTTGTTTTTTGTCAATGGATGGTTGCACTAGCAGTAAAAGTATTGGGCGTCATTATCCTCAACGGAAGTCCAAAAATTGAAGATTTACCCAACTACTTAGAGAGACTCAAAATGACTTCAGTCGTAGTGGTATTAACCGTCCGCAATTTGATTTTGACGTAAGTTATGTTCGTACAAGTGTATTCCTTCTCGAGTTTTAGTTCACAGATTTATAATGTAGACAACTAGGGCCCCTACACTTTCCATACTTTATTTATGTATTTTTCAATTATCGGATAACAGAAGTCTATCCAATTTGCAATCAACAACAACGTCAATAGTCAAGATCCACTAAAACATTTTAATTTTAACTTACAAAAAAATAACACAATTTTTCTTTAGTTTTAACAAACATTATAACCATTCAGTTGTTAAATTAATGTTGAAAATTCTTGTTCTCACTTATTACGTATTCAATTTTTCAGTGAAACTTTGACCTCCGCCCGAGGAGAGCTTTTTCCAACTTTTTATAGTACGTACGCTAAGTTTGTAGACAAGTATTTGTAGTACTTAGTGAGACTAGTTGTTTGTTGGTCTCTTGGTGTAGTATCTTGGGTTTGTAGGTCAACAAACAAGATGTAAGAGTTGGCTCTTGAAACACTTTAAGAATCTTTGCCTTCTTAATCTTTTTTGGGCAAAAAATCGCCTTGACATTATCTACACAAAATTACAAAGAGGAAAGATTTGAATGTTTGTCTGTGTGTATGTATGTAATAAATAAACTCAAAAACTACTGTGCCGGTTTCAAAATCGATTTCACCATTAGATTGCTACATTAACTCTGATTAACATAGGCTAATCATCTCCGGCCGTGCGAAGCCGGGACGGGCCACGAGTTTTTTATTTAAATCCCGAAAAGTTTAGCAGAAGCCTACCTACTCGTATTAATTAAAACACACTACAAAGCGTCTGGTGATGCTTTTCCAGAAAGATGCGGGTTCGAGACCCTGTCGCAAAATAAAACCGCCTCATAGTTTCACAGCATAATTAAAAAAAAACAGAAAAAGATCAGAAATAAATATGTGTCAAGCATTATTCCTACTAAACTATAAAGTAGTTCGACCAAACTGATTTTTCAGCCGAAACCGAAACCGAAACCGAACCTTCGGCCTTGCTCTAGTTTAACCGAAACCGAAACCGAAACTTTTTAAAACTTATTACATTTCGATTTTTTTCTGTTTTTTTTTTTACTATTGACACAAGAAAAATTGTCAAATACCAGAGCTTTTTCAAATGGGCGTGGACGGCTAAGTTTTTAACTACGAGGAATATCGAAAAACGTTGAATAGAGTCTCGAGACCGATTGTTGCCGAAAACTAAAACTATATCTATTGGATATTAGTCAAAAATCAATAATCGTGGCCAAAAATAGAACCCTCTAATTTAAAAAAAATCTTTCACAACCTGTATTATTATACCATTTGATAGTGTTAATAGTAAGGATCAAATTCGCCTTGGTAATAATAAATACGGCAAACTTATTCATAGATAGATAGACGATCTTAAGATTGCTATTTTTCTATGTTATTGTAACTTCTACTGAGTCCATAATCTATTCAAAAACTATAAAAAAAATCATTGTTTCCAAAAACTAGATTTGAAGTCATCAACAATCGCTACTATATTAATTTAGCAATACGAAATACTGTAGACATTAGGCTAAAAAAATTGCATTATTTCAAAAAAGAAACCGTTAACTTAATTAACTTTCGAATACCGCCTAATCCACGATCGCCTTGATGATTGATAAGTTTTTAATCATTAACGTACGTAACAAATATTTTTTATTATGAACGTGACCTATACAAGTACACTCTTGGCAGTAAACTCAAAAACATAACCTCGTCTTACAATAAAGACGGTGCAAACTGAGCCGGGTCCCGCCGTCGAGCAAGTACGTGTTAGCTACGAATTTTATAACGACGCACGAAAATGCAGGAACACTTGAGTTTCGGCGGGGCCGAAAGTTTCGGCTATAATTTGGCCGAAACCGAAACTAAAAACTAGACAGCCGAACCGGCCGAAACCGAAATGAAATCAAGCATTATCGGTCGGTCACTAAACTATAAAGTAGAAAATCGCGAGTTACGTTCCTTTGCACGCTTACATTAACACTCGGGTGTAGCACGCGCCGCATTAGATTACACTACATACTTCAAAATGTGGTTTTAATTACTTTGTTGTTGCATGCATATTATATTCTGTTGTGTTTGTCCCTTGGGATATTGTGGCTGAAATAATGTTGAAATATTTCTAACCTTAAATCTTTGATTTTTATCAACCCATACTAGGCCCTCGATGTGGATTACAGCCCACTCCCTTTCATTATTAAACGAGCTACTAACTACCAATAACAACTACGAAAGATAAGCAGTAGGTATTTAACTTTTTTTTAATAGTCCATCTGACCATTTATATTACATTAAAATATAAAGCTGATTTACATCCCTTACATCACAAACACAGGTCCAGTTGAAAAGCAGGGTCGTGCTACTAGTTGCTCGACATTTTACTGAACTGGGGCCTGTTTGGTGCAGCCATGGGACCATGAGACACACATCAAATCTTTGTTTTTCACTTCTCCCTTTTATTTTTTGTTTTTAGTTTAAGTTTCCATTTTTCTGTTTCTTTTTTTTTTGTTGTTTGTCATGGTTTTTGGCCAAATAAATATTTTTTCTTTCTTTCCACGGAAAATCCCGTAACTACCACACACATTACATTCTGCAAGTCGGGACGGAAAAAAACCGTACCGAAAGTTATCGAATGTGTGGCATACCATTACTTTTGTATAAAATTCCCTGTCTACGAAGGCTCCGTTTCGGAAAACGGATCAGGAAATTGAATCAGAATGCAACACACCGGGAGTCGAGAGAATTGTCCATTCATGTTGTCATCAATTTTTAGTTCGTATCACTAACGCCTTAAACATTAGTCGAAGCTACAGTGTCTTTAGCTAGTATCCCTGATTTCTATGAGCAAATCTTGTTTATCATTCGGTCAAAACCGTACTCAAACTCACACAACATGGACCACCGCGCCAAACGACGAAAGATGGTCCTATAAATAGTATCTAAATAAAGTCTTACTTATTATTCAAAAGCGGTCATCGGTATCCATAATCAATCCAGGAATAAACACACAATTATTTATAACTCAACAATATTATGATTCCGCTGGCTTTGGATCCGGGATCCGCTTCATAAATCATTTGAATAATTCGGCAATTACACCCGCCACGTCCTCACTATTATTCAACGGCGGATTAGTAATTAACAATAATAAATGATCGTATTTGTCGACTCTTAGAACATGGATACTATAAATATGAACTTGTTGGTTCAATTGTTATGTGTTTGTTGCTATAAACCTACAGGTACCTAAGTACGTAGTAGGTACTATTGCGATGATATTAACAATGAAACTGTGACGGTGCCTTATTGTGACGTCATGCATATTACCTAACCATTTGCAGGCTCATAAATAAAAAATCAATTGAAAATAACGCAAACGAGATAATAAACATATAATAAATACGTATATTTTAAAATTTATTCCACCAAGTATTTTTCTTAAACGTAATTTTGAACAGTGACAGTTCAAAATTAAGTTTGGAAGGTCAGTGACATATTCTCATTTCATTTCATTTTGTCGCACAGATGAAAAAAGTCAAATTGTGTGGCTCGAGTCTTTCTGGTGGCCTACCTATGACATCTAAAATTTTGTGGTTAGGCTGTGGGAAAGAGACAGACCTATACTATAAGTCTTCTAGTGCCATCTCTTTCCCTGAACGGAACTGCTCACGCTTTAAGACTTCATAGTAGGCCGTACAATCGTACATGGACGGTACAAGATTTGTAGAGGGTTTTAGTCATACGTAAAGATATTCATAATTATAGTGTTAACTGGCTAAACAAACAAGTGACTTCACTAACCATTAGCTTCACCATTGTCCAGGCTTAGATCACGGTTACTGATCCAGCTCTCCGCCGCGCCGCAAGGTTGGATGTGACGTCACTATGGGCACACTCACAAATCAATGTCTAGGATTGTCCTGATACTCTCTTATGGCACTAAAACACAATAGTATACGAAAAGTCTGCATACATTGGTGTTCACGATAACGCGATCCTGCGTCTCTTTCCGTAGTCGCACGTCAACTCAATGCATCACCAAGATGGCCGCTCATAGCGGTCAGATCAACAGAAGTGAGGGTAGTAGGCATAAAATGAATGAAGCATACATATAACTATCTCAAACTAGACAAAGATCTAATAAATTGGCTAATATTTCTAACCCATCTAAAATAAGAACGAATTATAAATCTTGTCCATTATAGCTGATCCGGAAAATTTCGTACCGCCTATTAGATTTTTGAACGACTTTTAAACTTAATTTATTTCTGAACGATGGAACGAACATTAGACATGGGAAAAATGTATCAATGAAAAGAAAAGATTCATATGTATCTTTTGATCACTGAGATATGTATCACTCTTTCAATCTTTGTATCTTTTCGAATCCGCGCATGACATTAAGCGACATTGCAGTCTTTTGCTCACTTGCTTAATGTATCTTTTGATCATTGAGATATACGTATCACTCAAGGAACCTTCATATCCTTTCGAATCCGTCGCATGATGCCACATTGCACTGTCCGTTGCTCACGCAGCTAATTATTGCCGATCCCGATCTCGACAGGTCTCGAGCTTAATTTGGTACCTAAATGATACTGATATTTTGTTTAATTTTGTAAATCGCTAAACCCTTTTTTCTAGGGTCTCCTGATCCGTAAATGGGATAGATTCTATGACCGAAATTAGTGTTGCATATTAAAACTCTAAAAGATTGCTTTAGGCACTTGAAGTGCACGACAAAACCAAATCAGTGTATTACTTGAAATGTTCAAGTACTGCTTTACTACTTTAAACTCTAGTCACAAGTAACAGATTTATCAATTTATCGTTTTGTGAGAATCATGAATCAGTTTATAATGGTCAGTCAACTCGTTCTCTCGGCCTTGCGAAAACGCGACATAACTTTCTAAATAGGGAGGTGCGAAAGAGACGTACCTATATACTTTCCCCACTAGCGTGCGACGCATCACAGTCACACAGATACAAGAAGACGAAGATTGAACAAGTTGTAAAAAGATACACAGATACACTGATACATTCGGATTCAAAGTGATGCATTGAGTGATTGAGTGAGATGGAACGATACCATATCATTTGTATCTATCTCTCCTGAGTTACCCATCTCTAACGAACATCAAATATTACATATTGACAATTTTATTTAGGAAAGTTTATTCCTATTTTAGTACCATTTTTACTCACCTTTTAAATCTTCCTCGAACTTCCATAAATAATTCAAAACCAAAATTAGCCAAATCGGTCGTCGTTTTCGGGTTTTAGCGAGACTAACAAACAACAATTGATTTTTATATTAAACAAGATATAGTAAGGATATACACCGTGACTTTTTAGTCGTCTTACAAAAAGGGTCCACTTAATGTATCCAACCTAAAATACCTCTAGGCAAGTTATTTTTTTTTTAATCGTTAATAATAATTTTTATTTTTAATAAATAGGTGCATTAGAAATGTGAAACACCCTATTTAAATGAAGTTTACGTATCTAGCTGTAAAGTACTACCTACCCAGCGCAATAGTCGGGCAGATCATTCTATCTCCATTTTCTATGAGACAAGGGTCATTTCTAACTACACCTTGCGTCATAATAACGAATTAAATTTTATTTTAAAATTTTCAAATCTCTTAAATACCTATTTTTTTATTAAAACGTGATTCTAGTCATTGGGTACATGAACTGGGCTGCTTTTGTAAGACGAAAAAAGTCACGGTGTATTTTACGCCACAAAAGAGTTATAAACAAGATGGATTGTCTAAGGAATGATAGGAAGTCCATATAGTTTTTTACTATGTACTCCGTTTCACGTTCTTTGATAAAATATAACTTGAAGAAAAAAACGCGATATGTGTGTTTGTTGCGCTCGTTCAAGAGGATGGAACTTGGACATGAAATTAAATGGTTTGTTTGTTAGGACTTAGGAATAAAGAGTTATTATACATTTCAAGTATTTAATATCAACTTAGTAAAAACGGAATGTCATATTGAATGAAGCCAGTGTAAAAGAATGAATGATTGTCCTTTTTTCATTTTTTATCTGTGTAAACCATGGATGATCTTTGGACTAACTGATCTTCAGTTGGTCTTGGATTTGTAATATGATCACATTTTAAGCCTGGTACTAACTTTAATACCGTAACAATCCTAGACTATTTAGTCCAGGTTTAAACCAGTACTAACTCAAACTTTTGTAATAAGACGGCATATGTTTTGGATAAACTCTAGCCGTCTTATTACAAAACGAGGTCTAACTATAAACCCAGGTTTAAAACAAAAAACAATTTTTGAATTTCGAACTTATTCCAACTGCTTTAAAATTCTAAAATGGACATTGACAACTTAGACCGGGATCTAAACTCGGTTTTTGTATTAATAACTGTACGACAGTAGAAATAAAGTTCGAAATTCAAAAATTCATTTTTGATTTAAAGCTTGGTCTAAGTTAAACCACGTTTTGTAATAAAGCCGTAGAAGTTTCTATCGAATCCAACAGTTCGACTGCCGGTAAGTTTCAACAAACAAGTTAAAATGTGCCCGTTAGTAGATATCCGTTGTTATGTCAGTTCTTATCATAACTGCCAGGTTTATGGGTATCTTCGTTGCCAGGTTTCTACCTGTTCCATATTTACCTAGCTGTGTTAGAGCCAAATCCAATATATTTATTTTAGTGTTGTACATAGAGTATTCATAAGTTTTTTTTATTTATATTTGAGGTTATTTTAAATTGTTATTTGCAGTATTACCATTGACAACCCCTTCTATATTTAAAATTCGGCTTTTTCAATCCAATTTTAAGATATGACCGCCATTGTAATCGTGGATTAAGCAATATTGTAAAGCAGTAGTTTTAAACATTTTTGTGTACAATAAAGTATATTCTACGCAATAATGATACGCGGGGAAAGCCGTACGGGGAAAAGTTTGTGTTCTTTTAAAGTCGCTAAACCCTGTATTGACTTATAAACTTTTTCCCTAGAAAGTGTAAATCAGAAAATATACCTAGGCAAAAGAGACAGCTTGATACTAACAAAATTATTGTTGTTGTTGAAATAAACACAAAACGTTCTATCAAAACGTGATAGATATGATAATATGTCAAATCAAAATAACATAATTATAACCAAAACCAATATTTAAATAACAAAATTGAAATAACGATATCACACGTGTCACTAATATAAATGATTATTTAATTGGTAGTGTGTAATATAAATGGTTATTTAATCGGTAGTGTTTGCAATCATTAGTCGACCATAAAATGTCGGGTTTATCTTAACTGTGGAATCATTCGCTCGCTTATAAATGAACAAACAATTATTCATGTGCAACGTGAAACTGATGTTAACTAAGGCTTGTCGCACACAACGCGACTCAAGTCTACGATAAAACTTTGGCACCCAGGCAACTATAGTATTTCAATTCAAATTCATAGATTCCAAGTACATAGTCAGGCGTCGCTGACATTTGAGTTACCAAACTTCTAAGGTATCGGATATGGCTCATACACACGAGGGCGATTGACGAAACGTCTTTATAAAATGTAAATGATTTTAAACGTCCGTGTTCACACGCATCATAAATCGTGGAAAATGGCATGCAAGTCTTAAATTATCATCATTTGAAAATTACATCCGCCAAAACTTTGTGAAACTTGCTTTGAGTTTTTGTGACAGAATCGTGAAAATACACGGTGACAAATGCAATGTATCTTGTTTTTGACCAATTGTCAATGACGGTTCCCGTGTGAATGTGCCCACTCTGGTACATGTTTACCATAAAATAATCTCTTTCAGTTAGATAGGCAGTCGTTCCATGTACGCTACTGGTATTCAGCTAGTCTAGTTTCATTGGAAGGTGACCCCAGCATTGTTGGAAAACGGTGAGAAGAAGAGAGAAAGGTGAGATGATTATGACGAAATTAATCAACGCATCTTTTGCCATTGCCAAAGCTACAAAACGCCATCATGGTGTTACTTATTAGCTCGCAACACGATTGAAACGAAAACATATCATCATTATAAAAAGATTCTGACGAATTGAGAACCTCCTCCTTTTTTTGAAGTCGGTTAAAAATGCAACAAAACAGTGTTACTAATAGATACTAAAACAAAACTTTTAACAAACATAATAAAGAAAATAGTTTATAAAGTATTATTGTTTAGTTTTAACAATGCAGCTGCTGTTGTCATTGCAACATTGTAAACACTAGCCGAATTCCTGTTACACCATTAACCAAAACAACCTGATCTTCCTTACCTCCCTCTTCTTCTTCAATTATAGAAATGTAAGGAACATGGTCTTTGAGTAAAGAAGGTCTTAGTAAACTGGTTGTGTTAGTACACAGTGCATGTTTAGCAAATTCGGGCGAGGTCGTAACCCGAATGAAAATTAAATTGACACTGTAGTTGCAAGTACTACTTATCTACTGTTCACTGGTAGAATAATTAATTCTTTGTTCTGTTGCATTTAAGTTTCACTGAGATGCATTTTGAAACGGGTGTTTCTGAATTGGGAACAAAAAGAATAATGGCGGCTCCACATTAGTGCCGTGAATTCACGCCGCGAAATCTTGTCGTGAATTCTCGGCACAATACCGACACTGATTGGGGAGGCGCGAACGCGCGTGAATCCCACGAAAACCATCCATATTCTCGTTCGCGCCTGTTCACGTGTGTTCACGGCACTAATGTGGAACCGCCATAAGAATCTTTAAAGAATAACAGCTTTGTAACATAGTTGAAAGACCAAAAATAAATTAGTGTTGAGGGAATACAATATGAGATAAAGAGAGAAAACACATTTTTTTTTTCGTGGATACATCGTCAAATGAATCCCCATCGAGAGCGGGACGGGATTCGAGGGACTGTCAGACTTGTACTGACTAAAATGTACGATTATCCTTCAAAAGCCCTTTACGTTCCAGGATCACGGTTACCTGATGAGACAGTCCCGCGATCCCGAAGGTGGTGGCCCTCTGAGGGATGCCGAAAGCGACTACGCAACTTGAATTATAAGTCAAAATTGTAAAAGTTTTATAATGTAGGTGATCCTGTTTTAAACTCTACAGAAACGAAACGCCTTGCAAGCTATTTCCACTTTAAAAGAAAATGCCTCAAAGTTTATATAAATCTCATGTCTTTTTTCATTATCTAGAGATAAAAGATCCAATAAAATCACGACATTAATTATAATTCAACAAGAAGTTATCCGGTGAGAATACCAGCTCATTATTCCGATACTATTGTAAAAGTAGATGCTGAATGGCAGTCATTCAAAGAGCCAGCAAATTTTATTGAACAACTTCTGCAAACGTTATTATACAGACTTCATAAACGAACTATGTTGCTGTTTTGTTTCTTTCTTTCATTCTGTGCTATTGGAGTTGTTCGGATCCGTTCAGAAGCTAATTTATTAATTGATTGTACTTCATTTTGCTTCGTTTATTTTGTGTTGTGTTCATTGTTTCCTAAAGGGTTTTCTGTGAAATATGATTATACTACTCATCATCTGGCTAGCCTTTTCCCAACTATATTGGGGTCGGCTTCTAGTTTAACCAGATGCAGCTGAATATCACCTATCGGACCTCCACAACCCAGTAATTGGGTAACACGATACCCCATGGTAAGACTGGTTGTCAGACTTTAGAGCTTCTGACTAACAGTAACGACTGTCAAAGATCTACAAATGACATCCGGGATCAACGGCTTTATGTACGAGGCAGGGAGGAAACTTCACTATGACAGATGGTCAACCATCCACAAACCAACCTCGGCAAGCGCGGCTTAAACTGAAAGCTCGGCCTGTGCGGCTTTAATTATTTACCCAGGAGCGTGATTATAGTGCTATGGACATATTCATTACATAGAGTCCACGGCTTTTTTTACATGGTAAAATCATCAAATGAGTCCTCCCACCCCGGGCAGGGCGGGAGGGACTGTCAGACTCGCACTGACTATAACCGCCTTCAAAAACAACCACAAAAAACTGTAAAATAATCTACAAAATAACTTTTCTTTCGAAAGTCGGTGCCTTTGTATTTTTTCTTTTCATTGTCTTTTTAGTCACCGACTTCCGAAAGAAAAGTTATTTTGTAGATTATTTTACAGTTTTTTGTGGTTGTTTTTGAAGGCGGTTATATTTTTTTTGAAAAAGTTTTTATTTTACTCTTTTTAGTTTAAATATTCAACCCAAATTCTTGTTATGAACATTATTCTCTTACATGTGCACTAGAATTTTGTAATCCTTCGCACCAGTACTTACATCACTCATGTACACAATAAGCTAATAAAATTCCATATCTCAAAAATTACTGAACCGGTTTTGATGAAACTTGCAGTATTCTCTTAGTTAAATGATACCTAGTACAACAAAAAAAGAATTACTTAAATCGGACTTGTAGTTCCGGAGATATAAATCAATCTATGCCTACTCCTTACTATTAAGGAGTTGTACCTTCCATCATCAGGTCATCCACCTGAGATGATGATTATCAGATGCAGATACTTGAACAGCTTTAGAAAATATATGAAAATGGTACTATGTGCCTATAAAATTTGAAGGTTGCCCTCAATTTCCCTAGGATCCCATCATCAGATCCTGACCTGGTGATCATGGGACCAATTGGAAAGTATACCCTTTCAAACAAAAGAAAAAAATTCCAAATCGGTCCAGGCGTCTTCGAGAAATCGGGGAACATACATAAAAAAAAAAAAAAGATTCCGACGAATTGAGAACCTCCTCCTTTTTTTGAAGTCGGTTAAAAATACACGGTGTCCTTCAGTAGCCTTTTATGTTCCTGGCTATAGAGTCCACGCTACGGCTCGGAAACGTGGTACTATATTTTTTATGCACTTTTATGTGATGACACAGACACTAACGCCGTATCAAAAGGAGTTCTTCAACAACTTGGCTAACTCTAACTACACTTTTTTTGAAGTTGGTTAAATACCTATTTTGGTACAGCTACTTATAACATACAAAGGTCTAACAAGTTAGTAACTAGGACAGAGCCACCTTCAATGTACTATAGTTTCGATCGCAACTAGGTAAATTAAATTAAGCTCGTTACATTCGAGCAATCGTAATGTAATTATTCTGGCAGTACACCTGCTTCCTGCGTAGTTGATTATCTTAGTTGTGGATTATGTATATCCCTAGTCTATTAATATTGTAAATGCGAAAGTGTGTATGTATGTGAGTCCCGTTTTGACGACGAAACAGCTGAACCATTTTTGATAAATTGAGGTATAGAGTCAGATGGGATCCCAGAAATGTTATAGTCTATGGAGGGTAGCTTTATTCAATAACCTATTGATATTTTTCTTCGAAAACTTTCAAAAAAAGGACGTAAAACTTCAAAAATAATAATGGCCGCATATTTTCAATAACCACAAAAACGTAACTTAAACAAATGATTAATCATTAACGGTCATAATTCTCAGCTTTTTCTTCATAAAAAGCTCAATAAACTGCGTTTACGGGAAAACCTTGAAGAATAAGTAATACTCCGCTAATCTCCCCGTGATTAGGGGTCATTTTCAACCCCAAGTCGAATTAACGACTAACTTAATAAAACATAAAAATAAAGCTACCTATTATTGACTTTTAATAACGTAATGTTAATTTATTTTACCACAAAAACATGGCTCAATTATTGAATTAAGGGTTATTTGGCTCGGCTAGCCTTTTAAATCATTCTCATGAGATTTTTTCCCTTGAAAAATATCAAATTCGAATGATGCTTAATTTTGAACTTGATTATACAGATAAGCATAGGCATAAATGGTTTTATTTTTAGGCCCTGTAGTTTTTGACTTCATTATTTGTTTCTCAATATTTTCCATTTTACCATGTTTGGGAAATTGGCCAGTTTGGCCACTGACCTATATCATTCACTCCTTTTTTTCATATCATTCCTTAGATTGTCTTTTCTTTGGCCTTTCTCTTTCTCTCCATCCATCCATCCACATTCAAACTCATCACTCTCTTAGTCACATGAGTGTCAAACATTTTCCCCTCTAAAACTCTTTTATTACCAACCAAACAAAATGTTCTCGAACATCCCAGTAACAAAGCAGTCTGATCCCGAAATATTTTCAATCTAAAAGACACATAGCGGGTAAGCGCGTCCTCTAACTTGGCCTAACTTTAACTTAGATTCGATCCGAGAAGTTTCCCTGAAATATTAGCGAATACACTCCACTTTGTAAGGCGTAAACACACGAAATATGTTGTTGTATAATACAAGTTTAGATTAGCTGTTTTTGGGTTAAATAAATTTGGTTTTAACTGTTTTTTTTTGTTAATAAACATATAAATTATGTATTAGTATACTACTGATCTCATCTTTTTTTTACTTATAAATTACAATACATTTTCTTGAAATTCGATTTGACAGCAAGTTAAACAATTATAATATAGCTTTCAGTAACCAAGGGATAGTTTTTATTATTGTCATTGTTGTATTTGTTACAAACTGTTTGATGCATAATATATAACGTTTTATTATAAAAAAGAAAAAAATTGTCACCCCAAACAAATAAATTAATTAATTAATCTATCGCTTTGATTTAGCAACGAGTGTCATTACAAAACTTCACAAGAAAAACACGCTACGCCGTAACCATAGCGTAGCCGTAGCACATTGCTACGAAGTACTACGAGTCTACGGTATTTATTCGGCCTACGCGACTACGGTTTTCTAAATTCGCCCTAACATTGAATTTAAAAATATGTTTTAAAGTGTATAAAATAAGGTTGCTACTCTAAAAATTGGCGTCAATATAAACACGCTCATATTTTACTTAGTTTTTGTATCCGCGCGTTATATAACCTGTTTGGCACATATGAAGTTACGACCTGTGGGAAATCTCCCTCAGATATTGTTTTGAAATGGCTCATTTTAAAGTTTGCGAGCCCGCGGGGCGGTATTAGTGTCGTGTTACGGAGATGGGATGTGTAGTAAGTTGTATATGCTTTACAACCATGTAGCGAGGTGGCTGATTTTGTTGTTCTACATAGTACATTGTTACTTGTTACATAAGTTAGAAAGACTGGAAGTTTGACAACTTTGGGGTAGCGAATTACCCAGTTACTGTGTTATAGAAGTCAGACAGTCAATGTTTCATGTAACATGCAGATTTTTAAGTATTAAGTATTTTATTAGACTATCGGTTCCAAAATAGTTGGGATAAGACTTTATAGGGATGATGATGTATTATGTGTGCGTAAGCCGTGAAATACCATTCGTCTAGGCGTAATCAATTTACATAGGTACTAGATTTGACGATTATCAACCCAGTCATTATTTTTAAAGTCGAGAGTACAATCTAGTAAAATACCAATTTTGTTATCATTTTTTTATTATTTTTCTGGCATAATTTTGTTTTGTTTTTTTCTAGTTGTTCTATACCGTGAGTCAACAATAAATACCTTTTCTTTCTTTTGATGATTAATACTAAAACATTCAGAAAATGTTCAACGAAGCGAAGCATATTTAACTAATGTTTCAATAGTCGGATAACTTTTATCTATAGAATAAACAGTTTGACACCTATCATTTTATTCATCAGATAAAACAGGTTATTTAAGAACAACCCTTAGGGCGGCTTTTCACCAAAAGTTAAACATGTTTAAAATGTTATTTAATGTCAAAATTATATTGAATTTTGTGCATAAATAAAATTTTAAACATGTTTAACTTTTGGTGAAAGTGAAAGCCCAAAATTCAATAGAATTTTGTGTTTAAATAAAATTTTAAACATGTTTAACCGTTGGTAAAAGTCGCCCTTAATCAAAATTAAAACAAAACAAGCACAGTATTAAGCAAAAATAATTAAATTCTGTCAACCATTAAGAATTTAATGTCCCCATAAAAATAACTGTAGTTTTTGAGTCGAAGGCTCCTCAATAAAGAATTAAGATTCATGTGGACGGGATGATATTTATGTCGTTCAGATTAAATAAACAAACTATTGTATCCATAGTGAAAAATAGTCGTCCCTTTCGGCGTGATTTACAGCGTATGGATAACACGTAATACATACTTACAACAGAAAGATGTGATTCTACCATGTATGGTGGCACTGGCGCGGTACAAATTTTCGTTTTTTTTTAATGGCATCTCCCAAGTATAACTATAGGAGTAAGTATATGACTTTAGGAGGTTGGGAGCTGCTGAATGTGAATGCTCCAACCAACCCGCGAGATTCAAATTTTCTTACGTTTTTTGAAATTTGCAGACCAATGACATGTTGTAACTTTATCAAAATATGATTCGCGGCAATAACAAGTATAATTTCAATAAAAAGCTCTCACATATAAAAGGTGTAAATCGTTAAAATCTCTGAAATCTAACTTACATGCAATTTACGTGCGCGTACAAATGAACCGCACACACTTTTGGTGAAATCGTACCGTAACGTTTGAATAGGACGATATTTCAGCCAGATTTCACAAACACAGCCTGCTATGTCAAATATTTTTGTTATTTCAGCGTAAATTCGTACTTTTGATCCGTTGAGGATTACACTGAGTGATGAAACGCTGTTAAAATTAATATCTGGCTTGAAATATTCAGGTTAACAGCTGTTTAACCTGGCATAGGAATATTTAACCACCATTAGCTGTCTATTACCACGGTAATAATAGATATTTATCTACTCTCATATCGTAAACTTCGAAATACAAAACTCAAAACGAGTTTATAATGACATACTTTATACCATAGAGTATCGTAATGAAACAAACATTAAATTATAACACTGTTTGTCTATGTCATAATTTAATTTTTTTTCATTATGATACAGATTACTGATCATAGATACATTTTCGTACTTTTTTATCTGTGGATGCGCGCGCTTTCTAAGGGAAGGATTTTGACGTTTGAGTTTATGGATGACATGGTCGATGATTATTAGTGTTTATTAATTTTTATCTTTTATTTGATATGTTCGTGTTCAATGAGAGTAGATAAAGTAGTGTATGAAACTGTACATAACTAGGTATTATACCACTCGTGTGATACTATTATAAAACTCGCTTCGCTCGTTTTATAAACTCACACTCGTGTATAATACCCCTCATTATGTACCAGTTACATAAACTACTATTATACTGTGCTATTACTGATAGGGAAACTTTGACTGGGACGGTAGTTTTTTTTTCGTATCTTTTTTTCTTGGACAATTCAGAAGAACAGACGGCAGCAGCACAAAGGTTGAAAATATAAAGAAAGTCAGATCGAGGTAGGTTGATTTGCATTAATCTGTACATTAATGGTCAAATTGTTCCAGTTTGAGTTTCTTTATCTAAGTAGTCCATGGAAAGTCTGCAAAGCTACCAGCTTGCTTAACAACACTGATCCTAGAATCCCAGATTACGCAACACCGCTTTGCCAAGCGGGGCAATAATTATGATCCTCTCGTCTTCGAACCTTAACTTAACCCAGTAGCGACCAAAGATTATCTCTCAGCCTGACTCCTGAATCGCCCAACCAGAAAATACCAACCCCCATATTCTCGGGAACATGCCTCCCAAGTATTTATGGAGTTTTTTTAAGACATCTGGCCCTATTTTACTATACAGAAAGATACGAGCGAATGTTATCATCGAAATATACAAATCCTCACAGCATTGCAAAGTATGAGCACAAAAATTCACTCGTAATAAAATTCTCACTGTTGACGAAAACTGAAGTTTTGAAGTAACAAACTCTAATGAAATTGTCAATGACCTAATAAGATACCGTTGCTATCCGAACAACGTACAGTTCATCCAATTAGATATAAGCACGGTTTCTAGAATAAACACCGACTTTTGTAGTCAGATCGACGAAAGCAGAGAGAATTGATTTCGCGTATTTAAAGTCAATTCTCAGCTATGTTGAAAGGTTTATTGTTAGAACTTGATTCTCGGTTAATGCTAAAAGTATAGATCTGATTTATCCATTGATATCCTCTCTCGTAGAATTTCCGCAAGCGTTTCAGAGAATTCTGACAGACCCGCACCTACAAAGATACGGACAAAGAGATGTATATTAACGAACATTTACGTAATTACCACTCAACATCTCTCACAAAAACGACTTACACAATACCATTTCCTACGTAAAAACTCCATGAACGCCGAAAATGGGCAATTCATTGGCCGACATTATTGAATTATGATTAATAGTCCGGAAGTAACCCGAGGATACATCACGAGCGGGGCTGGCGCGCTTCCAACTGTGCGAATAATGCTCGACCGACTGAAATATGCTCCTGAAGACACAATAATGCTAGCTTAATCATGTCCATATGTCTTGTAACCAACGGCTCGGAAACATCACAGTTGCGTTGTGATCTAGTTATGTAAATACACGTCTCGTGAACATGGTTTGTTGTGCATTTTATGTGACAAGTGACAACCCTGTTATTCGGGCCGTTTGAACGCTGGAGTTACGATGATTAGGTTGTATCACGCCAAATTACGAGCGCCTGCCTCATCGCTGGCGTAGTGATGCGTGCTCGTACCGCACTTCATACACGAAAAAATGTGGCGACTGATACGTTACTCTCATCAAAAAAAGCTTTATAAAAGAAAACTTTTCAGGGAAGGAGCGGAACCAAGTTTGTAATCAATTTCTGCCATGTTTCCTTTTACCTTACTCAGTTTCAACATTGACACAGCTCAAATAAACAAACTAACGACTGCACAACTTGCGCTGAGTAAACAACAATTTATGGTGAATATGTAGATTGAGATACATTCGACTACGAAATAGTTATTCGATATTGTAACAGTACACTGTCGAACATGCCAGCATCCAGTAATTTGGGGAACAATTTAAATGTTTGTCGTCCCTGATTCACAAAAAGCACGACGACGTGCTCTGAATACCGACAACCAGGGATTTGCAACAGTTTTTGCAAAACCAATCTCTGTTTTAATGGAAACAATGAAGATATTTGATTCAGACGACAAATGAACAAAAATACCAAGGTAATTGAATAAACAAGTGAATTTAAAATTGAAATTAAAAATGTAAGCTTCGGAAATGCAAAGGAGTCTCTCGGATATTTCTGTCAGTTCATCAGCCGATGAATTAAATACGAACCTTACCTGCTGTTCTTCCTCATAAAGACATTTTTAATATTGCGTGGGTAAATTTTAACGAAGGTTGTTATGGACTTCTGAGTACTTAAATTGCTTTGATATGCTAAGGACCTTTAGTCTGAAAATAGAACTAGGGACTAAAATGTCAAGATACCAGATACCCACCTACTTATCTCCTAGCTAGAACCGAGTAAATTACACGTCTAATAACACAGTTAGAAGAAAATGGACCACGACAAACACAAGATAACAAAGAAAAGTTAAAACTTAATCCACCCACTTTGTAAATTGAACATCCGACATACAAACCTAATCAAAGACATTAGAAAACTAGAACAATTACGGAGCTTGTGTCTCAAGCGGCAAATAAACCAAGATTGCATTAAAATCTCTAACTTATTACTTGAGGCTGGCTCTTGGCTCATTACCTGTAGAACAATCGAATTAACAGGCATGCCACACACGTCCAATCTGAGTCTCAAAGCGTTAAGCGGGGAACAAACGTGCGACTCAAATAGTCAAAATCCCGCTGTACGGAGAATTAAGGCGAAGTTACCAACTACACTGGCGGTAGATACGATAGGGCGAAATTGAGCGTCGAAATGTACAATTAGAACTGGCACAATTTTAATTTGCACGTGTATTCTGTTCAATTAAGGGATTTTAGGTATAGGTTGGGGAATTTAAGACAATTCAGAGATTCGTTTTAAGCAAAAAAGCATGTAGTTGCTTGCATAGTGATGCTGTTAGTTAAGTCGGAATTTACTCTGTCACAATTAGAATTGTCTCTTTGTGTACCTACTACCTACTATACTAGGTGTAAACGCAGGGTCCGTTTGAAGCGTTTTTATTACGAAGCGATCACCTGAGCAGTCAGTACCTACATCAAATTAAGTACACTCACGAGCAATAACATGTAAACACTTAACAAAATTCAAACGCAAATTACTCGTGAAATACTGGTTTCCATATGGCTTCCAAAATAGAAGTCTAATGAAAAGGTAAAAGTTTAATCAATATGGTAGCAGAACACCGCTTTTGAATACTGCTTATTGTACAAATACTATTGCTCGTGACTGTACCACTATGTAAAAATAAATCCTTTTTTTATGAACATTAATTTATTCAACATTTCACAAAAAAATCTAGGTACTTAATTCATGCATTGTTTTTTTTATAGTGCCATTTCGCAGGTCAATCTAAAGTTTGTGTTGCTTGAATTGAGAATTATTAAATGTTAGACCTCCAGATTATTCATTGGATAATAATACACGGCATACAAAGATATCTGATGTAGTACTGATGAAATTAAAATCTTCTATTTAAACGAAAAACGAGTGAAAACATGTGGCGACAAATGAAGTGAAGGAAACGTGCCTTTCGGCTTTGTTAAGCGTCTTTTTACACCTTTTATAGTCTGCTCATTACGTAATAAGAATCCAATTACCAATTTATCCTACAATACAGTCCAGCATCACATAAAGGTCAGAACAATTTTCGTCCGCGTATCTACACGTTTATTTCAAAAGACATTAAAATAAAATAATCTAGTGAAAATCCAAGGATATTTAGTGAAAGCTCAGCTTTAAATCAAGATTAACGACTCTGTGTCGGCCGCCATTACAAAGTGTCAAGTCAACTTACTGCAGTCGACTTGGGCCACGCATCATCTGGATTCGATTAAAATCAAATCCACTAAACGATATTACGTAGTTAGAGACGGATTAAACAGAGATTAGAAGAAGGTTTTTGTTTTGCAATGGGTTTTCTCTTGGCCTCAACCTATTCTAGGAGAAGATGTCTATCGAAGGAAAGACCGTTATACTTTGACAAAGATGGAACATAAGACATTGAATAAGGCACTACGACTACATTTTTTGGCCACGGCAACGGGCATGCGGATGGTGAGTCATGGGCGACACAACATCAAAATAACGAGCAATCCATAATTTCTTTTTGCCGAATCAATCTTGATAAAATTGTACACACAAGTAGAACATGACTGCAGTTAGAAGTTAGGACATATGTTTATTCAGATCATTTCTAATTTTAGACCTCCACAGTTGGGCTTAAGCGCAAAACGTCTCTTTCGCAAAATGCCACCTGGTCGTAAAACGTCTCTTTCGCAGAATGTCTCTTTCGTAAAATGTCTCTTTCGCAGAATGTCTCTTTCACAGAATGTCTCTTTCGCAAAATGTCGCACTTGGGACTTAACAATAAAATTTTGATTTTCAAAACAAAAATCATTTATATATGATCAAACGAACTTCCAAGCGAAGTTCGATCATTATTATATGAGTCGCTTCATTCGAAGATATATTTAACCATGTAGTCCCCCTCCCTTGCGCTAGCAACTACGCACGTCTTTTAGATTTAATTTACCCTATTTTAAATTTGTTTTGTATTCTGGCAACACTACCCTACCTCGGTGTGGATGTCAGTTGAAACCGTCATTATTTTTAGAGAGAGATAGAGAAACTTTTGCAAATCTCGTCAGGGTTCTTTTGGGCGGGTAGGGAAGTTATATCTTCGAATGAAGCGACTCATATAATAATGATCGAACTTCGCTTGGAAGTTCGTTTGATCATATATTATATATCGTCGCTTCATTCTTCAGATATATTTAACCATGTAGATGTTAAGAGATAATGAGATTTGCAGGTTCATTTCAATAAATCACAAGTTTTTTTTGAAATGATGATTTATTTACTTCTTAATTTTATTGACAATAACAAAAATAGTTTTCTATATTTTGATTCACAATCAGTTACGACTAATTTCAATCAGTTACATGCTGATTCAGATTGCATACTGATTCTGCAAATTCGGCTGCATTTATTATATTGAGTTTGTAAAATTTTGCAAACGATTGAGAACGACTAGTCCATCCGGCGGTTTTTCGTATTGTATCAATGCACACGCCAGCCGAACTTGCCGAAGAAGTTGAGGCGTGTCGTGTACTGTGTGCACTGAATACTGATGTATCGACACCGCTTTCTGATAGCACCAATTTTATCCATCGACTAATTGTTTGAGTTGTAGCTGCCTTATTAGGTTTTTTAATTGTTATTATTAAGTTTTTTATATTTACATCTCTTATATTTTTTGTAATATGTATATAATCTATGAGTACGGTAGCAGGGCAAATATTTTTATTTTCTATAAAGTAGGGAAGAAAAAGCACAGGTTGATCTCTTCCTGGAGCTGAAGTCTTGATAACGTCTGTAATCACTATTTTTACTCCACTGGATGAAATATTTATATTCTCTAATTTTATTAAGGATAAAGTTTGAACTCGCTGTGCTGTACATAAAGCCAACAAAATTACTAACTTTTTTGTTAGTTGGCTAAGATTAATTCTCTGTTCGGGTACCATTTAGAAACATGGTTAAGCACTAATTGGGGATCCCACGTGTGAGTATATTTGGGCTTGCTAGGTTTAAGTTTATAGGCCCCTTTTAATAAACGTTTGATGCATTCATCGGAACCAATATTGTTGCCCAATAGTAGCGAGAGTGCTGATCTGTGGGAATTAAGGATCCATATGAGGCACCTTTATTAAACTCAGCTGTCAGAAAAGAGATGACCCTTGCTACCGTACTCTCATAAGTACTAATTTCATTAGTTTGGCAAAACTGCCACCAAAGTTTGTACGAGACGCTATATTTATTTTTTTGGTATTATCAGAAAGCGATGCTAACATGAGATCTATTGCCTCTGTGGGGATGTTACGCCGGAGGAAGGCTTCCCGCAGAGTATCGCCGCAGCCAGTGTAAGCTGGTTGTGGAGCGGGTGTTGGTGATCCCTGGAAGATGATAGGAGTAAGTTTTTACTGGGTTCGAAAAATATGATTTCTGAGGTGATTAATTCCTTAACGATAGGGAACCATGGTTGTGATGGCCACCATGGGAATACGAGTATACCACACGCCTCGTCATTTATTATCTTATAAACGCTTTTAAGTAGTAACGAGAATGGGGGAAATGCGTAGAAAAAATAATATTTCCAATTAATTGTAAAAGCATCGACAAAAGACGCATCTGGGTCCGGAAACCAGGATGCGTACAAATGACATTTGGTATTGACGCGAGAAGCGAACAAGTCAATTAATGGTTGCCCTAGTTTACGAACGATAACTTTAAATGCTTGATCCGATAAACTCCATTCTATGTCGGGATTGATAATCCTTGACTCATTATCAGCTTCGATATTTTGTTTCGTATTAATATAGGATGCAAATATCCATAAATTACGTTTCTCGCACCATTGCCAAATTTTGAAATGCTAGATCATTTAAGTGAGGGTATTGTACTCCTCCCATTCTATTTACATAACTCAATGCAGTTTTATTGTCAACTCGTAACAATATGGAACAATTTGATAGTTCTTTTCGCGAAGGTTTTTAGTGCTAAGAAGCTAGCTAATAACTCTAGGTAATTTATATGACATTCTCTTTCAGTTTCCTTCCACGAACCGTGAGCGCGATTGCCACCACAAATGCTCCCCACCCTGTTTTAGAGGCATCCGAAAATATTTCCAATTCAAAATCAGTGGTGTCAAAAAAGTTTGTACATGTAAATATGTTTCGTGACCACCAATTTAAGTCTTTTAGGATAAATCGTTCTAAGTTTATTTTAGCGTTATAGTTATTATGAAATCTATTCAATACAAGGTATTTTTGCCGTTTCCAGCGTTTTGGTATATAACCACCCGTATTTAACGGCGGGACAAGCTGCTGTGAGGACGCGATTAACTGGGCAAATTCCCTTATGGTACAGGGAGGCAAACCAGTAAACTTTTTTACAAGGAGTGCGATATTGTGCCGTTTATCAGTGGGCAAGGAAACGGAAAGGTTTGTCGTATTATAAATGAAACCTAGAAATTTACACTCTTGCTGAGGAATTAATGAGCTCTTTTTATGATTTATTATAAAACCTAGGCAAGTTAACGTTCGTAAAGTTTCGTTAACGTTACTGAGACACTCACTGTAAGTTTTACCTATACATAAAATATCATCAAGGTAGATAACTGATCTATGACCTTTGCATCTAAGGTAGGTCATGACCTCTTTCATTATTTTTGTAAATACTCTAGGGGCGATGGATAGACCGTATGGCATGGCATTAAATTCGTATGTTATCGTTGTCGATTTATCATTGCCGAATTTAAAACGTAAATATTTTCTACATGAATCTTTGATTGGAATCAAGAGATATGCTTCTTTGAGGTCTATAGTAGCAAGGAAACCATTTCTTGGAATAATTTTACAGACAGTCCTATGATCTTCCATTTTGAAATGAGATTTTAAAACAAAACCGATTAAATGACTTTAGATTTAAGATGAATCTTTTTTCGCCGTTTGGCTTAGGTGCCAAAAATATGCGAGATATAAACTGGTCCTTTACTGGTTCACAGACGTTAACTGCACCAAGATCTATGAGCTTGCTAATGGCCATTGCCATATCGCATTTCTCTTGTTTAGACCAAAATTCTTTAGGAATGGTATGAGATTGTATTATCTCACCTATTAAAGGGATATCTACACCTTGATTAATCCATCTGAGGACTGTCGTATTATTGGTAAGTTTTGTCCAGCAATCGTAATAAAGTTTTATTCTGCCTGCATGTACCTGAGTCAGTGGCGTCGTGATGGGGCACGTTGCTTGTTGATCTTCGGCTGGTTGGATGCACGGGGAGCTCGATAGTTGTTCCGCTTCTGACCCCCTCGCCCTCCTCCCCTGTTCGACTGGAAGCGAGAGGGTCCTGACCAGTTTCCCTGGTAGCTAGACGGGTTAGCTGCAGGATGTGGCCTGGAGCTGGAACTTGGTTTGGATGTTGGAGAAGTTTTCTTTATTTGTTCCCCTTGCTTTACAATGGCTTTTGAGGCCTTAATTTTCTCCGAAAGATCGTTACCGAATAGTGTGTTGTCGCGTTCAGAACGATCTAAGAATTGTAGAAAAGACTTATCCAAACCAGGGATTATGAATTTTACTCTAGACTCCGTATTTTGGTGGTGCAAATCAGATAAGATTCTGCAACCGTCGCTTATAAATTTTATTGCTTCTATCCTGCTTTCGTTGTTTATAAGCAGGTGTAGGCCTCTACTTTTACTGCGGCTATGCCCACCCCCAATTGTTGCTGGCTAGCGGTAATTTTTTTGTCTCTGAATCTGCCTGACTCTGGTCGGGCTGCTGAAACCTCCAGGTTGAGTGTTGGCGCCTGAAGTAGCTGGCAGTTCTCTCGCGTATGAGGTAGGTTTTCAAAAGCTCTATTTTCTTTTGACATACCTTTTTTTAGTAAAGGTAGCCAGATTTTTGCGAGATTCTCGTGAATCTTCTCAAAATTCGGGAGCCTCGTCCGTGGCGTCGCCTAGCGCCGCCAAAATATTTGGTCCATAATCACTGGGAGGATCAGTTGCCACATCTGGGGTGATAGGCACATCGATCGGTGGTGGATCCTGGGCTGGTGAAGTTCTGGCCCAGAATCTATCACAGCATCCATGATCTCGGAGTCCCGCGTTTCCGTTGGACCTGGAAACATTTTTTTTTTTTTTTGTAATGAGGGTAGTCATAACTTTGCATAGCTTCAAAACTCCAAGGGCGCTATGTAGATTAGAACAGTATTACATGCGATTCTACTTTCTAGAAACCATGTTTGTTCTTGTAAAAACCATTGTGTTATCATCTCGGATAACCTCCCGGTATAATTGGATGCTGATAAGCAATAGTGTGTCAAGCCACACACACTTCATTTTGAGAAAAAAGCACCTAAAGATCTCAACAAGAATCCTAAATAAATTGTTTGAAAGATATCTACCCTTTTATATTTTCTTTAAGATGAATTTGGGTTTGAAAGTAGATTAGTATCGTAAAAAGAGAAAAAATTTAGTATAATCTTAAAAATATAGATTTTTGCATACTGCTAAATGTAGAATACACTTTATTATTTGAAACATGAAATCAAGGAACTTAACACTGTTTTGCTAAATTCCGCTTTTGAGATTTATTTACAGTAAGTATAAGTTACGGGACTCAAACGAATATTGATTAAAGTTTAATTCTTGTTTATAATTTGGAAAATACTTTAAAATGAAATACTTAACACTTTCACTGTCCGCGCAGCAGACACAATACCTAAACAATAGTCGTGGATCACATGTGATTCATCGGACAGGGAAGTGGTTAAATATCAATT
Source organism: Agrotis segetum (assembly GCA_036375495.1). Lineage (NCBI taxonomy): Eukaryota > Metazoa > Arthropoda > Insecta > Lepidoptera > Noctuidae > Agrotis > Agrotis segetum. Next base: position 1,241,711 of record JAQSVV010000045.1, read on the forward strand.
TTATTTTTATTAATAAGGCTGAAAAGGGAAATCTATTAAATTAATTCTATATTCTTCTATCTACCGATATCGTGCGGTCTATGGCCTCTACGGGGCCCCCGTGTGGGCCCTGAGGTCCGGACGCAACCACTAAAGTTGGTCGCATGCCAGAGGGTCATGGCTATCCGGATGATCCGGGATACCCCACGATCGCCGGCGAATCGGCCAACCTCCTTGCCGGATTACTGCCCTGGGATCTGGAGGCGACTGCCCTCCAGCGCGTCTATGAGTGGCGCGTGGAGGCGCAGCGCCGGGGTTAACCCCGCTGCCTGGAGAAGTCGAGGCGCGGCGGGAAGATCTCCGGCGCGATCTCAGGGCAGTATGGAGGGGACGACTGTCGCAATGTCCGAGCACGCCGCAATCGTGGTGGTAAGACCCCTCTTTGAGGAGTGGCTGGAGAGACGTCAGGGCGTCCTGACCTATCGAATGACTCACGTTCCTCACCGGACACGAAAGTTTCAGGAGGTTCCTTTGTCTGATGAGAAAGGAGAAAACCTCTGGGTGACGACTGCGAGGACCGCCCGGAGGACACAGTAGAGCATACAGTGCAAGACTGCCCCGCTTGGGCAGAGTACCGACGTGTCCTCACGGCGGCTATATTATACCTCTCGCGCCCGGCATTGGTCGTTGCGGGGCGAGACGAAGTGGGAACGGTCATCTCCCTCTGCGAAGCAGTAATTGCTCGCGAAGGAGGAGGCGTTCCGCGTGATTAGAGAGGACAATGTCCTCCCTCCACCCTACCCGCGGTGGTGGACTCCCACGGCGACAGACGTCGCAAGACGATCTCCGGCCACCGCAGGCGCGGGCATGCGGACAGCAAGTAAAGGGGTTGCCCTTTACTTGCTGCCCACCATGGTCCATGCCCGGGTCGACGGCGCATGGTGTTCCACGCGCGCCTCAAAATGGGACTTCTCTCATTACCGTGACCCCGGAACATAAAGGGCTATTGAAGGACACCGTGGATTTTAGTCAGCAGAAGTCTGACAGTCCCTCTCGCCCTACCCCGGGTGGGAGGACTCATTTGATGATTTCACCACGCTAAATAAAGCCTCAAAATAACTCAAGCGTGACTCTTTTTTGTATGTATTACCAGCTTATTGTATACAGCGGTTTTAACAATAACATTTTAAGTTACTTAAAATCGAATTATTTCACGGAATCAATACTCTAAATTCAGCTATAATATGTCAAGTACCGTAACTGTGTTATAAGATTCACTTTAAAGTCCGTAGTTTGTTGTTTTGTATTTATCAATAATCAATCGAGTGGACGTCATTGCTGTGGGCTACAAATACATCAATCTGATCGAACCAAACTACATTATTCACATATAAAATGAAGCTGTAAAATATATGTAAGCAACCATTATTGACACTTAACTGTTTTGTTTTGCGATTTTTACCGGCAAAAAACTAATTTCGTATAATATCTTGATAACACAATAAGTTCTACCCATAATCATTACCGTAATCGTGGATAGCTTCAGTAAATTCTATGGCAATTATAAATAAAAACAATTCACTTTAGTTGTATTTAAAAAGGGAATCATTTAGTTTTTTCACGGAGTTTGTTTTCTGCAAAACGATTATCACTGAATATTACAATAAATTGTCAGTGCAGTAACATTTTTAATGTGATGATAGGTGGCACTGTTAAGCTATGAAAGGGTTGAGGAACTTGTTGGCGTATTGAAAAATGTAGTATATTTGATTATAACCATTTTTCCATGATCAAAACACATTTTCTGGTACTTTCGTGAATTAAGTGACTAAAACAACTATTTCGTAATGTTAAACACGGTTCACTATGAGGATTCCCGAAGATGGATATCACTTTTTTTGTGCGATTGACAGACTATTGCTTATCAGCATCAATTTAACCTTCGTGTTGCCATCGCGGACAACCTCCAGTATGGATAGGTTACTTAGAAGCCGTATCGCTAGTTACTTTCCAGCCACAACGTGTTACCGATACTCGGGCACTTACAAATAATGACATAATCCTCATTTTTTCTTCGTAATATCACTGGTGTAACACCAATGAAGAAAATAAAATTAGATGTACTTGGATTTAGTTCGGAATCGGATGACGAAAAACATCTTATTCGCCGACGGTGAGCCTTTTTTTCTAACTTCCTTATTTTGTTCTTGTAATGCAGGATTTTTTCTTCTGCGTTTCGCTTCGGCATTTTTTTTTTTTTTTTTTTTTTTTTTTTTTTTTTTTGCTTTCAGTTAGTAGCAAAGACGTCCGTTCGTGCTGCGCACGAAAAGGAATGACGGTTTCAACTGACATCCACACCGAGGTAGGGTAGTGTTGCCAGAATACAAAAATAAATTTAAAATAGGGTAAATTAAATCTAAAAGACGTGCGTAGTTGCTAGCGCAAGGCAGGGGGACTACATGGTTAAATATATCTGAAGAATGAAGCGACGATATATAATTTAAATTATCTAAAAATGTTGGTACTTAAATTTACTTAAGAATGTAAGCCAAATAAAAAAATAATATTTTAATACAGTTAAAAACCATAATTGCACTTATATAATTTAAATAAATGATTTTTGTATTGAAAATCAAAATTTTATTCCTAAGTCTCAGGTGCGACATTTTGCGAAAGAGACATTCTGCGAAAGAGACATTCTGCGAACGAGACATTTTACGAAAGAGACATTCTGCGAAAGAGACGTTTTACGATCAGGTGGCTTTTTGCGAAAGAGACGTTTTGCGCCTGAGCCCACAGTTGATGTCTTTCTTGGCGCAAGTTTAAATTTTATTCTGCATAGCTTTAAAATGACCTTCGATTATTAATTTCCACTGTCTTTTCTTCCGATCTGACCGCAAAAAAAGCTTTATTTTGAGGTCATCTTCAAACAGATCAAGGATTAAACTGGACCTAAGAACAACAAGTTACCGACTGCCGTAGCAGGTACTGGCTACACATAACAACTTATTTTCTTTAAGAAAGTGTTCTGAAAAGCGCAAATAGGTACTCTGCGTGCTAAAAAATACATAAAAACACTAAGCTTTTATGTTCAAGACGTGACGACGGGATAATTAAATTTGCCCGCAGAGAGAAATAAAAAGTGACTTGATGAAATATGACCAAGAAATCTATTTAACGGCTTCTGCCATTAATCGTAGCTGTTTTCTAATTTACTTGAAGTTAGAAAATGCGTGTAACGTTACGGTACTACAAGTTTTATGTCTCGCTTCTTTGGCCTTGACGAGTCTAATCTATCATGATAATTAGCTCGTTGTGTAATTTTGTTAGGACAAAAGTAGGCATAAATATTATTATTAGGTATAGTTAGTAATAGCTTAGTTAGTAGGTACCTATAACTAAGTACTAAGGTATTCATTTTTAGGAACTTATAATAAACTAGCGACCCGCCCCGGCTTCGCACGGGTGCAATGCTGATATTAAATACACTACAGAAAAACTGTGAACGTTGTATATAAAAACATAGCGGCCCGCTCCGGCTTCGCACGGGTATAAATTATATAGCCTATGACCTATGTGATTAAAATCGACCCAGTAGTTTTGATTTATTCATTACTGCCCGTGGCCCGCACGCGTTAAATTTGGAGTGAAACAATCCCCCTTTCCCTATACCATGAAGATTTCCTGCTATCTTTGGAATATCTAAATTCATACACTACATTTTTACTTATTTACTTTTTACATTTTTAACTATTTATTTTATTTTTACAACATATTACAGAATCACTACATAGTTTAAAACAAAGTCGCTCTTGCCACACCGGGCGGCCGGCCGGTACCGCCGCAAACGCTACGTCCCGCAATTTTTAAATCTGTAATATCATCGAATATATTCACTTAAATCATACGGTGTAAAGGGCCATATAGATCTATATTAAATGAACAATGTATTCAAGGTATTTAATTGGTTAAGGATTAATGCTGTATTGGTTAAAATCGCTTCGAAAATTAGCCATTATTTGTCGTAAAAAGAAAATGACAAAAAAAAGTTATTGTGGGTTATCTATAAGAGACATATACCATCGCGGACTTTTCTGTAGACCTTTTCAATATGTACAATACTTAGTACATTATTTTGATAAAACTCGTAGGGTTCAGCCTGCGTTTGCAATGTAAGCGGAAAAAATGTAATTATTTAAGACATCACATTAGAAACCTCAAAAATAACAGTACTTCTCCACTATTTAATGGATGTTATTATACATATAAACCTTCCTCTTGAATCACTCTATCTATTAAAAAACACCGCATCAAAATCCGTTGCGTAGTTTCAAAAATTTAAGCGTACAAAGGGACATAGGGACAGAGAAAGCGACTTTGTTTTATACTATGTAGTGATTATTCATATGGATTGTCTAAAAATAACTCGTTTTAAAGAGACTACTGTAATAGTACTAACAAGCCTACACGCCAAAGGCCTCTACTAGATTCTAATTCGAAAAGGTTTTCGTTAGGCGGCCAGACGTGTCGCCATCGCCTACAAAGATTTTCATGGACAGTTTTCAAATAGGGGATAATTATGGTACCTTTTTTTGTAGCATTGTAAAGTCATCAAATGAGTTCTCCCACTCCGGGCAGGGCGGGAGGGACTGTCAGACTTGTACTGACTAAAATCCACGGTGTCCTTCAATAGTCCTTTATGTTCCGGGGTCACAGTAAGGAAATAAGTCCCGCGACACCGGCAGGCTTTGGCCCTCTGAGAGGCCCCGTCATAATTATGGTACCTAATCAAAATATTTTAAGACAATCGTCTACCGACCGCTCGTCCATACTAAAAGCTAAAAGAGAAAACGTTTTCCTGCCACTAAATGTTATCCTATCTCAATGATTTTTTTAAATGTTCTGACACAGTAAAAAACTAGGTTTATAGGTTTTCTTTTTTTCAAATAGTTTGCAAGTTACAGGCGCCTAGAGTTAGGTACTATTTTTATGACAAAATCTTCATTGAAGTAAAACCTTTGTATTTGAAAAACACAGAAGTTTTAGAAAAAAAAGCAAAACCTACAAACCTAGAATATAATATGCTGAAACGATTGACGCCAGAATCTGAGATTGGTCGTGATTTAGTATAAGAAAAACGTTTTCTCCCGAGAGACTCTCATATATAAAAAATACTTACAGTCAATCGCGAGCTGCAACGCTCTCTATCGCACGACCCGGGCATGGTTCACACGTGATTATGATTACTATGATTAAAAATTGATTGTCCTATTGTGGGTAAATATCGAAAAACCCTATAAATTCTAAAATCTCAAAAACTATAGAACTTTGGCCATACATATGGGAGGTCCATCTTTGCTTTAGTCCGCTCTGCCCATATACGTCACATAATTAGTAACCCGTTAGAACATAAATAAGCATAGTTTGTGCATCTAATGATCTAAGTGCCTCCATTTATTTTCATCTCATTTTTTTCCATGGATTCGGCATAAAAACCTCGAAGCCATGCCATAAATATTGCAAAAAAAGACTGTCAACAATGACACTAGCTGTCACGTAGTGACAGATATTTAAAACATAAAAAATAACCTCAAAGTTTAGCAATTTTCGAAAATTATCTGTTTACAAATCCTCTGTCTGTCCCAACTTTGGTCTATATTAAATCACCATAGTAATATGTGAAGTTGTCCAAAGTTCCAAACGTTGTATCAGAACATAATAATGTCGCTGAGCTTAAAACCTATTAGAAGTTTTCGTTCTGTTTATTCCATCGGTCGGCGATACTCAGACGAGAAGACTAAATACCAAATTGAAGAGAGGGAAAAAAACCACGTCTAGTTCATGGTAAACCGTACCCAGAATGGAGGAAACCCTGGATCCAACGAGATGGGGAGTTCAGAAGCAAGCTGTCAGTTTTCGTGGAGAAAAATCCAAGCCCAGATATTTTGGGTGCGATGTCAAGTATTCCAAAGCTAAATATGACAGTAATAAAAAACTGGTGGAGTGGAATGAAAATACTCCAAGAAATAGAGAACCAGAAGTATTTGCCTAAACGAGTTGCTACTCTTGGATCGAATTTAGCAGCGGTGCACTTCTTTGCGTATCGCCAATGTTCTGTCAGGTAATACTGTACTTTAAACGCATATAAAAATTAAAAACATTGTATTTTACATAAAAGCTTTGTTACAGGTCATAAGAAGCAATTTACTAAAACAACTATTTCTGTTCAAGGTTGAAGGATTCCCGAAGATGGATATCCGGTGATATAAGAGAGTTAAATCTCCCTGACCGCTACACAGATGGATGGTTGGTAGAAGCCGTAGACTGTTCCACTTTCCACCACAACGGTATCCGATACGAAGGCTTACAAAACTTGACAAACCTCAGTTTCCTAAAATGGTTAAACTTGAAGAATAATAAATATGTAGATGTTTGGGGCATTGATAGGATAGCTGGACAAAATGGCGACACACTTGAATACTTAGATATAAGTGGTTGTAACATATGTGTAGGATGTATCTTTGCTTTAGTTAGGATGAAAGCGTTAAAGTTCCTAGTCATAACGGATCCTGGTGATGATATTAACTTACAGGCTGCTTTTTCTATGTTAGAACAAGAGAGGCCAGACTTACTAATAAATGCAATATAGTGAACTTTAGAAGTTAGGTCTTATAATATTATGTTTGAATTAAGAATAGGATGACCCTGGACACCATGATAATATTCTGATCCCATCTGTCAACAGTGATGAAAAGTATGATTTGTAAAACTTTTTGTATTTTATAATTAATCATATATTATTTATGATTTAATGTTGTTTATTTTATGTAACTGAATGAGTTCTTATGGCCACTGAAATTGTTAATGCCCCCATTCATAAGTTGGTCGCACATAATTATAACAGCACCATATATTTAGCATGCACCCCGCTATAGTATTATGACTTTATCAGCATTATTTGGATGCAGACAGCATTTTATCATACAATGAATTTTAAAATGCGGCGCGTACGGCGCGTGCTGTGCTGACAATTTAGGCTGGAGCAGACCAAATGCGTATGCGTAGACATAAGCGTAAACGTGCGCGTACCACTGAGTTGTAACGTATGGACCTGTATAAAGACAGGACACACTTGCTTGCGTAACGTAGACGTGCACGTGGACATGATGCATGCTAAATTCTTTTTGTGTTGGATAGTCTATTTAACGTGGCTTGGCGCGATACGACGCGATTCGACCGATTCAACTACAAGTGAAAATCAACCTTGGTACTAAGAAATAATGATGCAATTCGATAACTTGACGTCATCGTGACCATCGTGTTGGTCGTGTTGTCCCATTGTTTTTCATTTACCGTAGATAACAACGTGTTTTATGTCGTAGTGTAGGTTGATTTTCAGTTGTAGTTTGAATCGTCCAAATTGCAATCGCGTTGCGCCATGACTGTTAAAAAAGACTCTTAGTGAACAAGTTTCGACTAGGTAATTAGAGAATATATTTTTTTAAATTACTATATCTCGATGGGGGCAGTGCCTCCTTACCGGAGTCGCAGGATTTTCTTCTGCCGATGCCCTGGACATGTTTTTTCTTACCTGACAAATGTGGCGCGAAGGCCGTCCTATTCTTATTTTAAACGCATATTACTTGTGAATTAGTGTAAATTGTTTTTAGCTAATAAATAAATTATTGTTACCAATGCTTTTGTTTATTTTGTCTTGAAATCTAATATTTTATGTGCATTTGTTACACATTTTGATTTTGTGTCACTGAGTGAGTGACTTCCCTCATTAAGGTATAATGGAACGGGAAATATAAAAAATGAAATACAAAAATGTTTTCGAGGTTTTTATGTTTTAACATAAGTTCATACAATGATCCAATATGCTTGAACAAACTGTCCACAACACTATGGGTTGGTTCTCTATTACCTGCTCGCAGTTCGTGCTGCTGGTTACAATGTCTAAATTTAAAGTGCCACTTATTGGTCCATTAGTTGGATTCATAAACATTCAAAAAACTTGCTCATGTAAAAGTGGTTACTGATTCAGATTTTCAGTTATTTTTTGATTGTTTTGTCTCTAATTCAATCTAATATACATTAAATTGAACACTTAAAATCTAAATAAATCATCTAAACAAGATATTTACATTTACCATTTTGACTAAACAATTACACTAATAGCTTATGTAGAAGAAATAAATAACGAATATGAAATGCTTTATTTAAAATGTCCTTTCGAAGTAATTGCTAATATTTCTTAAAGTATAACATTTAACTTGTTATGCAACATAGTTAATTCAGTCTAATAAAGTAAAACTGCCTATTATCTGCTGTTTATTGACTGACAAAGCCTAGAGCGGAGAATTAAATCAGTAGCACAAATCTGTATCAATGAGTATGAACTAAGTTTTGAAAGTCAATAAGGCACTAGAAATATGCAGCTATTAAGATTTTTCATATTTGTTATTACTATAACACACTTAAAAGACATTCACTCAAAACTCAACATACTTTCAAAACTAGAATTATTTCAACAAGAGGCAAACTTAAAGATATGGACAGTTCAAAAACAAATTGAAACATTTAGTACAAACCATCGCAATCATAAACCATGGAGGAAAACTTGTGTTTATTTTTATATAATTATTATATATTGCAATGAAGAGTGTAAATAAACCACCATTTATGCTTTCATAGACATTTCATAAACTTATTCGAAAACCATTTAGGTTTTCGTGAACTTTTTTTACGTACTTTTATTATCTGTTCATTGCAAATATATGTATATCAATTATATATTTGAAATGGTTACTCCGAAATCTATGAAATCTTATGAAAACATATATGTTGTAGTGCGTGTAAAAAAATACATGTAAAAAAATAATCATCGTTTCGTTACTGAACCTACACTCGGGATGATATTTCGACATTACATTGATTAGTAAATATATTTCTATTATATTGATATAGTGTAAAATTGAAAACCAATATGGGTGTTATTCTGTTTCAAAGTTATAGTTATTTCACTGATTAAGAGAAGAGGCCTATCGCTTGCCCTTACTTTGAATTAATTACCCTGCTCTCCTGAACGTTAACATAAATTAAAATCGTCACTAAGTACATGTGACAAGAAACAGCGTCTAGGTCGAATAACTAATTCAAATTAGGGACGAAAATATATCGACGGTTGAAACTCGATATTGGTTATATACATATTGAATCAGCAAATTCGTTTGAGTCGGGTTTCAATTTTTTTTGAATACTGGCGCTTAGCACCTAAGCAAAACATACCTCATTTTACATTGATCTATACGACACAAAATTAGACAAATACTCGATGAGTTAAGCTATTTTGATTTTTCGAACTTTTGTAACGTGTGTCGGTTAAGGCATTTGGGTTTTTCGCCGTACTTGTGGTTTTGTCGTTTGGCCTATTGCATTAAACAGCCGAACAAAGACATCAAACTATATACGAGCAGTTCCCGAAGAAATTTGTGATCCAAATTGTTTTACCAATAGGTAAAAAGTCCCTCAGTCTAGTAGTCGCGTTGCTATGCAACGCTTAGATAGTGCTACTGACGCACGGCATCAATAATTTTGTATGACAATTTTCCCAATACCTGCTCTATAGGTTCTTTTAAATCTCTTTGCAGCCGAAGTATAAAACATCTTTGCCTATAACTACGGCCAAATACAAAGATCTTAAAAAGCTAAGTGATACAAGGGTTATTCCCAAAATTTGTCACCTAGAATACACAAACTTTCCGCACCGCGTTGGTAAAGACGTTCTGATAGATACCGATATTGAAAACGAGATAGAATCATGAACTTCTTTGTAATAGTCAACATTTAAAATTTTGGTTCTTTATAATAGAATTTAGATCTTATTTTTTGTTCATTATAGATAGTACTATATTTTTTGTTTCTTTTCTTATAAAGAACGTCGATTTTCTTTAATTATTTGATAAATTATGTTAACTTTGACAAATATTATTATTTAACCTAACTGAAATGTGCTTTTTAATACTAATGTTCGATATTGATTTAATTAGGGCCTTGTTGAAAAAACTGACTTTGAATGAACCATTTTAATTAATGACAATTTGTTGTTTTATTTATAAAGTGATAATAAAGTACAATAATATTATTGTATTGTATAAGTGATGATACAACTACCTACCTAAGCCGATAATATACCACTTTGTTCCAAGACACGTTGGATTGAATGATTCCTCTACACAAAAACGATTTTTTTTATTATTAAAAATATACTCGACACTGTCTAAATTTGTATAAAGTTGCAAACTAAGCTTAAAATAAATTATAGATGTTGCTGAATGATGATCTAAGCATCTATCTACTATTATTTATTAAGGGTTCATTTTGTTCCATCTTGCAGTCCCTCTAATGGGCATTTGCATCAAACTACTTCACTCTGGAGTAACACCATCATGTTGCTTACGATCACTGTGCTTATTTAACTGTCAGTTGACTTGGCGCTAAATTCATTTCTTCTTATATTCTTTTATTCTCAGTCGATGCTTGAGCCCAATTTACTTTCAGCATTTTTTTACGACAGGAATTTGAACCATTTAGCCTTTCTCAAAAAAATGCTAAATTTGATGCATTTTGGGCTATCCAACATAAAATTTCCAAAGTAATACATAATTAACAACAGTAATAGCTTAAAAAGAATCCTTAGTTAATAAGAGATATACTATATAAAATAAATAAAAGTCTATTAAATAGTTAATTTTATATGATTTTTTTTGTCAAAAAAAAAAGTTTAATCCATTCTCCTGCAAGTTTTACTAAATGTCGTTTAGGTCAATTAGCCTTTCAACCGTCGATATGATTGTGTATATTACTACTAACTGGTAACAACAGTTCTATTATTTATTTATGAGTTAAAATGTATGACAACAATGACGATTATGATGAATTGACTACGCGGGGTGGAGTACCAAAGTCCGCTAGTTTCATATTGGCAGCTTGAACAGCACGAGAACATAACGCTAACTTACATGATCATTAGAGGTCATTTAGATGTATGACAAGAGATACTTGAACAGAACAAACTGTCGAGTTTTGGTACCAGCCCCGACTACTTGCCTATCGAGATACAATATTTAACCGTGCGAAAATATCTCTTAAGTTTTATACTCTTAATAAATTCATTTCACTTCCGGACTCCTAAAGCAATTATCTAAATACTATTAACGCCGAAGAGATCATTTAAAAAATACAATTTTGATATACATAACATTTGTATTGGCCGAAATTTCACATGTATAAATTATATATTTATCTTTTATCTATAATATAATTAGTATTATCTAAATAAAACCTTAATTACTTTGAGAGCCAGGAATACTTAGTGCTAGTATACAATACAACTAATATTTACAATGAGATTATTATATTGTATAAATATTGATTTATCTAATGTCGTTACTGATTTGAGCTATTTTTGTAAACCATAGCAGTATGTTTTAAAAATGGATCACTACGTCGATCGTTTACTGACAGAAAGAGTAATAATAATTATTAAAACGTTTACAATTTGTGTCACTCGTGACGATTCATCCAAACACGGCATACATAACGTATTATAAACACTCGACATCTCGCTTGATAAATCACTGTACAACGTACGTTATTAAAATTAATTAAATAAGTAGTTACTAATCTAATAAAAATGAAATAATTTGAAACACTTGGAAGACCAACATCACAACATAAATAGAAAACAATACAAAATAATAGAGACTTAAACGATTGTGAAAAATGTTCGCACCAAAGTTCCTTGCATCAACCTCACTCGCCATGTTCATACAACTCTCACTCCTCTCACTATGTGTTGCACTACACATCACTTATTTAGGTCTCTATACTGTACAACTTGTACACTATCTTGGATAGTTTCAATATTTCACTATTTTTGATAAAAACACATTAGTGTCTGATCTTGTAAATGCATTTTCAATAACATGATAATTGTCACTGATTGTTACCTTTTATCATAATCTCAGTTGAAACTGTTCTCAATAAATTAGCATTCAATCATTGGAAATGGAAATTATTGCTTACTAGTTAAATGTTATTGATTGTCAATGAATTGATAAATAGAGACCCCATTTATCACTAAATTAACTTCCATAAGACATAATCACACGCAACTCGATCAATATCTAATTGAGTGGAGGCAACATTTAAATAAACAATATCTCTCGATAAACACATAAATCTGGAGTAAATATACTATATCAGCTAAATATATCAATTGCAAATATATAATTCTCTAAAATATATATTTATATTGTTTGTAATAAATTGATTCTCATATTGCAACGAAATTCAACTGGTCAATTCTATAATATTATTGACTTTTGCCCGTTGAGGGGATATACATCATTTATATTTATTAACGTTGCAGTCAAATCAAGGGATAAAATTTAAAGACATATACCGAGAGAAACAGAAACATACTTTTGAGCATTTGCAAAAACAAAATAAAGTTAGTCAGGATATGAAATCTTATACACTTTATTTTGTTATTAATGTCTAGCAGAAGGGTTATTTTCGATGTAACTTTCCCACCCTATTTTCTAAGTGGTTTTGCAACAACACAGATTTCAGTCATACAGCACTCACCAACAAAAGTACTTAAATACAAATATACAAATAAGAATTGAGATCGTGCCCATAATGACGATGTGCTTTAAACGATGAAATAAATGATCTATTAATTAAATAACCAATTAAAAGCGAATAAAGATATGTTCCTATTAATCTGAGGGTGCTATAATGGCGTCAGGTTGAAAACTTTCAAACTCCAAAAAACTGTTTCATACAATCTGACTTTATAGGACCCTTAGAAGAAAGAAGTCGGATTTTTTTGTGATTTTTTGCTTTTTTTGTATTACTTGTAATGTAAAACACTATAGATATGATTATCTCATAACCATTTGACTGCCTTTTACTCACTTATACGGAAGTCGCAGTAGGCGGCCGGCCAAGTGAGTCAGCTGCTACAGCCACACCGCCCAGTGCATAATATAGAGGAATCAATATTGGTTAAGATCAAAATATACTATTGGAAAAGGGAACAAACCATTAGTACCACTGTTATTTCTGTGATAAAACTACTTTAAACATACAATTTAAATCAAAGAATCAATTAGACCATGCATCGCCAATTCTTTACGGACTTAACATTACCAATTAATTTTTATGATTTTTTCAACTTTTTATTAATTAAAAAAGTATTTCTGAATATAATAAAATACTATAAACGAGTAGCTATACATTAATCTAATCACTGTATTAAATGCTTCAGCATTTATGATCAATTATCACGAAATGTTCGCGCTTCAGCCCCATCATTGAGAACACGGAGATATTTAGCCGTTGTCAGTGTATTTCCAATTTATTTTGAAACCTTTTTATATTGAAGCTCAAAATTAACATCTTTTCGACTTATAATTATTGAAGAAAAGTGTATTTTTGCTTGCTGACAGTATACTTATTGACTTTTGTGTGTGAAAACGTGAGTAAAAAACCTTGAATTATAGAAAACTAAGCAACTCACAGAAGAGATGCGCAGATTATGTTTAAAACTCAATATCTTTATTAAGGGTGAATGGAGAACTTTCTATTCTAACTCGCAATACCTTAAATGTTGTTTTATGGTACTGGACTTGTCCAGGTGTGCTGTCAACGGCTAACTGTCCCGTGTTCTTACTTCTACTGACGCACAATGATGGAGATGGTGTATCCGCATCGCTAACTGGCCGTTGAAGTAGGCTGCAGGGTAGCGGACGCGATTGGAGAATTTACTGAAATAAAAATTATATTTTGTTTTGAAAACAACATGTTTTGAGGCTAATGGGTTAAGCATGCACGATACAAAGGCGCTAGCAGGTCAAACTACTCCAATCGAATATTAATCTTCCGTTATTGCGATAAGGTTGAAAATCTTTTAAAAAAAAAATACTGATAGAGGTAAGTTGATGGTGCTGGCGTCTGTACATATACAGGGCGTAAGTCATAACTGAGAGAGAGTAGGTATTCCACAAACATGGACAAAAAATTGGACAACATCAAATATCGTATTGGCTGACGCATTAGGTATGTAGCTTTTCGACTCTTGTTCCGTTGTGTTGTTGGACTATTTGATGATCCGAATCACAAGAAAATGCGTAATATCTCTTGGTTTATAACTCACAATATTATACATATAATATATGTATTGCATTTTTTTGTTACACCTTGCTTATAAAGAAAGACAGTACATATAAGGATGATCCTATAAAAAGAATGTTTCTAAAACAAACATTGGCTAAAATCTATATACATATAATAAAACTGTAGAAAAGTAATTTTTGTACATTAGAAAAAAATTCAAAAAATATAGCCAGGATTATAAAGGACAACCAATAGAACCCATTTCTAGCATTTTTAGAATTTTTGTCTGTTTGTCTGTATGTCTGTTTGTCTGTTTGTCTGTTTGTCTGTTTGTATGTTTATTTGTTCGGGCATCACGTAAAATGTACAAAAGTTATGTAGATAACTTTAATACACACCGACTGACCGTAACTTGAAGTAACATTTAGTTTTTGTTTCATTGAAATCGGATCAGTCTATCAAAAGATATTTGAATTCAAAGTGTACCAGAAATAAAATTACGGTCAGTGTACACCGAACGCGCAGTTCAGTAGCGTGATCTAGCTTGGAATAGAAAAATATTATTACATATAATAAAACTGTAGAAAAGTAATTTTTGTACATTAGAAAAAAATTCAAAAAATATAGCCAGGATTATAAAGGACAACCAATAGAACCCATTTCTAGCATTTTTAGAATTTTTGTCTGTTTGTCTGTATGTCTGTTTGTATGTTTATTTGTTCGGGCATCACGTAAAATGTACAAAAGTTATGTAGATAACTTTAATACACACCGACTGACCGTAACTTGAAGTAACATTTAGTTTTTGTTTCATTGAAATCGGATCAGTCTATCAAAAGATATTTGAATTCAAAGTGTACCAGAAATAAAATTACGGTCAGTGTACACCGAACGCGCAGTTCAGTAGCGTGATCTAGCTTGGAATAGAAAAACTACATATTCAAATATGGTGTGGACTGGAGTGGAGTGGGATGTTGTGGGATAAATTGGGATGGAGTGGGATGGAGTGGGACTGAGTGGGATGAAGTGGTATGTAGTGGGATGGAGTGGGATGTAGTTTGATGGAGCGGGATGGACCGGGATGGAGCGCGATGGAGTGGGATGTAGTGGGATGGAGCGGGATGGTGTGGGATGGAGTGGGATGGAGTGGGATGGAGTGAGATGGAGTGGGAAGGAGTGGGATGGAGTGGGATGGAGTGGGATGGAGTGGGATGGAGTGGGATGGTGTGGGATGGAGTGGGATGGAGTGGGATGGAGTGAGATGGAGTGGGAAGGAGTGGGATGGAGTGGGATGGAGTGGGATTGTGTTGGATGGAGTGGGATGGAGTGGGATGGAGTGGGATGGAGTGGGATGGAGTGTGATGGAGGGGGACGGAGTGGGATGGAGTGGGATGGAGTGGTATGGAGTGGGATAAAGTGGGATGGAGTGGGATGAAGTGGGATTGATTGGGATGTAGTGGAATGAAGCGGGATGGAGCGGGATGGATCGGGATGCTATGGGTGCTTTGAACGCTCTTAGGTGGACTTTGAACGACAGAGGGCGTATATCACAAACAGGTCAAATATTCTTGAAAAATCTTACTAAATTCTAATAATAATAGGGTTTATATGAAAATGATTATGATTTATAAAAAACAAGGCGAAAATTAAGCGCTTCGCACTAAGAAAACATTGTTAAATTCCGACATCCACGCGAACGAAGTCGCGGGCACAGCTAGTAAAGGTAAATAATTACCATAATTTTGAAATATCCTGGAACGGATTAATGTTCACTATAGTAATACTTACTAGTAGGGGTATTCACTTCGGAGTGGGGCGTGAGATTTGACTGGGCCATCAGCTTCTGTCGCACTTCGCGAATCTTCAGCTGTAGAGCCATCTTTGTCGGGAAAATGTCCATGTGCGTTGCCTATGATTTGATGAAGATTAGAAAAGTTATTTGATAAACATAGAATGAAGACCTTCATTTAAATGTATAGGAAAAAAGAAACGCAGTAAGAAAAATGTATACAAATTGCAAATTGTATGCAACTAGAACAAACCTGCATACTAGTTAAAAGTAGTTTAAACTAAAAGATTTTGTTTTTTTTTTCAAGTGAAGCAACTTGTATACAAATATGACGTCATACTTGTATGCAAAACTTGCCTAATGAAACGCACTTTAGGCTGCGGTTCCACTGAGGCGAAGTGGAGTGGATCAGATGGCTTGAAATCCACAAGTGTCACGTGGCCAGCTATGTGCACCAGCCAATGATCGCGGCACATCTCGTCTCAGCTTTGCTCCGCCCCGCCTCAGTGAAACCGCAGCCTTAGCCTACTTAGATTCCCTTTTCCCTTGTAACCCCGCTCACCTGGAAGTGTGTGGTGGCCTGCGTGGTGGGGAACATGCCGTGCTCCTGGAACAGCTTCAGCACCAGGTGGCGACGCTGCTCCAGCACACGACGGTGACCGGCCTCCCCGCGGGACCCGCCCGCGCCCGTGGCCGACACTGGGGTGCGGGGAGACATGTCCTCCATGCCTTCGGAGGAGACTGGACAGAGGAGACAATCAACTAGGTGAGTCGAATGAAACAGTAGTCAAATAAAATTAAACAAGTAAAAAAAAAGCGTTTTTCTAAGTGTTCGCAAACTTTTATTGTATTTAAGAGGGCCAAAGCCTGCCGGGGTCACGGAACTAACGAATTACCGTGACTCCGGAACATAAAGGGCTATTGAAGAACACCGAATGAATTTTAGTCAGTACGAGTCTGACATTCCCTAATTCCCAAATGACCTCCACGAATTCCCTCCAACCCAGGGCTAGGTGGGAGGTAGGACTCATTTGATGATTTTTACCACTAAAAAAAATGTGTGTATGACCGCCATCTCAAATGGTAAATGATGAGATTTTACAATCTCATAAAATTTCTTATCACCAAAAGAATGATGACACGTACCTCTATAAGTATCCAGATTGAAGTCAGGTCCGAAGAAGGTGTTTCCAACAAGTTTGTTGGTGGTGGTGTGCGGGGTTCCATAGGAGTGCGGCGTCGGCATGCCGTTGCCGTTCATCACTTCTTGTTCTATCTGTGGCGTGACTACCGTGTTCTCTTCCTCTGTAAATAATAAATTAAATATTAGTAAGGTTTTGCTTATGCCTCTGTCCCAGCAGTGGGAACATTATAGGCTGATAATCGAGCTTTATATAGTATATAAAATTGTTCCGGGTCTGGGTGTTTGTGTACGGTTTCTATTTAGTAAACGTACCCACGACACAGGAGAAATTCCTAGGGTGCGGCAACGTTCATCTTTAATTAAAAAAAAAAAGTTTTTGTGGAGCAGATAATTCGTTGCAGTTAGTGTGGAAAATGTGGTGTAATAAATATTAATGCCCATTTTAACTAGGGAGCTTTACCTAATTATACCGGTAGACAGATGATATTGTTGTGTATAAAACGCCTCTTTGGTTAAATCCTTTTTGTACTTATATTAAGTTTCTTTTCTAGCTCTATTATCTGCGTTCTCTTATATTAAATGTCCTGGACCGTACGCACGCCTTTTATTCATCATTAGCGACGAGGATGGGATATTTAATTAACTTGCCAGTAGAAACTGGATAACCATGACACATACTTGACATGACACAATCTGAGTTAAAATTCCCACAAGGAAATAATATTTACTCATTTATATGTCAGTGGAAATTGACAGGACAAAGATAATAGTTGGGGAGCCCAGAAAGGGATTTTTGCTGTTACTCCAGCGCGTCAGATTATTATAAGGGAGAATCCTTGCACCCTTTAATGTACCTGTACCAAATATCAACCCTTTATCTGGTGGGGTTTGTCTGGGAGAACCCGTCAGATTAGTAAAAAAAAATCGATCCGCAGAAATACTCGAGCGCGTCAGATTAAGAAAAGGTAGATTAATTACGTTCAGAAGAGTGTATATTTCAATAATCTGACAATTTGAGCGTGGCATTAGGAAATGAGCGAGTACTGAAGTTGTAAAAAAAAAACGTCATTTTGAAATACTCGAGCGCGTTTCATTTTTTTTTTTTATTGAAGGTTACACTGTAAAAATCATACTCACTAATAATCTGACGTTTTCCATGGGGCGAAGTCGGTAGAATCGTGAAGAAAAGGTGAAGTACCAGTTAGTTCGCTACTATCGGTCGTGATTTAATGTATGTGGCGTTCCGAGCAATAATATGGCATGCCAGGCATGGAAAGAGGCCATTGTTATTGGTAATCAGTCAGGCAAGCCCAAGTCCGAGTCCATGAGTTACGTGGTAAAATCATCAAATGAGTCCTCCCACCCCGGGCAGGGCGGGAGGGACTGTCAGACTCGTACTGACTAAAATCAACGGTGTCCTTCAATAGCCCTTTATGTTCCGGGGTCACGGTGATGGAATAAGTCCCGTGACCCTGGCAGGCTTTGGCCCTCTGACCACTGAACTTGGCACCTATTTAGATTTCACTTATTTTGTCCGTGAAGTCGTAAACCAAGGCATATATCATTGGCTCTCATTTGACATTTATGTTTTTGATAGGATTTTAATGATGTAGACGAGTTTCTATTTGTAATTACTACATTCAATTTAATTGTATACTTTTTTTATGCGTGAATGCAGTTATCTTCTTTATAAATTTATTTTAAGATGCTCAGAATAGCGATATCCCTCCGTATAATTGTCAGATTATTATTCAGGAGGACTATGATATCAATTTGAACCTCCTGCATAAAAATCTGACGCGCTCGAGTATCTCGAGATTACGTTTTTTTTTTACAGATAGAAATATGAATTATTACTTTGCGCCACATCCAAATCGTCAGACATTTTAATACGACACTTTTTAGGGTTTACTTTACATACACTTTGAATATCTGACGCGCTCGAGTAACTTATTTTTTTTTGGATTTTCAACCGCTTGCCACGGACAGCCCCCTCGAGTTAATCGTCAGATTAATATGTATTGGTTATCAGAAATGTAAAGCGCGTTTACACTATAAATATCTGACGCGCTCGAGTACTTCTGTACAACTGTTTTTTTTTACAGTTTCAAAGCTCTTTACAAGCTCTCCCCCTCACTAAAATAGAAAACTTGTCAGAAACTTTTTTTCTTTTTAGAACATAATCTTTCAAATCCAATAGGTCTCCATGACGCTCGAGTAACTGCAAATTTAGCATCCTCGGCTCCCCTACTATAAAATAAACAGAATCTTCACCCCATTTTTATTGGCGGGATTAGTTCGAATCTACAATATTATGATAATAAACTTTGTGGTAAAACAAACAAGGTGCATCTTTACAAGAAAACATACCCATCTTGTTATGTTTCTTCCGCATGTAGAGCTGCGGACTGCGCGGCACCACCATGGCGCTGGGGCTGCAGGCCTCTGGCTTGAACTGGGGTAGCGTGCTGAACTTCTGCTCGAAGTTCACTGTCTCTAATACCCTGTGATACAAACAAGTTCATGTATACTAAACATACGGTTAAGATAGTAAAGACAAGGTTAAGCAACCTCTTGCGGGCTCCTAGCAAGAGGGGAAAATTTGTTATTACAATCGAGGTGAGATTTCCAACCGAGCCATAGGCGAGGATGTTAGGGACCCGAGAATAAATGTCCATTAAAATCATTTAATTACGCGAACTATCACGGATTATCACAATGATGGACCACGACGAATGAATTACTGTGATCCTAAAACGTAAAGGGCTATTGAAAGACACCGTGGATTTTAATCAGTACAAGTCTGAGTCCTCCCCACGGTCCCGCCCTGCCTTGGGTTCGAGGACTCATTTGATGATATTACTACGATAATTTAGAAAGGGCACCTACAGTACTTTCACAGTTTTTGTGCGTGGGACTGTGGCACCATAACTAATTTTACAGAATTTATATTTTTAATTTGATTTTTGTCTTTTGACAATTCAATAGTGCCTGTAGCTGGTCTATTTGAAAATAAATGATTTGAAATTGATAAAACAAAACTATCAAGGACCATAATTTAAATCAGTTTTTGAACCAGTATACTTTTTTCCAATACATACTTATCCCTTCCATCCTCATTCCGTTTCTTGATCAGCGTCTTCTTATGCGAAGGGCTGGGTAGTTCATTATGTTGCTTAGGCGACGTCGCATCATCAGAGCTCAGTCCTCCATTGTTGACGGACGCCTCAGACCTCGGCACGTTGACACTGCAGCCGGTCGACGTCGCCGGGTCGTTGCTGCCTGTGGACCCGGTAGATGTTCCTGATGAGAAGGTGGAGTTAGGATACTGGTTTTTTAAGTAAGGCTATGGTCTCCTATTTTATGCCAAACGTGGCGTCTGATGTTAGCGTCCGAACGACGTCTGAATGCAACGCAAATCGTCGGTGGTCAACACATCCGCTTAAACATTTAACTGCTTCGCTTCTATCAACAATTCGTCTTTTTCTTTAATAAACCTCATCATTTTGTATGACGCGAGAGACGACCTTCACGCTGCAATGACTAGAGACGCGACGCACAGCGTTTAGATGCCGCGTACGGTGTCAAGACGCCAACGTCGACGTGTGAAAGAGACCACAATAGTACATTTCTATAGTAAACATTGTGACGCATCGTACGACCTAACGGGACGCAGCGTACAGCATGAAATAGGAAACCATAGCCTAAGGAAGCTTGCCCATGAAGCAATTTGTGCGATTTGTAATTTTGTACTAACTAAATATAAAAATCGTCGTTGCTACTACGATATTATAATAATGCAATTCGATTGACATGACATTGTCGTGGTCGTGGAGAGTGTGTTTTGTTTTTCATGTACCCGTAGACAACCTCACGTTTTATATCTTAAAGCGTGCTGTTGTCTATGGGTCTAAAGTTAAGGCGTTACCTGTATGGATGGTTATTCTTTTCCCTGATATTTCTAATGAGCCGGCTAATAAAGAGAAAATTAATTTAAAATAAGTAGTCACAAAGAAATATGCAGCAATCGAACACGAATAAAAATGTGAGCGCATAACTTGAGAAAGGTTGATTTGAAAAGATTATATTCGTAATCATCCAAAATAAGGAACTTATGGGTATAATTTGGTAGTTTGAAAGTCGATTGGAGCAGAACACCGTATTTCAGGTCAGTTAGTTGTTAAAGAAAAGGTTTGATTAAAACGATTATTGAGAAGTTTGTATTTTGACCTTTGTATAATCCCCTTATTTTAAGGTGTATGATGGTGGGCATATTTAGCAAGGTTATGACTAACTCACCCCGACTAAGTCTCTTCTGTAGCGGCGCCCTGCCGAGCTGCGCCGGCGTCGGTGCTAGCGGGAATGGCCGCGCCTCTTCCACAGGGGTCTCCCATTGCCTACAAGTAAAAAAACTTATACATTTAAAGACGAGGGTCGCCATAAACTTCCAGCATACCGAGACTCGTATTTCAGGTAGATTTTTTTTGGATGTAAAATCAATTAATCAGTCTTTCTGCACTGGGTGGAACGGAAGGGACTATCTGGCTCTTACTGAGTTAAAGTTCACCCAGTTCCTTCGGCTGCCCTTTGCGCTCAAAGGCCACAACATACTATTAGACGGTTCCGCGACACGGACAGACCAGCGACCAGTCCAGACATTAGTTCTATGTGGACCAAAGTACATAGGTAAGTAACGTAAATTCGTCATGTCTTGGAAACACCATTTTGATAATGTTTCAAACCACAATTTGTGTTTTTTCTTGCACTATAGTGGACCAGTCAACGAAAAGGTGTAAAGAGAAAAGCTTACACAGCACATCATTTCAGGTAAAGTTAGAAAGAAAAACGATTTATTTGAATAGTGAAGCCCACAGCATACACAAAAAAAAAAGGTAAATCTAAACAACAATAAAAAAGATAAAGAAAAAACAACATTATGTGGCCCACGGCTGTGCCGAATAGGTCCAGTTCAACAAATGATTCGAGTTCGAGTTACAAGTGCTTTCAGATATAGTAAACATACTATAAATAAAGTATCAGTACTCACGTGGTAGTTTTAGGCGCAGTATTGTTGTTACTTTGAGATACTATCACAGATTGCCCGCCTTGAACGTTCAGCACGCTTTGGTTATTGCTCTTCGGTGTCTCTACTTCTGTGGACAATACAGCCGTAGTTATGGAACAATCATAATAATTCTACTATTTAAATAACAAAAAGGTATGAAAATAATGCAAATGGTACAATGTAGTAGGAAAATTCTCACACGCTTTTTATGAACCAAATAGAATTATTGCTTCCAGGTTATTCCTGAATGCAAATCATTATAATTATAGATATTGATATAAAATTGTACACATCACGTGACCCGTAATGGTAAAGACGTGTTGTGTCTCGGCTATCAGCGAAAATGGTATCCATGGAACTTATAGTTGTAGGGTAAACTGTGTACCTATTACAGTTATGATTTTTAAAAATAAGCCTTTTCTAATGGTATTCGTTCAATTATCAACCTAATTAACGTTGTATAGCAGCGACTAGAACAAATACATTTAAGTAATAAAATTCCACATTCGACCCTTTAGGGTTGAAAGTGGAAACGTTTAGGGGTCGAACGCGGAAAAGGGTAGAAAATCTTAGGGGTTGAACGCGGAACAAACCAATCGTAGTCAGTCCTCGTCTTAATTTCTTTCATCATAAATCGTGGTCCAGTTTATCATAGATGTAGACTCACCAGTAGTGAAGGGCGGCACATACAGCCTCTGTAGATGTACGCAGTGCATGGACTGCTCGGACGCGGGACTCAGCGACGCCTGGCTGGGCTTCAGCAGCAGGTTACCGGACGCGTCCAGGGACAGCGTCAGGGGGCCGGGACCTGGTGGGGTCATAGCAGTGTTAAACTTGCAAGTTTTTGATGTTAAAGTACCAGTAAAATATTCCCGTGATCGTGAAGAGACAAAAAATAGTAAAAGTAAATAGTAGTGAAACAGACTTCTAAATGAACACAAAGATGTGTGAATTAACTTTCGAAAGACGGTGGCAAAATAGTCAAAGAAACAAAGTCATTTTACACAGTTATTTTACACTCTTTGTGCCTTTTTTGATTTTAGAAGACTTTATTTTGTCGTTTTTTAAAGGTTCAACTACTCTATGAAGGATCAAATTCTGTACTATGCAATATAGTACAATGTGAATAAAATTGTATTGTTTCTTATTTACTCTTGATTTTATTATGTTTATTAAAATTGTGTTTACTTTTATAACCACTATTCGAGACGAATGTAATTTTGTTGAGAAAAATAAGTAAAAAATAGGTGAAATAAACTTATACTCACATGGCGAGTTATCACCGATACTCCTCTTGACGAAGGTGAAACTCTTGAGCAGCCCCGTGTTACTGAGTGGAGTCGACGTGAGCGGCGTCGACGTCGGCGTCGGGATGGTGTTGGACATGCCGCTTGATATCACCTGAACAAGAATAGAAGAATCAAATATTTGTCTCACTATGTTGTTACTGCAATACAAAAAAGTATTCAAAATACTTAGAATACTTTTCTAGTGTTGGTAATTACTTTATTCATCGTCAAACATGAAGAAAATTCGTATAATAATTAAACCCATATTTTATTTTTGATGTCCTGCTTCTGATCAAAGGTAACCTCCATTTCCCTTCTAAACTTTTCTGGTGTGTGTAATTTCTAGCCATGTTTGCCTAAACTTTATTGTTTTAGTATGGTATAGCTGTTAGAAAATACTTCAGTTAATCACAAATATTTTTTTAAATAGGGCAAAAAATGTGTTGAAAGTTAACATTATAAAAGCTACAGCAAACACAACAACAACTTTTTTGATTTAAGGATCCATAAATTAAGGTATTTCGATAGATGTTCCGATATTTTAAGTTAAGGAACCGCTGGTTTAGACTGTAGCTTGTCTCTTAGCAATAGAAGCAGTAAATAGTTGAATAGTTACCTGAACTCCACACGTATTAGTAGGCGAGTTCATAATGGACGCTATGGCATTATCCAGCGCAGCCTGCGTGGACAGGTTGGGAGTACTGAGTGAGATGCCCTGCACGCTGTGAGTGAGGCTGGACGTGCTGGAGCACGCCGGGCTGGACTGGGGCAGGGGCTTGTGGGGCTGGGAGAACGACGTCCACTGACGGTGACTTTCATCTGGAATTAACAGGGATTTTGAGTATACTGTGAGTGGTTACATAATATAAAATCGTCACCTAGATTACTGATCATAATAAAATCGACACCTGTTAACCGAGGATTAAGGCTGAGGTGTACTTGATAAAGCATCAACTACATTTTCTGAGTAGTCAGGCACAAATACAACCCTATGGGTACTATTGAGCAATTTCTTACGGAAAACCCAGTAACAATTTTTTAAAACAATACTTTTTAATCAAATCATAATCATAAGAACAGTCTCTTTCACGACCCATTCACGTCCTCAGGCGATGCAAACTTACATCAAGCAAAATACGTGCATGTGTCACTTCTCACAGTTGCATCTTTTCATTAGTCGCCACAGCAACGCGGATTTAATTTGGAGTTGTAATCAGGCGGATAAAACAATTTTTGATTGATGATTGTGTAGTTTACTATCGTAAACGACCAGATCTTTCTTTAGACCTACCGATCGAAATAAAAATCTGGGGGTATTACAACGTCTTAAAACCAGGCTTGTTCCGGTGAGTGAACGAGATGGCGCTAGACGACTTATATAGCTCTGTCACTTTCACTCACTGGAACAAGCCTGGTTTTAAGACGTTTTAATACCAGATCTTTATTTCGATTGGTAGGTCTAAAGAAAGATCTGATCGTTTAGGCTGTGGAAAAGAAATGGTGCTAGACGACTTGTATAGCTGTGTCTCTTTCCCACAGCCTAGAATGGATCGCGGTAAGAGCTCGTGGTACGGCCTCTGATTGTTAGACTTACTGGTATCAGCATGAGTAGACTTGAAAGCACCACCAGTCGGCTGGAAACCTTTGGGTCCCCCTGGACTGGACGCTGTTATACCACCCAGGAGATTGTCTGACGAACCAGCCCTGGAAATGAAAAGTTTACTTACTATCTGTAGGTATGTAAAAGAACAGAAGAAGTTTCTGTAGAAAGAAACCCAACATCCCAGAATTGGAATGAAGTAATCAACGGTTTTAGGTGAACGGTAGCTTGGTTAGTAAGAGCTTAAGATGTACTGAATCTGAAGGTCGCAGGTCTGAAATTCTGCTCACGTTTACAATTTTACTTTTCGTAGAAAATTATCGAATGCGACGCATGCATTTTAATTATGTTTATTATTCAAGTTTTTGTTTTTAATTTATGTACACACGGCTACACATCAAGCTATACAAAACTAGTATAAGCAGACCGTTCAATGTGCGGAAAGATCATATAAAGCGAATAGCTTAATGTGTAGCCGTGTGTACAACATGTAACGCTAATAGCGCAAAACCTCTCGTGGGGTAACTCAGTCCATGTTACTGAACAATTTTTGTTCCAAGACTTTGGAAATTCGCAAAAAGAATTTTTGCTTTTTTTTTAGAGAAATTGATCGGGCCCAACAGTATGTTTTTTTTTTTTTTGCTAATTTCCAAAAGTCAAACATTGTTCAGTAACATGGGCTGAGTTACCATCACGAGAGGTTTTGCGCTATTAACGTTACTCGTTGTATAAAATAGGTTTGCTCTCTTGGCCTTAGTATAGCCGAAAACATAAGAACTTAGATAAAACGAGCTGATCTAGAAGGAACTAAAATTCCTGGTCACTGACGGAACGCTGTAAAAACTATTTGGCGACGGACAACGACAGGTTGTTGGTCTCTGGCCAAGCAACCCTGGTGAGACCTGCCACTGAATTTAAAGGAGTGATCGAAATTGAACCCCGCCAGGCGCATTACTTTGTGTAATTTATTTCAACACCACTGTTCTCAAAACGGTGAAGGAAAACATCGTGAGGAAACCGGCATGTCCTAGAACCAAAAATTCGAAGACGACTGGGTCCGCGTGGTGTATTATAGCCCATTCCCTCCCACAGAGAGGAGGTCTGTGTCCCAGCAGTGGGAACATTAAATGATGATAAACCCAAATCTTACCTAGCTTTAATAGGTTTAGGCCTTCTAGTATGGTCGTGGTGCGACAGCATATAGTCCCGCGTGTCCAGTCCTTCTGAATCTGAGTCTGTGACTTTCTCTCCGCACTTCAGGTCAATTTCTATGCTCTGCACCGCCGGTGGAGGCTCTTCTAATGGTTGTGATGGCTGTAACAGATGGTGAATAAATGAGTTTGTTATCGAAAGTTAAATTGGGTTTGGAGGAATGTGAGGTACTATTGGCATTTGCGTCTGATTACCACTAAGTTTCATTTTGCTTGCAATTGAAGCAACGTGGTACCCGCATGTGGCTGCTAATGAGAATTCCTAATGGAAAAATCCAGTAACACTGACCGACCCTGGAACCGAACCAGAGATCTCATGCTCAACTGACGCAGTCATTATGTGGCACGTCACTGCGAAAAACCTTTTTGCAGTTGCCGTGTGTGGACCGTTTCTGCCAGATGTGTTTCATCTATCTTTAATGAAATTACACTAATAAAGATTAAAAAATGTAGCTCATACAAAGGCTTGGCTAGTTTATTTAACTTATGGTTTCTCAGGCAATGGCCAAACAAACTGCCGAGACTGTCTAGGACAGGTTTAAAAAGTAAATAAGTATGAAATTTCTCAAAAATAATGATGAACATACCATTTGCTCATCGTCGCTGAGCTGCGGCGATCCAATATGGTTGTATGAGGCTACCGGCACCGGCAGGTCCGAGTTAATCGTCAGGGAACCGCTAGTCACTACCTCTGATGGCGTTCGAGGACTCTGTAAAATATGTTTAGTTTAAAATACCTATAAAAAAGCCAGGGAGACAAAATACTGGCAAAGTGTGAGACGTACGATCGCACGAACGTTTCCATACAGTCGTATGAAAACCTTAACGCTTCGTTCATCTGTGAGCACGGAAAAAAATCATGTCTGATGTATGAGAGTTCCCTTAAATATTTGTTTTATTCTGTATTTGTTTTTATAGCGACAGTCAGTGGTTTAAGAGATACAGCCTGGCGATAGATGGACAGAAAAAACAGTATTAGTTATAGGGTCCCGTTTTACCTTTTGGGTACGAAACACTAAAAACAAACTACACCAATAAGTTAACGACTGGCCATCTAGTGAAAAACATTATAAGACAAGTTAATAGTCTTGCCAAGTTTTTATCTTGCTAAAATAAAATGTAGACTTGAAATAATATTATAAAATAAGTTAGGGCAATTTTTTTTATACTTATCACAATAACAAGTCATTTGATTGTTATGAGGTACGAAATAAAGTTCAAATTGCAATAATGTTTACCTGTGGCATAGATCCAGTGGGATCTTTACTGCTGGAAGACTTCCTGCGATCCTTGTTACACCATTTCCACTCGGGGTGAGCTTTGAAGTGGGCTTCTTTGACCTGAGAACAAAATAAACACACAATTTAATACATCGTTAGTTGCTCATATGAAGAAAAAGGCCAGAAAAGATGTATGGATTGTCTAAAGATGATATGAAAGAAAAAGAAGTGAATGATATTGTGACGAGTGATAGGGGAGAATGGAAGAAGACAACGTGTTGCACCGACTAAGCAAAATGGGATAAGGACAGGAAGATGATTATGCTAGTTGCTTTTATAACATCAGGTTTTTGAACGTGGGCAATAGACGCGATCATAGCATCCTTTTTAGGGTTCCGTAGCCAAATGGCTATAAACGAAACCCTTATAGATTCGTCATGTCTGTCTGTCTGTCCGTCCGTATGTCACAGCCTTTTTCTTCGAAAGTATAAGAGCTATCCTATTGAAACTTGGTAGGTAGATGTATTAAGTGAACCGCATTAGAATTTTATACAAAAATAAAAATAAAACTAATTTTGGGGGTTGTCCCTATACTTTTGAAAATTGGTTTGAAGAAGATCAAGTAATTCGTTTTTTTTTTTAATACGTCTTAAACCGTAATCCGCAATTTACTTTTCAAAGTTACAACCAACTACAAGAACGTTTATATTATGTCACTTGCTGCTACGGAACCCTTCATGAGCGAGTCCGACTCGCACTTGGCCGGTTTTTTTTTTTATTGACATATATAGATAAAACGCATCAAAACTCTGAAGCGAGGACTCGTGCGTGACGTAAGAACTGTGTAAAAATTATACCTACGATCGAAGTCTAGAAGTTAAGTATTGTGAATTTTGCAAGCGAGTTGCGTTAATTTTGACTTAGGTTATGAAAGAAATAATTGGGTCTAATATTTTTTGATAATCTCACCAACTAATTAGATTGTTTCAATCATCTTAAATTGGACATGACAAGGAGTAAAGATCAGTAAGATCACAGTAGGTCTCGTTCTGTATATTCTGCTTATCCTTTTGACAAAAAAGACATCCGTATAAGTATGTGTAAATCAAAAATACGATTTACGTGCGTACGATACACATTTGTATAGTAAACGGCTTTGTGTAATAATGAACAACTACACAATGATAACTCAACAATACAATAAATTAGGTATTGTAAGGTAACCAAGCCTGACCATGATACAAGGCAATAAAACGGTCACTACATGTGTAATATATTGTGATGAACAAAAAAGCGACATGATAGTATTCAGTTTAAAAGTTTAAAGGTTAAACCGAGCGTATCGTATGGCCAAAACCCGTACGCTAAACCCCGAAACACGTTTGTTTGAAAGTTTGCATCTACGCAAATGGTCATTTTTTTAATAGAATGCGGTAAAACCGAGATTTCTAGTTGTATCCCGTTTTCAATGTATATTTTTTATCAGTTATACAGTACACCTAAATAAAGCAAACTAACGGTGCATTCAGGAATTTGGTCTAACATACATAAAAAAAAAAATAGTAACATTATCTTTTCGTTGAACCAATAATGATATTGTGCCTCCTCACCCTTTATAATTTTTTGTGCTGATAAACCAAGAAAACTTGAGGAAGGCCTATACCAAACAGCAGGATTGTGTGGTCTACTACTACTACTGCTGCTAGCCTACATCATCCCACTGCTGGGCAAAGGCCTCTCCCCATGACTTCCAGTTTTCACGATCCAGGGCCAAAGTGTACCACTGATCATAGGTTTTATCAAGCTCGTCCCGCCATCTTCTACGAGGTCTGCCGCGGCGCCTTCTTCTGGATTGTGTGGTCAAGACAAAAAAAAAAACAAAATATCATGACCATGTAAAAAAGACTCTAAAGGAGTCACTGACCTCGCTAGCAAGTTCGTTGTACTTCTGTTTCTCTTCAGGCTTGAGTGAGTACCACCACTCGCCCAGAATCTTGCTGACGGTGCGATTGTCCTGGTTGGGATGCATCTGGTGCACTATCTGACGGTGACGCTTCGAGAATATCATGAACGCGTTCATAGGCCGACGGATACGACGCTCTTTCTGTAAGTTGAAGATAAAGAGTTGATATAAAGAGATCATAAATATAAAAATGGTGGTTACAGTAAAAATCTTCTCATCTTTAAGATCTGAAGCATTGTAGAAATTCTCTAAGCATCGAGTCTTTAATTCGAAAGGTGTCTCGATAAAAAATCGATAAGAAGAAAGAGAGTTCGATTGTGAACTCACTTAGATGTCGAAGTGAGGTCGTGAAAGCAATAAAATAGCACCACACTATCTTAAAAAAAAATAGTGGGAAAAACTCTTTTTTTATAGTATTAAACATCGAGCATAAAGTTATAGACCAATTTTGTGCAATACTAACAGATGAAGGTAATACATATCAGTTTTTTTAAGTTACTCTTGGAATTGTAAGTAAATGTAAAAGTACAGCTGTTGAACACAAAATATAAATGCAATGAAATGTCTTTTCGCACTATCTGGCAGTATCATCCTTTATTACTAAAGCCTGGTGCTTGGTTTAATTTGAAGCTGTTAGATTGTCAAGGGATCGTCTATAAAAGTAACCGTAGGTGCGAATGGACGACAAGTAATCGATAGCTTGCCGTCCCAGAGGCGTCTTTACCTATAGTGCAGTGTGCGCACACGGGCGGCGGGTCTAAGGGGGCGCCGAGCGCTCTCTAAATCGACACCTCCAAAGATGCGTTGATGCTGGAGCTCTCAAAGACCCTGCGCTCGTGTTTTATTAACAGTCTCAACATTAACTTGACCACAGACGAAGACATGAAAATCAGATACTACTTGAAAAATCTATCGACATAAAAACCCTTACCTTCTCCTGAGTAGCAGGCGAGTTGAGTGCCGAAGTGTTTTGCGAAGGCCTCTTGCTGGAGTCATCGCCGCCGACGCCGGAGTCTTCAGACTCGAACACCTCGTCATCCTCATCCATGCACATGGGGGGATCTGGAATACATTGTTTGTCTTATAGATTGACAAACAGTTTACGGATGCTTTAAGTTTGAGTTATACTACTGATGGCTGTGGAATTTTAATCTGTTGTGGTTTCAAATATGAAGATAATACTTAGTACTTTTAATTTTCATGGCACAAATAATTATTTATCACTAGATCAAACTGTTTTAAACTGTGTGTGGAACTGTATAAGGTTGATTTTTATCATTTAGGTACCAAAATGATTTAGAAAAATATGTTTCTCATTAAACGAACAAATAAAAGCTAGGAACGAATATTGACGTGAAAAGCTTTAGGAGGACTTATTGGTGCTTCAACGATTTTGACAAATGAGTAATGGTGAACATGTTTTGTGAAATATTAAAAATTTTATTGTGTAAAGAAAAAGATTGACTAATTTTCTGAATCGGAAGGTTCACGTTTTTCTTGCAATGGAATTCGTGTTTTTTTTTTAAATGGCTCTTCACTTAAAGATCCATATTCATTGTTTTCATGTCTGTGTTCAGAAGACTTAAAAGTAAAAGACAACAAAAATACATACCACTAGCCTCCGTCTTAATCTGATCCTCAGTCTTGATAAGTGGCGCAGGCGTATGCGGCGTGTGCGGCGTATGAGGCGTGCGCGGCGTACGCGGCGTGCGCGGGGAGGGCGGGGCCGCGGGCGTGGGCGGGGCCGGGCTGGGGGGCGGCGGGGAGCCGCTCAGCAGCGGCACCAGGGACTGCCACGGGAATGTGTTGCCTGATACTGTGGGCATAAAGGTTATAGTTGTACAACAAACTCGCGTATGTAGGCTTTTTTATGCCCGTTTGAGATAGAAAACCGTTTAGTAGTTGGATAGGGTATTGCTTTGGAAATGTGTTGCCAGCACGCGTAGCATGGCACCGATGACCATTGCCTTACTTAAAACTTGCTTAACAATCTTGTCTTTTAGCAGTCGTTAAAAACCAATTCTACGAAATCATGCTGGCACGTTTAGCTCGAGGCCAACAAATTAGTATACACGCTGTTTTTTTGCATTTTCGTCAAACTTCAGGTGGTTGTCACAAAAGTCATAAACAATCAATTGAAAGTACAGTACCGGGCAAAACTAATAAGGGCAGATTTTTTTTTTGTATTTGAAATTTTAATTCAAACGTGATTATTATCATACAAACAATCCCCTCCTTTGCGAATTACCTTTCTTTATCAAATAATCAATTACAAAATATGGTAATTTACGAATTTACTACACAATCAATTACTTAGTGGAAAAATTTTGAATTCAAAGTGGAAAGTCCAGTCAAGCTTGATAAGCACCTAAAAGAAGTAGGTATGGCTAGTCATCGTTTTCACAAAAACTACGCAATCTATATATATAAAAGAACAGGGGTTTTTCTTTTGACACGACTACAGCCGAAACCGCTTAACGCAGAAACTTGAATTTTGGACAGCATTTGCAGTCTACCATGTAGATTGGCAATAAGACGGGATTTTGCGAAAATCCTCCTCTAAGGGGGTGAAAAGGGGTGAAAACTTTTGTATGAAAAATCTTATTCCTTGGGTTTATAAACTTGAAACTTACCACGAATAAGAACATTAGTAAATAAATAAGATTAGCAACAATATTTTTTTAAAACTACCCTCCATTGGTATTCTAGGGGTTGTTAAAGTTTGTATGGGAAAATCATAACGCGTGAGCTGATGAATTTGAAAATCAGTATTCATATACTACATAAGAATTAATCAAACACGTGTTTTTGGATTTTTCGAAAATTACCCCCCAAGTTGGTGAAAAGGGGTATTCAAGTTTTAAGGGGAGGATATTAACCACTAAACGTAGAAACCTGCATTTTGGATGATAGTTGCAGTTTGTAATGTACGTAAGCATCAAGAAAGGATTTTACGAAAATCTACCTCTAAGGGGGTGAAAACGTTTGTATGCAAATTCTTATTCTTTGGGTTTATAAACTTGAAACTTGGTACGAATGTGAGTATAAGTAAATAAAAAAGATGGACATTATTCTTTTTTCAAAACTACCCTCCATTTATGGGTTTTTCGAAAATTACCCCCTGAATTCTTGAAAAGGGTTGATGAAGTTTAGGGAAGAATTTACTGCTTGCTTCGATAAATTCTAAACTGGGCATAAATTATCTACTCAATCAATAAAGGATACGTATTTATTATATTTAAAAAATGGCACCCCTAGCGTGTTTTTGTTTGTTTGTATTGAATAGACCCTGAAACTACTAGAGATTTTCCAAAAGTATCCTATACTATAAGGAGGGTGAGCGCGAATTAAATTCACTGAGTTCGAAGTTAAAAGCACGCGCAGACGAAGTCGCGGGCAAAGTGCTAGTTCCTTTATAAATGCCTTAACATAACTGCATTATTTTAATTTGAACTTTCGTCACTGAACCTAGGGTTGATAATGGGTGTGGCTCAGTGTTATTGAAAACGGTCATAAATAATATCACAACCACAACATTGACACCTAATCTAAAGATAAAGAAACATTTTTTTGATAACTTTTAAATAGTCAAGGCAGAGGAAAAAGATAATAAGACTGCATTGAAAATTTAAGAGTTAACTCTACGACTTTAGAGCTCAATATCGCATAATAACCCTGCTTTCTTTTTATCGACGATATACAATATTGCTATCTTAATACATAACATTCACGTGTACACGAATGCGCTAATCTACAAATCGTCAGCATATTTTTTTAAATGTTGTACTTTGCCTTACTGTAAGGGTGCTTGTACACGGCGCATGCAACCCGAGTAAAGATGCGGGTTACCCGCGCGAGTAAGCTTAAGCTACTTGATCAAGTTACCCGCGGGGTGCTTGTACACGGCGCATGTAACTCACGCAAGTAAAGGTGCGGGTTTGCGGTTTAACACGGCCAAAGAATTGTGCAGTAATTCAATTTTTTTTGTAACTAGAATGCTTGGATTCCCAACTTCGTAAAGGGTCCTAAGACAAGTGTGAGCGTGTATAGACAAGTCTTTACCAACAAAATTGTGCCCTCCTTTGAGTATTTAACGCTATACCTCATAGTTTCGACCACCACGCCCACTTATAAAATTCTACCAGTATAAAGAGACACTCACCGATAATAGTGTGTGATGTGGGCGGCGGCAATACGGGTAGCAATTGGTTTGGGTGCACTATCACCGCGC
Source organism: Agrotis segetum (assembly GCA_036375495.1). NCBI lineage: Eukaryota > Metazoa > Arthropoda > Insecta > Lepidoptera > Noctuidae > Agrotis > Agrotis segetum. The sequence continues at coordinate 1,275,389 of JAQSVV010000045.1, forward strand.
TGCTGTTCACGTTGTTTACCTGTAATTAATTATTTTACGTTTTCATTTACGTGAAAACAACAACAACTATGCTAAAGATAAAAAACGCCATTTTTTATTATAGACGGTACTTCTCAACAGGAGGAAATTGGGGGTAATGTTGGATTTTTATGCCGGGAAGGAGAAAGAAGGTAAAAGTAGGAGGATGTCACCATTCCCCCTTAAAGTTATCTGAAACACTCTCTGCGTAACACATGTTAGGAGATATGCTTCAGGATACTATAAAAACGTCTCCCTTCTTGGCCCTGGCCACGCATGGGATGTTTTTTTGTAAAATCAGTATTAGTCAAATGCAACTCGGACCATAAAAAATACCGTACTCTTATAAAAAAACAAACAAACATTTGAATTCACTGATACACTATCTATTTGACAAAGATAATGAGCTTTACTTACAACCCATGATCCCGACGGCATATCAGGCAATCCCCAACGTCGAAAATGACCGACTCCCACAGCCATTGTTAATTAAGATAGTTTTTACAAAAAAAGGAGATGAACTTTCAAAAATCTCTTGTAATGCTTTCTTTGCTATATAAAACCGCTGGTGGCTGGATCCACCGTTTCAGGTAATATGTTGCCTATCAGTAAATGCATGTATGTTTTATACTGAGTAGATGTAGATATGCTATCGACCAAACCCAATTTCTGGCCAAACTATCTGGTTCTTTCTATTTCGAACCGGTTTTATCGTGGCATATTGGTTTTTTCCAAGATTATACAGGGTGGAATTTTGTAATGCCACCTGGAGGGAAAGTACCCTTAATACTGCAGATAGAAAAGGGGTTTGAAGATTTGTGGCATACCTACCGCCGCCATTTTGATTTTTTTTCAAAATCGCGGCCGGCTATGAAACCTTTTTAGATCGTTAGCTGACATTAATGCCAACAAAAAATATTATGACAACAACCCGTGTAAAGTTCCAGGTTTCCGAGATAATAACCGTGAAAGTTAATCACGTGACATTCACAATTCTAAGCTAGTGTATTATGTTCGAATGTATCAAGATGTTAAAAATAATAACTTTTTGTACGTAATATGTATGTTGCATTATATCTGGATGTTACTTAAACATTACACGTCTGATATAATCTACTTTTTGAATTTAATAACTTATTTTTAGACCGTCTACACTTGTTTGAATGTAATATCCTCATATGAGGATATTACATTCACGTAAAACTATCGTATTAGTTTTACGTTAAATAAAAGTATAAATATGACACAACTCGCCTCACCCGCCTGCATTGTAGGTGTCTCGCTCGCACCTTTGAAATGTATGATGCGTAGAAAGAGAAGAGTATAATTCATCTATGGTATGCTGCATTATATTTTAGTGATAAATATACATAACCATGGTACGCGTATGTCACCTTTACTTTTTGCGATTTTGGTAGGGATGGTTACATTTTGCCACATTTTTAAATATCGAATTTTTTGTTTGTACATGAAGCCATAACTTAGCCGTTACATTGTATCCCTATCATCAACAATTATGACCACTACAGACTTGGATTGGCTTGTACCGGAAGAGTATTAATTTACTTCTCGTGTAAAAAAAGGAGATATTTTGATTTCTTTTAACGAGTCCGTGCTCGAATATTCTCACAATCATTGTAATACAAAAAGTAAAAAAAAATGCCTAATTGTGCCGTATTGAGTTGTAGAAACAATACACAAGAAGTAGGACGACTGTGCCGAAGTTTGTATACTAAATTACAGTTGTACAGTTGTATCATCAAAATATCCATGCAAAATAAATGACACGCTCGTCTCGATACAAATCGAAGAACATATTGCTTCTATCCAGATATTATTGCTGTGATGGCCACAGTAAGCAGAAACATCATGAGGCATGATACTCGTAAGTACCTAGTTTTAATATCATTATCAATTCATCATCATCATCATAACAGCCGTAGAAAGTCCACTACTGGACTAAGACCTCACCCAAGGATTATCCATTTGATGGTTATTGCCATACTCGCCACGCTTGGCCGGCGGATTGACGAGCGCATTTATTTCAGCTTATTAGTCTTCCAACGCTGCTGCCCATTGAAAGAGTTTTAAGTTGAGGGGCTATAGATCTTACATTTTACCCTATCCCGCGATCGACTTTTACCTACGGTCTGCCCGGGAAGAGAGATAACTGGCACATTCTACGTTTTTCTTTTTCTCCTAGACCAGGATTATCATTTACTTACTAAAATATTTTATAAAAAAATATTAAGCCTTAGTTATTCCGAATTAATGTGGTCAACTTTAACACTTTATATCTCAGAAACCTGAAACTTTACGAGGGTTGGTGTCTTAATATTTTTTGTTGTTATTGATGTCAGCTATCGATTTATAAAGTTTTCAAGGCTGGCCGCGATTTTGAAAAAAAATCAAAATGGCGGCAGTAGGTATGCCACGCTCCATAGTAAAATCTTCAAACCCCTTTTACTCAAAGGAAACATTCCTTTATTTTTGAATAGAAAGCAAACTGCATTCAAAGATTTTCGAAAATGTCTTCTCCCACCCAGGAATCGAACCGGCTAAAATCTGAAAAAATTATACCCGTGCATTTTTGCACCGATCGTTAGGGTCAATTATAACGATGAAATCTCTCTAACAAACATGATAAATTAAATGAAAGGAAAACTAGGAAATCTTTAAATTAAAGCTCTCGTAACATGTAATATGGTTTCTTGGTTCAATTCCCGGGTGTGGGAGAAGAGAATTTTCAAAAGTAGAATTTCATTTTTCATTTTTCAATTTTCAAAAGAACTTTGAATGCAGTTTGCTTTCTAATCAAAAATAAAGGAATGTTTCCTTTGAGTAAAATTTTCTATCTGAAGTATTAAGGGTACTTTCCCTCCAGGTGGCATTACAAAATTCCACCGATATGGACCAAGAAACCATATTACATGTTACGAGAGCTTTAATTTAGGTTTTCCTTTCATTTGATTTATCATGTTTGTTAGAGAGATTTCATCGTTATAATTGACCCTAACGATCGGTGCAATAAAAGTTCAGGGTATAATTTTTTCAGATTTTAGCCGGTTCGATTCCCGGGTGGGAGAAGAGAATTTTCGAAAATCTTTGAATGCAGTTTGCTTTCTAATCAAAAATAAAGGAATGTTTTCTTTGAGTAAAATTTTCTATCTGCAGTATTATGAGTACTTTCCCTCCAGGTGGCATTACAAAATTCCACCCTGTATATTCTAAAGAAAGTTATTACGCACCAAACAATTTAGATTTAACGTTTTCTTGTTTCACGCAGTTCTAATCGTCTTTAAATCCAATTAGTCGGGGCTTTTCCGATTCTCTTTTTGTGATAAGCAATAAGACAAATTAATAGGTAATCTGACTGAAAACATCTAAGTAATCCGTCAATTACCCATATTTTTTTTCTTTTACTGCTAATCAAGATAACCGATTTTCATAAATGTTGGTACAGAGAAAGTAGGAAACCTTGGGACCTTTATACGTTTTTTATTTATGCAGAAAACTTAAAGGAGGAGTAATGGAAAGATGAGAGGGGAGGAGGTGAAGTCTCGGGTAAATCATCATCATCATCATCTCAGACGTAGGACGTCCACTGCGGAACATAGGCCTCCCCAAAGTCAAAGTCAAATCATTTATTCCAATCAGGCCATCAAAGAGGCACTTTTGAACGTCGATATTTAAATTTAAAGAGAATAGGAAGGGAAGTCCTATATTAGTTAAGTTTGAATTGCAGACACGATTGATTCTACACCCATTCGCTAAGGTAGGTTGTATGGAGAAGAATGGGCAAGAAACTCCATACTTACTCTTTTAAAAAAAATGTTTTAAAATATTTTTTAACAGCGTTTGAAATAATTAGATCTCCACATACACCGGTTGGAAGCGACCTGCATCCAGCGTCTTCCGGGTAAATGCTAGTTATAAAATAATTGCCACTTACATGGTCTCCATTGTCCAAGCTCCGGTGTTCTGGTTCATTGTCATTGTTGTTGGCATTGAGCTGCTGTTGAAGATGATTTATCCTCTGCTCAATCTGAAATGTGCCATCAATATTAATAAAGTCCTAGGTTGAAGTCTAGTAACATTACTTCGCTAGTGCTTGAGAAACTTAGAGAATTTACTCGTAGTAAGAATGCGATTGTAATTGATCGCATAAGTTCTAAAATCACGAAAATAAAAAAAAAATTGGTTACAAAAAAAGAAATTAAACCGCTTCATAATATGAATGACTAGCAGCCCGTCCCGGCTTCGCACGAAAATATAGCCTACTCTAGGTTACTCAGGGTGAATTTCTAATGGCGAAAAGTTTTTTTGAAATCGGCACAGTAGTTTTTGAGTTTATTCATTACAAACATACACTCACTACAATAAAATCTTTCCTCTTTACGATATTGGTGTAGATAACCCAATAATAATTTGTGTTAGGTAACTTCAAATTATGATGATGATGACTGATGGTGTCTGATGCTTGTTTCTGATTGTTTGATATAAAGCAAACAGCATCAAAATGCCAGAATCCCCAAAATTAACTTACGGCGTGTTAGAACTTAAATAATGAATTGCAGATTTTACAGTAACGACACGAATTTAAGAAACAATCCTATATTAAGTTAAGGGGGATGCTCCAACCAGCCCGCGAAATTCATTTTTTTTTACGTTTTTTGCAATTTGCAGGCCAATGACATGTTGTAACTTTATAAAAATATGAGTTGCGGTAATAACAAGTATAATTTTAAATATAAAAATTATCAAAAAATTCGCTCCATCAGCTCTCACATAGAAAAGGTGCATCATGTTAAAATCTCCGAAATCTAACTGCGATAGTGTACGAGTACTTATCTTCACAATTCAAAAATTAAGTTTTGCTTCACGCGCTTTTACTGCATGAATGAAATCGTATGTCAAAATGTTCCATTGAGTGAATTTCGATGCAACATTTGGCTTGATGAAACAATTAATTATTGTAATGCATTACACTATCAGCCAAAAAATTAATTAAGACGCGCCAACAAAATAAACAATATAAAAAACCTACTGATTAAGTGGCCAGATATATTACTCGTGCGTAAGCGATCTAGACTTTTACTTAACGATAGTGTTTATACTGAGCTACATAGTGATCTAGATAATCACAAAGTATTTAGTGCCGAAAGTAAATAATAAAGTACTAGCGGCCCGTCCTGCAAAAGTATTTTGCAAAATTTGACCAACTTCCGCCGTCCTGATTTTTTTCTTCGGATACAATGAAAGGATCATTAACGAAATAGAATCGAACGGCATTAAAAAAAAATGGTCAATTTCACTCATTTCTGTGGACAACTCACACTTAACCGAAGTTTTAAAATCGCAAAAATTTTCTACATCAAAAAAGAGCTAAAAGTGCCTAAGATTTCTTCCTTTTGGCCAATTTAAAAGAAACACCCTGTATAATAATCTGTGTTCACGTCAAATATTGATATATGATGTTTTTATTGTGATATTATTATGTGTATCATCAGTTTGGTGAGGCTTTGGATAGAGTAAACTAACCCAGAAGGAACTTGAATTCCTGTGCACTGAAGGAACAGTCAAAACTATTGTCACCAAACCCCGACAGGATGGTGTTAGCGAGGTATTCAGAATAAAACATTTTGTATACTCACTTGAACAGTCTCCGAAGGCTCGTTCTTTATAAACACATACTTCTTCTCCGCATTACTCTGCGGCATCACAGTAACATAGTACCTCTTGACCGGATCCTTTACATCGGGCTCAACAACTGACAACAACCGGGCTTGAAGAGGCGCTGGCTTCAAAATCCTCTTATTATCTTCCATTACGCGAGTCTCGGATAGTTCGGGGGGCCGAGTGTCAATAACATTACGGAGTATATTGTTCTCTCTTTGAGTCTGATGATCATCATCATCGTACTCCGAGACTCTTCTATTCAGAAAATTTTCATGATTATTTAATGGAGGCGACATTTCTGTATCGCGACGGTAGTTGTCGTGGATACCGTTCCTGTGTACTGGCTGTGTTCGGTATATCGGTTCTACGTCTATTCCGTTTGATGTTGGAATTGTTCTGGGGACGATTAGGTTGTGTGCTAGCTCGTTCGTACTACGGATAGTGTTAGCGATACTTGTTTGCAGACTCTGAGTACTTAAGTTGTTCAAGTTGAGAGAAATACTCGAGGGGAGAGTAAGACTGGAGAGTGTGGTCGTTGTAGCATTTATACTTGTGTGTATAGTGTTCTGTAAGTTCAGTCCTGAAGTTTGAACACCGATCACATTAGATTGGGAGACGTTATTCGTTTGAACAATTGTAGGCCCGTTTCTGTTCTCCACCTGAGAAAGAAATGTCTAATTTTACCATAACTTAATTATTGTTTTTGTGTTAAGGTTCAATTTTGCTTGTTGTTTGTAATACCTGGTAGTGGTAATTAGGTCCTGGTGAAACTCGTATCACACTGGTGGCGACACCACCGACGGGAGAGTTGACTCTGCTAGGTCGGACTAGTTCAGGCCTAGAACAAAAAAGACAGTGTTAATTTTTTTTTTTAATATTTGGAATCTACTTGAGTAGACGTTTATCTTCCTGAACTAGATCGTGTGCTCCTAAACGACCCTAAAACCACTTCAGTATCACTACGGGCAACTGACGCTAATCTCATTTTGTTACAAATAATAATTTTGGAATATAAAACATATTTTTTGGGTAGAATATTTTGATATCGTCAAATGGAACTCTTTTGACAACTACAGTTCACCAAACTATTTAATTATCCTCATAATGACTAAAACCCCAACTTCTTGGGTTTGGTGGGAATTGAGTTCCCAGTAACTGTGTGATCCACTTGGACAGGACTTGATGTGACTGACCTTTTTTTTCGTGGTAAAATCATCAAATGAGTCCTCCCACTCCGGGCAGGGCAAGAGGGACTGTCTGACTTGTACTGACTAAAATCCACGGTGTCTTTCGGTAGCCCTTTGTGTATCGGAGTCGCGGTATACGTATGTCCCGCAACCCCGGCAGGACTGTGGCCCTCTATAGGGGGGCCCCGTCGTTATGCTGACGCTCCATGAGGCGCGCATGGAACACAACGCGCACTCGACCCGGACATGGTCCATGGTCGGACAGCGAGTTGCCCTTTACTCGCCGCCCGCATGCCCGCGCCTACGGTGGCCGCAGATCGTCCCGCGACATCTGTCGCCGTGGGTGTCTATCACTGTGTCTGGGGCGGAGGGAGGACGGTATCCTCTCTCTCTCTCGCGGCCCGCCTCCTCCTTCGCGAGCATGACTGCTTCGCAGAAGGAGGCGTCCGCTTCCCATTCCGTCTCGCCCCGCAGCATGGCCGCAACCAATGCCGTGAGGACACGGCGGTGATCCGCCCAAGCTGGGCAGTCCTGCACCGTATGCTCCACCGTGTCCTCAGGGCGGTCCTCGCAGTGGTGACACCCGGGCGTTTCCTCCTTTTTTATCATGCACAGGTACCTCCCGAAACTGCCATGTCCGGTGAGGACTTGTGTCATGCGGTAGGTGAGGACGCTGTGGGACCTATCCAGCCACTCCTCAAAGAGGGGTCACTAGTTTACACGGTTTTCATACCCCAGCTGAAAGTTGTCATTTTATTTTGTGTTCAGGTAGAACTATTCAGAAAAAATAATAAAAAAATTCTGTCACGTCTGGTTTAAAAAATATTTATTTTTTTGAAGGGAAATACAAAAATTTTAGGGTTAATACAAAAATAAATTAAAAATGACTAATTTTTGCTTTCTTTTTATAGTTATTTGAATCAGTTTCTCTTATGATAGACCAACAGTAATCCCCTAACATATTTTCATCCCAAAATCCTTGATGTCGTTCTTCGAAAGTCCTTAAATCTTGGTGGAAACGTTCACCCTGTTCGTCACTCATACTTCCTAAGTTTTCAGGAAAAAAATTCAGATGAGAGTGTAGAAAGTGAATCTTTAATGACATGTTTACTCCCATATCATGAAAGTTTTTCAATAAATTGTTAACAATTTCTTCATAATTTTCACTTTTTTTATTTCCCAAAAAATTTTCTACAAGCATTTTAAATGAGTTCCAAGCAGACTTTTCTTTAATCGATAAAAGGTTTTCAAACTGAGAATCTTTCATAATTTTACGGATTTGTGGACCAATAAATATACCCTCCTTCAGTTTTCCCTCTGTAATGTTTGGAAATATTTTTTGCAAATACCGGAAAGCATCACTGTTTTTGTCAAGCGCCTTTACAAAGTTTTTCATGAGCCCCAGTTTGATGTGTAAAGGGGGTAATGTGACGTTATTTGGATCGACCAACAGCTCGTGATTAATGTTCATTTTTCCCGGAATATACTCATTTCGAACAGGCCATTCTTTCCTTACATAATGATGTTGTTTCGCTCTACTGTCCCACAAACAAAGGAAACAACAGTACTTCGTGTAACCACCCTGCAATCCCACTAACATACCGATGACTTTGAGGTCGCCGCACACTTTCCATTGATGTTCTTTATACTTAATTAAATTAATCAAAGTACGCATCGTTTCATAGCTGTCTTTACAATTTACTGCGTGTCCTATTGGTATGGAAGGTTTCTTATTTCCGTTATGTAATAAAACAGCTTTGAGACTATATTTTGAAGAATCTATGAATAGGCGCCACTCTTTTTTATCATAGTTTTGATTCATTGCTTCGAAAAGTCCCAGGATATCTGTGCAATAACAATATTCACCTTCTCTTTTGAAAAATTCTGAGTAAACTTTGCTTCTGTTTCTGAAAAACGTAACTTTTGTGTCTGGTAGTAACAAGTTCCATTGTTGTAAGCGGGAGCCAAGAAGCTCTGCTTTAGATCTTGATAACTGTAAATCTCGTATAAGATCATTTAATTCGGCCTGATTAATTAAATGTGGAGTGTTTTCTTGAGGTGAAAATTCGTCAGAATCACTAGAAATCGACTTGAATTCATCATCACTGTTATTGTCATCTAATATATTTGCACTCGAACTACCGGGACAAACTGGATGGGGTAGATCTTTTGAATGTAAAATCGGCTTAGTAACAGACGGAACATCGGCATACATAATACTTGCCTTATTTTTTTTGTTATATCCCAATGTCTTCGTAACACAAAAGTAACAATCATTTTCATGATTACTAGGTTCTCTCCATAGCATTGGCGAACCAAATGGAAGGTAAACTTTTTCTCCTGATGACCACTGGAGTAAGATGATTCTACAGCTTTCGCAAAACACGTGAGGCACCCACTTTTTATCTTGATTTGCAACAGGAAATCCAAAATAATGAAGATATGCAGTTTTTAACGAATCTACAATAGGTCTTCTCTTTTTTGAAAATATAAACTGTCCACAAACATAACAAAAACGGTCAGAACTTTGTTTGCACTTTCTGCTAGCCATTTTAAATCAATCCAAAGCAAAGTAACTGTCGTTTGAAGCGAACGAATAAACAATAAAATATCACCACCACGTCGGGTAGTTAAAAAAAAACAATTGACGGCAGAAAAAAAATCCGACGTGATAAAATATTTCTGCTAACACTTTTAGGTTTAGGGAAGGTAGATTAACATATTGACATACATTCGGTTCGGGGTATAAATAAAAAGTAAAATTTTGTAAACTAGTGGGGTCTTACAGCCACCCACCGGGCCACCAGCCCACCGGACACGCTGACTGTACTACGATGTAGCTCACCTGATGAGATGATGGTGGTAGAGCGCTGCCGGGTGGTGCGGCTGCGGCTGCGGCGAGGAGATGGGCACGAACAGGTTGTTGCGCAGGCCGGGGGAGCCGCCCGCGACACCGGACACGCTGACTGTACTACGATGTAGCTCACCTGATGAGATGATGGTGGTAGAGCGCTGCCGGGTGGTGCGGCTGCGGCTGCGGCGAGGAGATGGGCACGAACAGGTTGTTGCGCAGGCCGGGGGAGCCGCCCGCGACACCGGACACGCTGACTGTACTACGATGTAGCTCACCTGATGAGATGATGGTGGTAGAGCGCTGCCGGGTGGTGCGGCTGCGGCTGCGGCGAGGAGATGGGCACGAACAGGTTGTTGCGCAGGCCGGGGGAGCCGCCCGCGACACCGGACACGCTGACTGTACTACGATGTAGCTCACCTGATGAGATGATGGTGGTAGAGCGCTGCCGGGTGGTGCGGCTGCGGCTGCGGCGAGGAGATGGGCACGAACAGGTTGTTGCGCAGGCCGGGGGAGCCGCCCGCGACACCGGACACGCTGACTGTACTACGATGTAGCTCACCTGATGAGATGATGGTGGTAGAGCGCTGCCGGGTGGTGCGGCTGCGGCTGCGGCGAGGAGATGGGCACGAACAGGTTGTTGCGCAGGCCGGGGGAGCCGCCCGCGACACCGGACACGCTGACTGTACTACGATGTAGCTCACCTGATGAGATGATGGTGGTAGAGCGCTGCCGGGTGGTGCGGCTGCGGCTGCGGCGAGGAGATGGGCACGAACAGGTTGTTGCGCAGGCCGGGGAGCCGCCCGCGACACCGGACACGCTGACTGTACTACGATGTAGCTCACCTGATGAGATGATGGTGGTAGAGCGCTGCCGGGTGGTGCGGCTGCGGCTGCGGCGAGGAGATGGGCACGAACAGGTTGTTGCGCAGGCCGGGGGAGCCGCCCGCGACACCGGACACGCTGACTGTACTACGATGTAGCTCACCTGATGAGATGATGGTGGTAGAGCGCTGCCGGGTGGTGCGGCTGCGGCTGCGGCGAGGAGATGGGCACGAACAGGTTGTTGCGCAGGCCGGGGGAGCCGCCCGCGACACCGGACACGCTGACTGTACTACGATGTAGCTCACCTGATGAGATGATGGTGGTAGAGCGCTGCCGGGTGGTGCGGCTGCGGCTGCGGCGAGGAGATGGGCACGAACAGGTTGTTGCGCAGGCCGGGGGAGCCGCCCGCGACACCGGACACGCTGACTGTACTACGATGTAGCTCACCTGATGAGATGATGGTGGTAGAGCGCTGCCGGGTGGTGCGGCTGCGGCTGCGGCGAGGAGATGGGCACGAACAGGTTGTTGCGCAGGCCGGGGGAGCCGCCCGCGACACCGGACACGCTGACTGTACTACGATGTAGCTCACCTGATGAGATGATGGTGGTAGAGCGCTGCCGGGTGGTGCGGCTGCGGCTGCGGCGAGGAGATGGGCACGAACAGGTTGTTGCGCAGGCCGGGGGAGCCGCCCGCGACACCGGACACGCTGACTGTACTACGATGTAGCTCACCTGATGAGATGATGGTGGTAGAGCGCTGCCGGGTGGTGCGGCTGCGGCTGCGGCGAGGAGATGGGCACGAACAGGTTGTTGCGCAGGCCGGGGGAGCCGCCCGCGACACCGGACACGCTGACTGTACTACGATGTAGCTCACCTGATGAGATGATGGTGGTAGAGCGCTGCCGGGTGGTGCGGCTGCGGCTGCGGCGAGGAGATGGGCACGAACAGGTTGTTGCGCAGGCCGGGGGAGCCGCCCGCGACACCGGACACGCTGACTGTACTACGATGTAGCTCACCTGATGAGATGATGGTGGTAGAGCGCTGCCGGGTGGTGCGGCTGCGGCTGCGGCGAGGAGATGGGCACGAACAGGTTGTTGCGCAGGCCGGGGGAGCCGCCCGCGACACCGGACACGCTGACTGTACTACGATGTAGCTCACCTGATGAGATGATGGTGGTAGAGCGCTGCCGGGTGGTGCGGCTGCGGCTGCGGCGAGGAGATGGGCACGAACAGGTTGTTGCGCAGGCCGGGGGAGCCGCCCGCGACACCGGACACGCTGACTGTACTACGATGTAGCTCACCTGATGAGATGATGGTGGTAGAGCGCTGCCGGGTGGTGCGGCTGCGGCTGCGGCGAGGAGATGGGCACGAACAGGTTGTTGCGCAGGCCGGGGGAGCCGCCCGCGACACCGGACACGCTGACTGTACTACGATGTAGCTCACCTGATGAGATGATGGTGGTAGAGCGCTGCCGGGTGGTGCGGCTGCGGCTGCGGCGAGGAGATGGGCACGAACAGGTTGTTGCGCAGGCCGGGGGAGCCGCCCGCGACACCGGACACGCTGACTGTACTACGATGTAGCTCACCTGATGAGATGATGGTGGTAGAGCGCTGCCGGGTGGTGCGGCTGCGGCTGCGGCGAGGAGATGGGCACGAACAGGTTGTTGCGCAGGCCGGGGGAGCCGCCCGCGACACCGGACACGCTGACTGTACTACGATGTAGCTCACCTGATGAGATGATGGTGGTAGAGCGCTGCCGGGTGGTGCGGCTGCGGCTGCGGCGAGGAGATGGGCACGAACAGGTTGTTGCGCAGGCCGGGGGAGCCGCCCGCGACACCGGACACGCTGACTGTACTACGATGTAGCTCACCTGATGAGATGATGGTGGTAGAGCGCTGCCGGGTGGTGCGGCTGCGGCTGCGGCGAGGAGATGGGCACGAACAGGTTGTTGCGCAGGCCGGGGGAGCCGCCCGCGACACCGGACACGCTGACTGTACTACGATGTAGCTCACCTGATGAGATGATGGTGGTAGAGCGCTGCCGGGTGGTGCGGCTGCGGCTGCGGCGAGGAGATGGGCACGAACAGGTTGTTGCGCAGGCCGGGGGAGCCGCCCGCGACACCGGACACGCTGACTGTACTACGATGTAGCTCACCTGATGAGATGATGGTGGTAGAGCGCTGCCGGGTGGTGCGGCTGCGGCTGCGGCGAGGAGATGGGCACGAACAGGTTGTTGCGCAGGCCGGGGGAGCCGCCCGCGACACCGGACACGCTGACTGTACTACGATGTAGCTCACCTGATGAGATGATGGTGGTAGAGCGCTGCCGGGTGGTGCGGCTGCGGCTGCGGCGAGGAGATGGGCACGAACAGGTTGTTGCGCAGGCCGGGGGAGCCGCCCGCGACACCGGACACGCTGACTGTACTACGATGTAGCTCACCTGATGAGATGATGGTGGTAGAGCGCTGCCGGGTGGTGCGGCTGCGGCTGCGGCGAGGAGATGGGCACGAACAGGTTGTTGCGCAGGCCGGGGGAGCCGCCCGCGACACCGGACACGCTGACTGTACTACGATGTAGCTCACCTGATGAGATGATGGTGGTAGAGCGCTGCCGGGTGGTGCGGCTGCGGCTGCGGCGAGGAGATGGGCACGAACAGGTTGTTGCGCAGGCCGGGGGAGCCGCCCGCGACACCGGACACGCTGACTGTACTACGATGTAGCTCACCTGATGAGATGATGGTGGTAGAGCGCTGCCGGGTGGTGCGGCTGCGGCTGCGGCGAGGAGATGGGCACGAACAGGTTGTTGCGCAGGCCGGGGGAGCCGCCCGCGACACCGGACACGCTGACTGTACTACGATGTAGCTCACCTGATGAGATGATGGTGGTAGAGCGCTGCCGGGTGGTGCGGCTGCGGCTGCGGCGAGGAGATGGGCACGAACAGGTTGTTGCGCAGGCCGGGGGAGCCGCCCGCGACACCGGACACGCTGACTGTACTACGATGTAGCTCACCTGATGAGATGATGGTGGTAGAGCGCTGCCGGGTGGTGCGGCTGCGGCTGCGGCGAGGAGATGGGCACGAACAGGTTGTTGCGCAGGCCGGGGGAGCCGCCCGCGACACCGGACACGCTGACTGTACTACGATGTAGCTCACCTGATGAGATGATGGTGGTAGAGCGCTGCCGGGTGGTGCGGCTGCGGCTGCGGCGAGGAGATGGGCACGAACAGGTTGTTGCGCAGGCCGGGGGAGCCGCCCGCGACACCGGACACGCTGACTGTACTACGATGTAGCTCACCTGATGAGATGATGGTGGTAGAGCGCTGCCGGGTGGTGCGGCTGCGGCTGCGGCGAGGAGATGGGCACGAACAGGTTGTTGCGCAGGCCGGGGGAGCCGCCCGCGACACCGGACACGCTGACTGTACTACGATGTAGCTCACCTGATGAGATGATGGTGGTAGAGCGCTGCCGGGTGGTGCGGCTGCGGCTGCGGCGAGGAGATGGGCACGAACAGGTTGTTGCGCAGGCCGGGGGAGCCGCCCGCGACACCGGACACGCTGACTGTACTACGATGTAGCTCACCTGATGAGATGATGGTGGTAGAGCGCTGCCGGGTGGTGCGGCTGCGGCTGCGGCGAGGAGATGGGCACGAACAGGTTGTTGCGCAGGCCGGGGGAGCCGCCCGCGACACCGGACACGCTGACTGTACTACGATGTAGCTCACCTGATGAGATGATGGTGGTAGAGCGCTGCCGGGTGGTGCGGCTGCGGCTGCGGCGAGGAGATGGGCACGAACAGGTTGTTGCGCAGGCCGGGGGAGCCGCCCGCGACACCGGACACGCTGACTGTACTACGATGTAGCTCACCTGATGAGATGATGGTGGTAGAGCGCTGCCGGGTGGTGCGGCTGCGGCTGCGGCGAGGAGATGGGCACGAACAGGTTGTTGCGCAGGCCGGGGGAGCCGCCCGCGACACCGGACACGCTGACTGTACTACGATGTAGCTCACCTGATGAGATGATGGTGGTAGAGCGCTGCCGGGTGGTGCGGCTGCGGCTGCGGCGAGGAGATGGGCACGAACAGGTTGTTGCGCAGGCCGGGGGAGCCGCCCGCGACACCGGACACGCTGACTGTACTACGATGTAGCTCACCTGATGAGATGATGGTGGTAGAGCGCTGCCGGGTGGTGCGGCTGCGGCTGCGGCGAGGAGATGGGCACGAACAGGTTGTTGCGCAGCCGGGGGAGCCGCCCGCGACACCGGACACGCTGACTGTACTACGATGTAGCTCACCTGATGAGATGATGGTGGTAGAGCGCTGCCGGGTGGTGCGGCTGCGGCTGCGGCGAGGAGATGGGCACGAACAGGTTGTTGCGCAGGCCGGGGGAGCCGCCCGCGACACCGGACACGCTGACTGTACTACGATGTAGCTCACCTGATGAGATGATGGTGGTAGAGCGCTGCCGGGTGGTGCGGCTGCGGCTGCGGCGAGGAGATGGGCACGAACAGGTTGTTGCGCAGGCCGGGGGAGCCGCCCGCGCCCACTGGGGACGCGCCCGGGCTGCCCGAGCGGGAGCTGCCCAGCGACACTGGGGAATCAAAATAACAAATAAAAGATACAGCTTTATTAGAACGAAGTTCGCGTTGCAAAAGGGGGCTAGTCAGAAAAAAATTAAAACAAAAAGTTATAACGACACTTTTTTTGCTCTCGGTTGCCGGGCCGCGCGGCGGCACCTCGTCCTTTACCACGCCCCGCACCCTGCGCCTGCATCCCACGCCCCGTACCCCTCACCCAAACCCGGTTCAACGTGACTCTTGTCGCATTGCAGCGAGCTCATGTTTCTTTGTCTGTCTCTCTCTCTCTTATAGAAAGCAAGCCAGATATTTTCGTTTCGGCTTTCTATTTTGTATTGAACAGTGTGGTGTCGCGACGATTATTTTTGTTGAGTGTACAGTAAGACATCCGGGTGTCTTGACACAAGTTTTTTTATCATTATTGTGGAGCGGACTGTCAGTAACTGTTACTGGGTTGTCCGGAGGTCCGATGGCAGTCGCTCCATATAAAATACTTATAGCCACGTATCTGGTTCGAAGCTGGAAGTCGACTGTCAGAAACCTGTTACTAGGAATTGAACATTCGAGGTCAAGATTAGGCATGTCGCTCCATATAAAATGCTGATAGCCAGCTGCATCTGGTTCGACTAGAAGTCGTCCCTAATATAGTTGGGAAAAGGCGGGCAGATAATGATGAAAGGGATTGTCAGACTCATACTGACTAAAATCCACGATGTTCCTTCTATAGCCCTTTTCGATACAGGGTCAGGTTAGGTTAGGTGGGTTGCCGAGGTCCGATAGGCTTTTAAACAGTTCCGCGATCCCGTCTTCTATGGCCCCCCTTAGAAGACGGCGTGCCTGGCCATGCCTGGGTCGACGGCGTGTCGTGTTACATGTAACACGACACGCCGTCGACCCAGGCATGGTCTATGAGCTGACGGCGAGACACCCATTACTCACCGTCCGCATGCTCCAAATACACACGCTTAGAGGTGCCAACGCCCATTGACATAATACAAATGCATTAAACTCACACATGACACACCCACTATATTTTTAATATCCCTGTCATTTTTTAACTCATCGCAGTTTGATAAGAGCACGTAACTATAATAAAACATGCTATCATATATACTATCTAACCTGTATTTATAGTATTGACGTCAAACAACTTTACTTTTTGACAAACGTGACGTCAATGGGCGCCTTAAGAAACCGGATGTGGTTGTGGTAAGGTACGTTTTGAGTATCATTACATTTTTTTTTTAATTAATGATAGGATCGCGTTTGACCACTATCTCGTTTGATTGTAAGCTGATGATGTGGTCGACTCTTGTCTAGAAGTAACCTATTTACTCTTGTCTTATAAACCAAAGGTTGTTATTGTTTTATGAAATGTCTCCAATTATTTTACAGAACTTGTACAAACTTAGGTAACTTGCTCAATTCTGTCAGATAAATTATTTTACAATTGGGGTCGGAACCCAGCTCCTACTGAATGGTAGCCATATCTGTGTTATGATTGCTTTTCATGAAGCAAGCTACCTCCCCTATAAGTTTGTATATGTGTATAGACGAAAACAAAACACATTGTATAGTAAAATGATAAATGTATCTATATTTTTTAAGTAGGTACCCTACAACATAAACAAAAGTTAACTTGTAATCCCCGAAGCTCAAATTCAAATTGGGAAAGAACAAGAAGATTTTAATTTTTAATTTGTTTTTTTTTTCCTTCTATTAGAAGGCCATAGGCTATACAACATCACGCTAATTGATCGTAGCGTAGGAGCAGAGCAGCGGGTGAAACCGCAGGGATCAGCTAGTCAACAATAAAAGTAAGAAAAATTATAAAATAACATACCCAGCATATTAGCAGCCTCAGTCTCATCGGAATCAAAGCGGCCTGTCACACGGTAGTGCGGTGGCGTCGTGTCAGACTCTCGTGAAGTCTCGTCACCTTCGACTCCCGTGCCGCTTGAGGACAACGATTTACTGCTACTCCTGTAATCGAAATATTTGTTATAGCATTTTACAAAACAAGGTGTGAACAGACCCTGAACGAAAGTATCAAACTTAGTATCCTGTCCTGACACATCAAGCTACATATTTCCCATTCGAATAAAAACCTTCTGTTTTTGTGATTAAGTTGAAAATGTATTAAAGAAATTGGAAGGAATGATAGCTTGACGTGCTGACGGCTGTACATCAAATTAAGCAAGCACATAACGGTAACATTGAATACAGTCGAAGAATATAGTAGATGAATGTAATAGTAGGGGAGACGATAATGCTTTTGCAATTACTCGAGCGTCATGGCGACCTACTGGATTTGAAGAAAAATGCAACTCGGTTCGTTCGGCAGTAGCGGTATGGGCAATATAAAATGATGCCGAACATAATGTAGTAGTTGGTCAACTTTTTCGTTTCAAAAATACAGCTGAAACGAATTATATTTTAACTCGAATTAACTAAATGATCCGATGAAACCGTTAAATGCAGTAATTGCTTCGGATCGAAAAACATACAACGCATTGAAGACATTATTAGTGCTACTGTTTCCCTACTACTGATTAAAACCAACGTTATTATGGAGCGGCGACGTCATTTAAGCAGGGAAGAAATGCTCAGAGCCGTGGGAATGATAGAAGCTGGTTCCCGGCAACGTACTGTGGCTTTAGCTCTGAATACAAGTCAGAGTGTTATCAGTCGACTTTGGACACGTTACCGAAGCACTGGTACCGTGGCTGAGCGCCATGGAGGACGGTATCGCTGCACCACACGGAGACAAGACCGATACATTCAAATCTTAACTCGAAGAGCTCCAACAATAACCGCCATGATGTTAGCCGTGAGGCTTCATCACTCTTCAGGGAACTTAATTAGCGACCAAACAGTCAGAAACCGCTTGCATGAAGTGAACCTTCATTCCCGAAGACCGCTACGGGTACCACCTATAGCAATGCACAATCGTAGGATTCGATATCAATGGGCTCTTGAACACAGAAATTGGGCAGAAGAACAATGGCGTTTCGTGTGCTTTTCTGATGAGTCTCGTTTTGGTATGAGACCGGATACAAGACGTATACGACACTGGAGAACCCCTGGACGCCAACAGCGATTAAAATCCTGCCAGGAAGTCCATCCTTATAGTGGTGGAACCATCATGGTATGGGCGGGTATTTGGATCGGCGGAAGAACTGAGTTGATTTGGATCAGAGGCAACCTCAACGCTCAAATTTATGCTGAGACGATTGTATCAGACGTCATCGGTCCTCTACTAGTGCAAATCGGTCCCTTATTTCAGTTAATGCATGATAATGCACGACCGCACACCGCAAGAGTTGTAAGACAGACTCTCGCCGCAGCTAACATCAATGTCCTGCCCTGGCCTGCTCAGTCGCCAGACTTGAACCCGATTGAGCATGCATGGGATATGCTACAGAGAAGAGCTCTGCCGAATATGGAGGGTATCCAGTCGCAAGAAGACCTTTTTTGTTGTTGCAACGAACATGGGCGGCCATTCCACAGCGTGATTTGGATGAACTCATTTTGAGTATGCCAAACCGATGTTCTTGTGTTGTTAGTGTTCGCGGTAGAAACACGGATTATTAATTGTTTAAGTTACCCAATAAAATTTTAAAGAAAACTGTTATTTCAGTCTTTTTTTCGAACTTTAATGTTAGTGGTTCAAATGTCAAAAATCCCTTTATTAGGAAAATGGCAAATTTCTTTATGAATGCAAAGGTGACTTGGTTTATCGTTACTGTGACAAACGATAACACTTTATTTGATGAATCCTTAAAGAACATTTTAATTAATATCAATCAGGAGAAAAGTTATTGCAAAAATATATGTTGATCCCTAGACACTTTTGATGTGTGTAGGTAGAAGACTAGAATCTACTCTCTTAATTTAATCTGAAAAGTTTGTTTGCTTGTTTGAATGCAATAATCTCAGGAACTATAGATCGGAATTGAAAAAACATTTCCGTCCAATTTTCATAAGGAACCCTTGAAAACTGTCAATAAGTTGTGGTTTTACCTATTGTTGAAGCATAGCATAAATATCTTTTGCTCTTATTTAACTAACTATGTTCCTATATTTTGTAAGATTGCGCAAAATCGTGAACCAAAAGACAGCCAGAATAAAGCAACAAGGATTATTGCACCATTTGTGAAATACAATATTATAATATGCTTTCCCTTCTCAAAAGCCAGTTCTGTAACGTCTCTCCAATAACCTATTATCTTGCGGGCCCTTTACGGGTTGGTAGGGTTTACCTCGTGGTAGCTGTACTTGAACAGCTAACCCAAGATTTCTCGCACAAAAAAGGAGGTACTCTGATTCGAGACGGGTGCTACTTTATTATGTAGGTATATAGCCCTAAATGTCGATCGATCGATCGCAGCGCGGCGAACCCGCGGATTGAAGTACGTTTCAGGTTTAATATGCACTTTTTAAGTACTTTTTAGATTAAATTTTTAATGAACAACAATACTTCAATTGTATAAAATCTATAATTTATTGCTAAATAATCACAGCCGCACAGGCCGATCTTCTGGGTTAAGCCGCGCTTGCCGAGGTTGGTCTGTGGATGGGTGACCATCTATCATAGCGAGTTTCCTCCGTGCTTCGGAAAGCACGTAAAGCCATTGGTCCCGGCTGTCATTTGTAGATCTTTGACAGTCGTTACTGTTAGTCAGAAGCTCTAAAGTCTGACAACCAGTCTTACCATGGGGTACCGTATTACCCAGTTACTGGGTTGTGGAGGTCCGACAGGCAGTCGCTCCATGTAAAATACTGATATCCACCTGAATCTGGTTTGATGTAAATAAAAACTACATGGTACATATTATGACTTGTTCACATTAGCGCTGCCTCGGAGTGTTTCAGAAAAAGTCTGTCGCGGTAAGGAACTGGACCACGGAACGCCAATTATCGTATTTTTATCTGAATAGGGCTATTCACATTAAACACAATTACATAACATTAAAACGATGGAAACAAATAGGGCACAACGAAAAAAAATTGCCTTTCGTTTCGATACAATAATAGACATAGAAAATGAACTGAGAGTGAGAGAAACAAGAGATTGCGGTTGTGTTTTTCAACATAATAATGTTCAAGAAAAAGATGAGTATGTGCACTTTCTCTTTCTAAAGAGCCGAAAGCAGTCAATTTCAAAAATAAATATGGCTCAATCCATTCACTATGTCTATAGAAACAACACAACATTCACACATTGAACAACACATGCCATACTTTACGCATTTTTTGGGGGGGAAAAGAATTTAAAATTACTCCGAACTCTGGTCTACTAGTCTAGTCACCATATTTTTTTTTTTAGTCGCACTCGGCAAATTGAGAGATTGCAACATTATGCATGCATTAGGTACCTCTGCTGCGGAGTATGAGCAGACCCTTGAGCCAGTGGAGTATTGGAAGACCTGGTAACTCCTCGTAGCGACAGGTGTCGGGAGCAGAAGCCGCGGCGCTGACTCTCCTTGGTGCAGCCGTCCTTGGAGCACAGCCGCCGCCACTGCTTGCCGTTGAACTTCTTGCGGATGCCCGTCGGAGTTGACACCACGTCGCCTTTCTTGTACTTGTGCGGGGTCGCCGCTTGAGATCTGTTGAGACGGTAGATAGGTTATAAGTTTTGTTATCGATTTTTTTAAACATTAGCCTAGACTAAGAATTTCGGCTGTATCGTGGTTGTGTTTACAAACAGCAAGACCTGGAACAACTACTTTTTCCTTGAGGGAATCAAAACCCATGACACGCAGCGCCCAGCCGATCGCTGGCCACTACGCTAATTTAAAACGGGACATTTGCCATTATTTTTTATTTGTGTTTGCCCATAATTATGGCACAACTTGCAAGTTCGAGTCGAAATAAATAGTCCTTTTAATTTTTTTGATAATTCAGTGTGATGCGTCATTAGATTACTCTATTGTGAAATATATCGGGATCGCATTCCAGACTAACCGAGTGCATAATATCAGTATTTTGAGTTTTGTTTACGAAATGTTCGGTGATAAATAAAACAATTAATCAATATCTTAATTTTCTATTGAAATTTTTCCTTAGAAAGGAATTTCTTACGCAGGTCTACGTCCGATAGCCACAATCAGCTAAAACTGGAGATTGCTAGTGTGATCCAGTTATCTTTTCTCATACAAAATATTATGTGAGTAAATGTTTTTTGTATGAGTAACATATTTTTTTCTTAGAACTAATTTCTTTTTTAATACTAGCGACAAAACCGCGTTCAAGAACTATCAGTGTCAATATTTCGGAACAAAGATGACAACTGAGTGAAGCTCGCGGGACTGTCTAAACTTGTAACCGTGACCCTGGAGCGTAAATGAATTAACCTGGAACAACGCGGATATTAGTCAGTCCGACGATCTCTTCTGCTCCATCCAAGGCGGGTGAATTGAATTTGATGATTTTAACACAGTAAAAAAACTTAGTGAAGCTCTTGAGAAGAGCGAGAGAAGCTCCGTTTCGATGTGCTGATTTAGTTCAGTATTTAACGGGAACTTTTAGACCGCATAAGAAACAGCACTGCGTTGCTAATGTGGGAGAAAAAGCTGCCAAGCTGAAATCGGACTGGGCTGGCCACGTATGTCAAATGCCATACAATTGCTGGGCAAAATATACATCAGATTGGCTGCCGAAAAGGACTTGACGTTGTGGCAGCCCAAGCGAATATGGCGAGATGACTTGGACCGCTTCGTGAAGGAGTGGACTACAGTCGCAGAAAGCCGTGAGCAGTGGAAAGAGGGGAAAAGGCCTCCCGCCTTTGCCCAGCAGTGGGACACTAAGGACTGATATAAAAAAAAAACTTTAACAGGGTAGTCGGGCCCTTAAACCTGTTGACTTACCTAGGAGTAGGGGGTTGAGATCGGGGTGTGAGACTGCGCTCCAGCAAGCTCGAGGTGCTGCCGCGGCTCTGAAGACTGCTGCGCTTGCTGTTGCTGCAATCTGCTGACAATACACATTGTTAGTACATTTGAAAAACAAACATGCTAAGGCAGAATAGTCCAACGTCCCCTTGCAGGGCCAAAGCCTGTCGGCGTCGAGGGACTTACGTAAAAAGGCTATTGAAGGACACCGTGGATTTTAGTCAGTCCAAGTCTGACAGTCCCTCCTGCCCTGGTGTTGTGGTGGTGGGAGGACTCATTAGTTATTTTACCAAGCTATAAAAAAGGCAGAGTATCGAAGGAGAATGGGAATGGGTATGAGTGTTTTCTGGACTTCCAAATTAACATTTTGCATGGCCCGTCTTATACGACAGAACAAGAAAAAGTGGGTCAAGTACTGGCCACTGACCGTACTTAAAGTACCACAGCGCAGCGAGTGAAGTACTGAAATCGAATTACTACACTATTGCACTCTCGGAGTTCTCCGCGAGCTAGGAAAAATAGGGTAGTTTCCAGGGTCAAAATAATTACATTCTATTTAGTCCGTATTTTAGATTATAAAAAAATATTGGACACGTATTTTTTCTTTTTTCGATTAAACCAAAAATAACAAAGATAATAGCCTATTTAAGTTACCTGTGACGTCACCCTGCGTGAAAAAAGCCACGCATCGTGACGTCACACGTAACTTTAATAGGCTATATCTTTGTCATTTCTGGTCTAATTTACAAATAAAAAAATACGTGTCCTTTATTTTTGAAGAATCTAAAAGTCGGACTAATTACATTTTTTAGGAAACTAGCCTATTCGCCAACTGTGGAGAAGTAACATCAGACACAACATCCGTCTCGTCAAAGATAGATAGATAGAATACTCTTTAATAAGCACACCAAACAAATTACAAATATAAACAACGAGCTTTATATAGTATAAATCTTACACATAGGGTGACACAATGGGCGGTCTTATCGCTAAAAGCGATCTTTTCAAGACAACCTTTGGATGGATTTGAAGAGAAGGGAGAGAAACAGTACTGTAGGTAGTCAAAGGATCCTTTTTTCAAAAGGGAAATGAGTAATTTTACCCTATTCCTTAAATCTCTAAAGAAGAAGCCAGGTAGGTTTCAGTCAATGGGAGTTGGAAATACTGCTTCGTTCTCATAAGGTGGAAAGTATTCATGAAAATTTCTAACAGGAAAACTGAATAGAGTATTTTAACTGGATTATAGTATAAAAAGTGCATCTCTCCTGCGCATGTTACAGACCAACGTGAATAGCGAAAATAAACAGAAACAGTAAGCTCCAAAAACATTGACGAATGTATAAACATTTATCTTTACGTTTGTATACAAACTAGATAATTTCACGTTGCCTGAATTATTTAATGAATGCACATCAAATACGCTAACAGCGTCATAAAATGGGTCACATTTACAAACCAGTATGAAATGCGTACGCATTTATTTGTCAAATCAAAAGAAAGTGTCGGTATGCATGTCTCACAACCATTCCTGACTAATAGCACAGCTAATAGGCTATGCACAATATGTCTAGACCAACAATAAATATGACAAAGAGATTATACAAGAACAATGTTATGATTGAATTTTTAAATCAGATTAATTTGTCCATAAATATCATTCAACGAGGAAATTATTGTAATTTATTTCGCATTCGTAAAATAATAGGCTATTTTGTAGGTAAAAAGTTTTTAGTTTTGTATTGTATCATCCGAAATAACGAGTTTGAGGAATGTTTGTTGGATAATCAGAAAACTCTGCTTTACATTAATTCGTTTTTTTTAGCACTATTGTAAAATATTATATTGGTTCCACTGCCTGTAGTCTCGAGTCGGGCAAGGTCACTTTTGATAATCGTCCAGAGCTTGATTAACTCACTTGCTTATTGCGGGTTCATGATTTCAAACCAGCTTCCTGTTTCCTCACGATATTACCCATCATCGCTAGTGGTATCTAAGTTGAAACTGCTTAGTAAGATCATCAGCCAGAAGACGTCCACTGCTGAACATAGGCCTCCCTCTTAGACGGCCATCACGCCGAACGACAAGTCGCCACTTGTATCCATCCATCGGTTGGCTACGACTCTCACGATGTCGTCGATCCACCTAGTGGTCGGCCTACGCTGCGCTTCCGGTCCGTGGTCGCCACTCGAATTTTTCTTCTCACAAAGTATAATTCTTTGAAATAACAACTTTGGTACTTGCTGGGTTTGAACTTTCAACTTTTGGACGTAAGATCCGGATCCGTTTTGGTATTCCTTCAAAGACAATTATTTCTATTGTAGTAGGCCCGGTTTCCATCAAATCGGAGAGGAGAGATTTTAAGAGAGATGTGTTTGATTAACCAATCAGAAGTCCATATCTCCACTCCTCCACTCTCTCTTCAGTGATCTGATTGGTTATTCAAACACATCTCCTCTCGTCTCCGCTTTGGTGGAGTCCGGGCCTGACAGACGACCCTGTCAGTAGCTAGGTGAATACCAAACAGCAGTTTCGAGTCCGACTGGTACAGTGCTGATCACAAGGCTGTATACTTAGAAAATAGCAAAAAAGAAATGGGCTACCACGACATCCAATCCGAAAAAATGCAGAAGTTTGACGAAATGACTATAAATATTTAGCTGGCTGTGACTGGATAAGAAACATGATTCAATATTTAAACTAAGTAGTCAACAAAATATCTTCCGAAGCCGTGAACTCGTCATGTAATGACTCAGAAAAAAAACTTTCACATTTTATATGTATACAAACAGTGGGATTACACGTATTAAAATTATGTTATTGCCGTGAAAAATGCACGGTCGAGTGTCCACAATGGCATGCATTTTTACCTATACTTATATTGTATGGAAGTGACTGTTGGGTGTGGCTAAAAGCATGAAAGTAGGATTATTTCTGTGGAAATGCATTCTTTGCGTAGCATGTCCGGTATTATTGAATCTTAGGTTGTGTATTGTAATGATAAGAGAATCTAGATTGAATTGGTAAAAAGACGAGGAGGAACCAGTATTTTCAAGGGGTTCACGACCGAGCGGTAAGATCAAAAATGTAAAGAAATGTTTGACATCACTGCTGCCGATTTGACGTTGTGTCAAAAACGATTTGATGACCTATCAAAATTGGCCATGCCATCAAAGTGGCATTCCACCCCCATTCGCGTTCAATTCTATTTGAGCAAATTGGCAGTTTTATGCCGAATTGACAAATAGGCAGTATGGTGTATGGCTACCATTAATCGCGCCGCCCGTCACTCCGCTCATCGCTTGAACCAAAGTTGTAAACGGGCAGTTAAGGTTAAACCGTTGATCTCGGTTATCATTTGTAGACGTGTCTTTCACAATCGATTTAATGTGACAAACATTTTATAAAGTGATATGATATTAGCCAGACCTACTTAACTGGGTTGTTTAGGTGAAACCATGTAAACCACACCCAAGAAAGTTGGGAAAAGCTAAGATGATAATATGCTGCATTTTTGTATGATTTTAGACAAAGAAAAATGAATACCTATGTGATCCTAAATAGTTGCTGCAAACTCTCATTGTATATGAAAGCTCCAATCAAGTGGAAGGGTTCAATTCAAAGATCTATGGGACGTGAATGGCACGAAACAGATAAATGTCTATCATTCAATGGTGACCATTTTTTGTGTTTGTGGAATCCTTTAAAAAACTCAGGTACCAGTTGTACCGACACGAATGGTCATGGAGAGTAGCGATCAAGCTACACCCGGATTAATGTAGTTAGCTGCTTTCGACTGACATAATACTCTTAAAATATAAGCATTTTTTAAGGTCCTTTGTTATCCAAGCCACTTTTTTGGGAGGAAAGTGAAAGGAGAAGGAAAATCTTTCTTATGCGAATATGAAAGTTTAGTTGTTTATTATAACATCACTCACACAGTAGCTACTGAGAAATTCCTAATGATAAACCCAAATTTTGTCTGACCTTCGAATCAAGTCCAGAATTTCACTCACATCACTAGAGCTTACTATTACTAGACCCGCGAAGTGGTTTCCAACCATACATGCGTGCCTACAGAAAAAGGACTGACCTTTGCCCCTACATCATCCTGCTTCATCATCAGCATCAGCCTATAGCAGTCTACTGCTGTACATAGTCATTGCCAATCGCCACGGCACTTCATTCGATTGCCAGCTGCTCTCAACCAGCTACGATCATAACATAGGTACTCCTTTTGTCCTCGACCACGTTCATACATCTGTCCATCCTAGCAAGAAGTTGCATTGATCGCAAGTAGTATGCACTATGAACGCGATCTTATTGAGGAACTTCAACATGAAGGTCAGTGTAGGTCTACTTAAGTACCTCCTTAGTACTTGAATAAAAATATTTACCCATATGTGAGACATCGGCAGGGAACAAGATGTCCTCTCTGCGGAGATCATCGTCACTCTCGCCGTAGTCGTCGAAAGGCGGGCGCTTGCGCAGGTCGTCCATAGAGCCGTTGGACAGCGCGCCCACCGTCACCACGCCGCCGGCGCCTGCGCCAGGCATCGGGGATGACGTGTAGAAATTGTCGCCGCCCATCTGTGAGGGAATTTGGTGATGAGTATTGACATCAACGGTAATGAAATTTTCGGTAGTTTATCAAGCTGCCTGAAGAGAAGATTAAAATAAGAGAGGACAACACCAGAACATCCGTTTCAGAAAAACACAGTTTATCTGAATGGTAGATTTTACGAACTAAGGTGACCGGAGAAAATCCAGGCGAATGGGTTTGAGAAGGATTCACGATCCATCTAAAGGGTCATACGCCTACTGGGGTACGTAAAGGCTAAAAGGCTATCGACGGAACATCGTAGATTTTAGTCAGTAAGAGTCTGACAGTTCTTAACGCTCTGCCCAAAGACGGGAGGACTCATTTGATGATTCTAACACGCTAAAAAAGGGGATCCCCGCTTCACTTCACATTTCTCTGTACAG
This sequence comes from Agrotis segetum, assembly GCA_036375495.1. NCBI lineage: Eukaryota > Metazoa > Arthropoda > Insecta > Lepidoptera > Noctuidae > Agrotis > Agrotis segetum. The sequence goes on from JAQSVV010000045.1 coordinate 1,302,383, forward strand.
TAGTGACTACAGTCTCACCTGAGTAGGCCCGTGGTGTATGCGTAGCGCCGGGTGCAACGAGGACGAGGAGTGCGTGCCTGCATCCTCCAGCTCGTCTGCCCACGGTGGCTGTAGCAGTCTGATATCTGCCCGCTTCACTTCCACCATCTCTTTACAGAGATCGCCGTCTGTTACCTGAATTGAAAACATTTTCATTACACTTTCTGGAAATCAATGTTCATATTTTTGGTGAAACTGGCTTCAAATCAATGGTAAACGAAGGTTAATCAATGTGAATTTTTTCAGTCTCTTACCAAATCAATTGTTTTCTTAATTGTCATTTAGTCAGACTCCAGTTTTGAACATCAGAAATACATTTTAGAGCGACTACCATCTAGCAACTTCTTCTGCTAACTGCATTAAAGGTTGCGCTACTGATTTCGTTTTGAAATAACATCCAATTACTTAATATTATTAACAGTGTAATAGTGATAACAAAACCTTTGTGATTGGCGAAAGGTTGATACGATCCGTGATGAGTATTCGATAAAGAATAGGGGAATAACATTGTGTATCTAGTATCTACTGAGGTGCGTCTGACGCTCAGCACACATTGACGGCACTGCTCGGCAACGTATTTTTTTGGTGAAGATTATGAGAGAATGCGAATCTAAATAAGAATCGCACATTTCCATTTGTCGTTTTAATCATTAAAATTACTTTTGAATTAAATAATTAGACTAGACTTGTCCCAGTCACAAGGCATAATAGCTTGTAGTAGAAGTACTGTTGTTGTCTATTCCAAAGCGTAGAGTAGATCTCTATGGAAAAGAATGGGCATGAAACTCCAGGAGTATGTTAGAAAAACATTGATAACGGTCGTAACTACAAAAAATATGGACATGATATGCTTCGGTATGCCGTGTCGTGATAGCCTTTGGAATGCTTCGGCATGCTCAAGACAATTCGGCAATCAGTAGGGTGCCTGGGTGACAAAACAGGCAGCGCCCGCGTCGCACATCTCTTTTAGAAGCCGATATTATAGTCAGTGCATGTGTTCAAGTTGAAATGTAGAAGGATACCATGCCGTGCCGCCAGTGTGCGCCAGAGCTTACAAATATGACTCATAGTAATTTGTTAAAGCATAACTGCTTAAGATTTACATAATGAGACAAATATTTATGAACTACATAGTAAATTGCATCATTCCAGATAATTAAATGATTAACCAGCACTTCAAGATTTGAAACCTACATCTAACTGGATAGCATATAAAAAGGCCGAGACACTAATTATATCATCGAAAAAAATCTTACGCAATACTTATCGATCCAAAATTTTAAAAACTTATTATTCACCTAAGCAGTCAATAGGTAGCTGCGTCAAACGGCAATTATAACAATCAAGATTAAACATTTACAAGAAATTAGTCTATTTTTTGTTGTAAACCGCCAGAATCCGACGGAAGGCGCTCATCCGAAACATCCTAGATATCCGACCGCATAAAAAGTATACAGACAAAAACCTCTGACGGTGTTTGGAGATATTAAATCATTGACTAAATCACTGATCCAAACTAAAAGGAGCTACATCATCATTTAAGAGAAGCAATATAATTCATGGCACAACTAGGTATTTCGAAGGCAAGTCCGTCTATATTTAAGCACTATCATTGGGGAAGCCCATATACAGCTGACCACAGACAATTCACAGGATACCTGCTATAATTATACAGTTAAAACCCTCACCTTAACGCGTATCCTTATTGGAGAATTAAGCACTTCATAAACAAGACCTTCCACGAAAACATTTTGCACATTTTCTCGACTGGGGTCCGTAGTCCTCACGACACACAGCGAGCCCATGTGCAGATGGCTCATTTGGGGGCTCGCGTCACTAATCACATCGTTCTTATTTACACCGAACACATCACTATACTCGATGGGATCACTTTCAAGCCCGTCGAGTTCCACCACCACTTTACAACCCTCAGCTTGACGGATCACCCCGGGGACGTATATCCCGCGCTGTTTCGCCAACACCCTGTGGTCCCGCCACTCTGATAAGTCAATGTTAGGATATGAGATGTAAGACTTCATCTCTGATGGCGGGGAAGAATGCTGGATTATAGGCGAAGGTTGCAGCACTGATGGTTGGTACTGCGGCTGATACTCCATCGGTAGTGGAGCGTTCACTGTGTTGTTGTTCCCGCAGTTCATTTCTTCAAGCACGGAGGGGTCGAATTTCCGTTTCTTGGGCAAGTTTCGCACGGGTGCCTGTGTTGGTGTTTGTTGGGCACCAGACTGGGCATTCCGCTGCTGGCGTTGCCAAGGTTTGTGGGATTAGCCATGGTTATGTTGGGAGTAGGGTGTGTTGATGATTGAGACAGGCTCACTGTGCCCACACTGCTTATCACCGAAGCAGGTATCTGCAACAAAAACCCACATTAGAATAGAATATGTAACAAACAGATGTTATTAACTGGCGTAATTTTCCTTAATGACATTGAAATGTTTAGCAAAACTTTGTATACAAGTGTCAATGTAATATTGAATTATTGACCAGTTTGATGGACCTACACATAAACAGGAAGAAACATATTTATTGGTGTAGAACTTTTGATGGAAAAAATACCTATCATAAATGAATACAGCCACTGACTTGAGTTACTGAGCATTCATTATTATCAAGAAGTATGCCATTGATTTCACGGTGTTCCCGAATTTGGTATGAATGGAGGCGATATATCAATGTGTAGTTTTATTTAATCATCTAATGAGTATTAATAAGTGTTACTACATGACGTCTCTCAATTATATTAGTTAATACTTATAATTAATTTGGTACGATGAATTAAAATAAAGAAGGACCGACTTTCTTTTCAGCTAAAACACTAGGTAGATTGCGAAGAACGGATGCGGATGCTTTTGGAGACTGTCTTATGTAAAAATTAAGCTTCAGAAAGTGACAATTTTGATTTCGAGTAAGTGTCTAGGTTATAATTATGTTTAAAGTGCAGAATAAAAATCTGCCTATTTTAATTCATCGTACCAAATTAACTATAAGTATTAATTATAATTGCGAGACGTAATGTAAAAACACTAATTAACACTCATTAGATGAATAAATAAAACTACACATTGATATATCGCCTCCATTCATACCAAACTCAGGAACACCATGAAATCAATGGCGAGCGATAAACTTAATGGTTTTAATGGCATTCGTCATGTGTTCATTAATTCATAAGATATTCCTCTATGGGCAACACTAACCATAAGGTAATTTATATAAAATATCTAATTGGAACAATTCATTGTAGTATTAAATTAATCTATTAATGCACATGGCATGATTTACGAGTATTATTAATTGTTACATAGACAATTAAAATTATTATATTACTAGCCTTTAAAGACAGCTTCGCCTGTCGGTCGCGCGTTTCAAATATGGACAGCCTGGATGATTTTTCCGATCTGCCTGCCTAGCCTTTTCCCAACTATATTGGGGTTGGCTTCCAGTCAAACCAGATTGAGCTGGATACCAGTATTTTACATGGCGACTGCCTGTCGGACCTCCACAACCCAGTGGAGCTATATACCTATAATATTCTACAATATTACTATCATAATTTATTTCGTCCAATTTACACAACCTTTAATGAATTTTACACCTTCTACATTAATTACTCCTGTTGTTGAAAACCCTATGCGAAAACGTTGGGTAGTTTTGTGCCGCTTTTTTAAAAGATATAAGTAGTTAGGTGGATGGGCTTCAACAGACAGCGATTATCCCAAAAAAAGCTTACAATAAGCACTCCAACCTTTTGTTGAAGACGCAGAAAGAAAATAGTAATACAAAGGAGGGTAAAAAACGCGCGTTGAAAGTCCCACTCAATCTAGGTATTTTTTTTTAACTTGGTAAAATCATCAAATGAGTCCTTCCACCCCGGGCAGGGCGGGAGGGACTGTCAGACTTTTACTGACTAAAATCCACGGTGTCCTTCAATAGCCCTTTATGTTCCGGGGTCACGGTAAGAAAATAATCCCGCGACCCCGGCAGGCTTTGGCCCTCTGAGAGGGGGGCCCCGTCAGTATGTTGACGCTACAGCTCAATCTAGGTATTCAACTTGAAAGGCTGAATCATTATGAACATGATAATTTCATGGAGTTTCTGTGCAAAATTCATAATTTGTTGCGAGAAAAAAATAATGATGCAACAGGGAAAATCCCATTATCAAGGCAACGCTCTTTGTATGAACAAATTAATATCAGTGGGTACTCCAGTAGTGTTGTCAGCTCATTAAAAATATCTGGACTGACATGACATGGGTAGTGTCTGATAGCCAGAATTAGACAATTTTTGCATCAGGTTACAAAAAAATATTTTGATTCAGGTCCTTAATTTTGAAAGAATGGACAATACAGCTAAAATGCGTTTATAAGGTGAGCCTTATTTCAATTACTTACTGTGTATTCGAATAATTTGGTAGCAATTAAATTCTTTTTAACTGTGATCATGGCGCTTGCAACAGTGCCGAAATATTGGAAAAGCGACACTTGGATGTTAAATGCCTTTCTAATTATTTCTTATTTTCGTTGTTTCTTTGGTAAAATTGTCTCTTTTTAACAGTGGCGTCAGTCTAAAAATTGTTGGTAAACCTTACCTGATCATCAATGTCTGCGTACGAGTGTGAGCGTACGTGCGGGTGAGCGGAGGCGGAGGCCTGCGAATGCGGGGCGCCGCCCGCGTGAGCTCGCTGCATCACCGCCTCCCCGCTACCACCGGTCACTCATCGCGCGCGTAACGCATGCCTGACGACAAAAAAAAACAAAAGTTCAGCGCCATTGTACGAGCCAATGATTCACTGTCTAACAAACTAACGACTCCAACAACCATCGGTGCATTCGTGGAAGAACCCCGATTGAAGCAGCGAACAATTTCATCAATGTATGCTGAAATGTGTGACAATGGTTGTAAATATTTCCTGTTTTCCGATTGCAGTGTAATTTAATTTGTTTAGCTGTATTTGTCAACACGTTTCTAATATAGATAGAGTCGTTATTATCAATGATGTTTCATCGTCAGCGTACGCACATGTTTCTAATTTTGCTTTGTAATTTTGATATGCATCTCAGTTTTGAGTGTATCACTTGATGAACGCTACTACTGCAAGCGCAATTTCAAGAGTGACACTATAAATGTATGAACTGCGTTCATGAAATGTTTTCATCTAAATACTATATTGGTTATAAGTCATTTAAATTGTATTCAAAACATTTGTATTTCTATTTAATCTTGAGTGTTAGAATCTATTGTGTAGATATCATATCTAGGTGTCTTATGTAGTTAATCTGTGTAATCTTTTCAAGTATTGATTGTAGAAGGAAATCATTCATTCATAATCAGCGCCAACGACTAATTTGTGGCCATGGATAAATATTGCAATAGGAATATGGGATTACGAAACAGAAATTACAAAAAAATGCAATGGTATGCCTTCATCCAAATAAACTTTGGATAAAACTATTACGTTCGGACTCTGACCTACATTGCTGCACATTAGTCTGTTGATCTATTTAAAACGAAACGAAACAGGCATTGTATTTATGCGGTGGGTGAAGATTCGTATTATGGCAAGAAAATTTAGATGACCATCGACAATTCGATACAAAAAGACGACGGTAAGGAGGATTCTCTAATGTATCACACCCATTCGCATTACATGCTCTTGCATCACCCATAAAAATGCTCTAATGGGTGATCCAGTACATACATAATTTCCTGGGTTTTTGTAAAGTGAAGACTGGAAAACAAAGAGAGTGTGGTGTGGACTGATATGATTTGCAACAAGCTAATTTTGTTAAGATGAATTCAAATAGGTAATCAAATTCTCAGATAGATAATCAAAGTGTGCCAAATTCAAGTCTCCAATCGTAAGATAATTTGAACTAGGAATTTGACAAGACCAACAAAAAAGACAAAGGTGTATTACAATAAAATTGCAAGATGACAGGATGATAAAGACGCAGGGTGGAAGAAAAATGTAGAGCGTGAGTGATCGAAGTGTGGCGCACAGGAGCCTCAAAGGTGATGATCATGTGCCCATATCACGTTAAGTACAGTTATTAACGATCACCAACTCGTCACATGCTCTTATGCACCGTGCATGTGCTGCAGGAAATACTAACTAGCAGCTGGTGATCTACGTGCAAGAAAAACATCATAAACACATAGCCACGTGCTTATCTCACATGTCTAATAAGTTTCATTTTGCAGCCGGTAATTAGTTCGCACCGATAATATAACTATCGTACCATATAATGTAAAAATGATTAGAGTGGAAACGGAAGCCTCCATATCGAGCATTTGCCCGTAATAATGCACCCTTTAATTAAATTAAACGCACTCTAACAGCAAACAATAGAACCTCACCTGTCGCAGACATGGCCATTAAACACCGGCTGACATTAAACACCCTTTAAAAATTACACCATAACGAGGGACATTACACACGAGCGCGGCATGACGTTAATACCTGTTGTATCAGCTAATGTATGCACTACGCGTCTCTAGTGGTCAGGCCCGCAATGTACTGTGAACACTAGTATCTCGATATCTAGGGTTGTTACCGTCCTGGTTTCTCAGAACCTGCCCTACTTTCGGAGATATCCGGCCGTCCGTTCGGATATCACAAACAGTTCTGGAAACGTAATTCAGTTGCTGCTTATTGCATTCGCCATTAACGCTCATTAAGATTCTACGAATAGTATAACAGACTATAATGTATACGCGTAATGTACACTCATTCTTATTGTATTGTCTGTGAAAACAAACAATTGACCTGTCGTGTCTTTTATTACTGTTGTATCTGGCATGGCAACCCTAATGATCAAATCAGCATGACCTTATTGAAGCATGATACGTGAACGTAAAAAGCCCAAGATACGAGTTTATACTCATGACAACAATATTAATATCCTGAGTTAAGTGCGATACGCTTTTGGACGAAAATATACTTTGGCGCATTTACAATAGAGAGTGTTACTGTGTGAACGATTTCGCCAAACTGAATCACAGTAAGTGACTCATAAAACCTGCCACTCCGTGTATTTAAGCTAGCCGGAATGAAGTGCCTCTCTCGTGATGAGATTACGATTGTCGGTAATTTAGTTGCGATTCGACCGGCTCCGTCCTAATTTTGCAAGCATCCCAGTTTTCCAGGTGGTTTTATTTTTAATCTAATTCCTAAAGTGGAACCTGTTAAAGGCACGCTCGCCCGACAGTTCCAATTGGACAGCGAAATGGTTTTAAAAAGTGCACCTATAAAAATAGAAAACACAAAGTTAGATAATGCTTCTGCAACGTGGACTTTTCTCGTTTTATATAATCTCAAATGACCTCAGACAAAGGAAATAAAGGGAGCAACATTTTAGTGCTGAGTTGTAGATCCATAATACCTTTTAGTTGAAGTCGTTCCGGTATGTAATCGTGGGATCATGAACTCAAGACCCTAGGGAACCCACCCTCCTGATAGTCCAGTTGTCTTATTCAAGTAAAGCTTGTAATCTTAATAAGTGGCTACAAATCCGGCTTTTATTAGAAAGAAAAACAATGTAGGGAGAAAAGGCCAGAGTTATAAAAAAAATCAAGATGTTGCCTCGGAATAAATCTGATTTATTTATACGTTTATTGTGCATTTCGCTAATGAGCCAGTTTGAGTTTTAATGAACAATAATAAATAATAGTCTAATTAAATCAAGAAAATACTTGGACAATATACGTCTTTGACCTTTGTTATTTCTGATGGAGATGCAGCCACAACTTTTCAGTCTAGAACTTCCAAAGGAGACATTTATTGTTTTACGTGTAAAATCAATTGAACATAATTAGATGTATGAATCATTTTACAAGCACCTAATTAAAGTGTTGTCCAATTATTATGTCCAGTCCAAGTTCCGATTCGACTTCGATTTATGATATAACAACAAAACTTGTTATAGGTATGGCTGTCTCGTGCAAAAAATAATAAAAACCGGTGATGAGTAATAGAATCAAACGATGATAAAATATCTACCGAGCGGCAGTAGATACACAATATTATATTCACTAGGAATGGTTTATTACACGTTGAAGCAGTGATAAAAACTATTTATAATACACACCAGCATTTTTAATTGATGTACCTAAGCACTTTTTTTAGTTTTTTTCAGTCAAATGCATTCGCAGCACTTCGCTATTTTAAGTTAATTTTAAAATAGAAGCAGCTCGGATCAATAACCCGAGGCTAAGAGGTCTCTCTTTTGTTTAATTTCTATACGCGGAACGGAAACCTATCTCAATTCTCATCTAACTTTACGAGAATATCAATTTTGCTCGCGTTAACTGCATAATTATGATTCGGCGTAAGCGTATCGAGCATCTCAATGATCGCAAAACGGACTGAGTTCGGAAAAAAGAATACAGCTAAAGCTGGGTTTAGGAAAAATAGTTTCGAAGATAGAGTAAAAGAAATAGTGAGTGAAAGAAAAACTTATGTGTGTTCAATAAGAGGATCACCCATACAAATAAAATCGACCAATAATATTGGTTGGAATTCACACCTTCTTCGGTTAATCATGTATCCTGGATACCTCTGCCCTGGTCCCTTCACCTCTGCTTCAATGCAAAACTGGGCAAGTCACCTCCGAGCGTTTCCGCTAAGCTATTATGGCCTGTCTCGTCTAGCTTGACTGCTAGGTGTATGTCTAAATTAAAACAACTGGCAATTATTTTTTTATGAATTGTTAGCCTGCCCATGGCTTTTTAATGGCTTACACATGGCATTACATCACAAATGCAAAATATAAATAAAATCAAATAGGTACAAGCCAATACCGGGCATTTTTTATCGTGTGAAAATCTTGGACTTCCTCCACCCGAGGAAAGAGGAGGGATATGTCAGACTCGACAAAATAAAAACACACGATGCCTATAGCCTTATGCCCGGGGTGCGGGTCTACTCGCGCAATCACCATTCCTGCGTTAGGTTTGAACGCGTTGTACTACAGAGGAGCCTGTGCCCCAACAGTGGGAATATTATAGGCTGGTTATGTCACAAATCCTGCGGCAAGATAGGTTGATGATTTGAAAAATGTGGTTGGCAGCGGATGAATGCGAACTGCCCTAGGACCGGGAAGGTTAGCGTTCTTTGGGGGAGGTTTACGTTCAGCAGGATAATTATTATGTACTAGCTGACCCGGCAAACTTTGTACCGTCTACCTCAAAATTTGAACTACCAAAAATAATTCAAAATTAGCTAAATCGGTCCAGCCCTTCTCGAGATTTAGCGAGACTAACGAACAGCAATTGATTTTTATATATAGAGATATCTCATCATCATACTACCCTACCTATTCCGGGTCGGGTCGGTAATAGGTACGTTTTTTTCCGTTCTGCGCGTCTTTCACTTACATTCTTCTTACAATTTATCCTTATTTTCTTTACAGTTCCTCTAATGATGACTAAATTAAATACGGTAACAGTATTGAACAGTTACGTTGGCGATATTATCCTTACTGTTCGAAGGCTATCCGAGGCTGTTTACTATGACGACTCCTACGTAAAAGTATACAAGGGTAAATCGATTTGCTTACGGAGTACACAAAACTATAACGTGTGTAGGTGGGTGTAGTAAAGTAAACGAAAACAAGCAAATTAATTACGCCATTATCAGCCATCGCGTGACCTTTTATGGCACTTTATTTATAAGATAAACAAAAAATTCTGTTTGAGATAATTTTAAGCTAAAATCGCATTTCCTGACCATATGCAGTTAATTGTCTTACGAGTTATAAATAAATGTGGTGTAACTATCTCTTGGTATTGTAGTTATATGTAAATTATATACTAATCGATAATAGTTACGACTTCGGTAGATAATGCAGTTTTTACTGGACGTTCGTTGTACAGATTCAGAATATTAATAGCTTCTCGATACAAAGTCTTGTCGAGAAAAACACATTGTGAGCTTTCAATATCTTGTATTTTTTATCAAGTATCATAACTTCGGCTTAGAATATAAATTACTTATTATGTGTGTTGCTGGCGTGTGGTACGGTCAGCAAAAAAAAATTGCTGTCAACTAGATAAATATGTTCAATTCAAGATAACACTTAGCTTTGGTCATCCATTCAAAGACAACTTTGGGAGGCATTGCTTTCAGTACTGTGACCAGATTGAAAAATAAACTTTGTTATGCATTTTCCTTTATTTTAATCAAGGTCATTAGGTATCTAACTTTGGTAAGCCATCCCAAGACATACCTTAGTCACCCATCCACTGATAGACCTCAGCCAGAGTTTCTTAACTTTGGTCACCCATCTACAGACTGACTTTGTTAACCATAGCTTAACTTTGGTGGACCATCCAAAAACAGACCTAGACAAGTGTTGCTAAGTTATTCAATAGTTATTTATTTAGATTTATTCCAGTTAAAAAAATACCGAGAATATTCTCTGAAGAATTACAAAGTAACGGCAACTAAGATTAGAACAGAGCTTGATAAGAATAATTAATAAAACTTTATCAATGAAACAGTTAAGTATCCCACGGCCCATATACAAGAAGAAAACACATGAAGACCAAATTCTTTGAAACTGATTGTATGCAATGTGAATTGCTTAGAATTACAGTAATTGCAGGCTACAAAATCCAATACATAATTCTTAAGAAAGTTTGTAATTCTATTCCTAATACTATGTACCTATCTAAAGAACAAATCATTTAATGAAAAGGAAACACGAAATTACTTGATTATTAAAAATCTAAACTACAACATATCCCTTTAAAAATGTACTCATTCATCAAATACAACTCCTTAAAAAAAAAACATAATACCTTTTTAGTAGTAATGGCCTCATTTTTGCTATAGTGCATACATTGGACATGTTCAAACATGTCTAAATGCCCAAGACCGTACGACCTTGAACAACGGGTCTCAATATATTTCATGTAGGCTGAGGCAACATCGGAGATTATGATTGTGTATCCTGACTAATAAATACGAAAATGAGTGTTTGTGTTTACCCTGTGACATTTAAACTGTTGGACCAATTTTGGTAGATTTTGGCACAGAGATAGATAGGACCTTGGAGATGGTTGTAGACTACAAATGGTAAGGCAGAGAAGGAAGGGACAAATGCTAATACAAAATATCTACGGTCCCTACGTACAAACAGACATGTCAAAACTACATCTACATGAAAAATTTTAACATTCAAATCACTTTAGAAATCATTCTATGTGTACATAGAATTTAAATAATTTCTGTAAACCTCGGTTTTTGACAGGTTCGTTTGAATGTAGGAACCGTTGATATAGTTGCAGACTCATAACTAACAATTAAGTATGTTGATGACATTTTTATTTAACTACAACCTCTAACTTTAGCTAGCAATATCTTGGCACCTCCTTGCTCTCTTGTTAATCCTTACATACACTTTTAGCTATGTAGGTACTTATTTGTTTATCCAGCCAAACACTCCAAGTATTATATGCCTGTCCTTTTTGAAGAACATCAGCAATAAGCCAGCGGATATCATTCTTGGGTGTTTCCCCAGATTTTGTTTGTATCTGACTTGTCAAAATACCTTTTGTTGTTTGCCTTTCTCTTATTCAAAACAATAACAATTTAGTTCTTTTTATTCAAGTTTCAACCTATGTTGCTTCCTGGACACAATGGAAATTTAACTTTTATTAAATTAAAAAAATATTTTAGCTTCAAAACATGAAATATAATCACCATTTATAGGTATGTATTAGTGTTTTCCCTGCCTTTTATTATCAAATTATTACAAAAACGGTCTGCTAAAATCATATTTAAATTCCTAGAAGGATAATAGATGATGCCATAATTGGTTCAAGTCGTTGATTCCTACTCAATGTTGTTAATTTATGAATTTAAATTTAAGACAGTCATAAATTCATTTTGTTAATAAATACTGTAAATAATCTAGATCTAAAGAGGTAAATATTTACAGAAATCATTTACAATTTATGCTTTTGTACAATAAGATAAAATGTAAAATAAAAGAATGAATAATTCAACAGGGAAGGAAAATGTTTATGATTGTTTTTATCCAAAAACAATAGAGAAATAATGTAATTTGTATGCAACCAGCAGTTTAAATGAAGAAATTGTAAAATTTTGGATTTATCCATTTAGTTTATAAAAATACTTATTGCAACATGCCTATTCATTTACTGACCGGTGTACCTAGTTATATACATTAATAGAGAAACATTCCATCACAATCTGCTATATTTTTGTTATTGTAAATAAAATTGAAATATTTTCATTTGTTTTGTTGCTAGCTGGATAATAGCAAACTGTTCTACAAAACCAGCAGTTTTTTGTTTGTCTTATTGAATTGATTGAATGACAAACTTGATTATGATGTTTACATGAAAATTTCAGAACATTAGTGTCTGTCATTGGTGTTAATAACTGGCACGAAATTATCAAAATTATATTTTAAAAAATGAACTCACAGTCATGTGGAGTGGTGGCCGAATAATTAGTGCCGGTATCCGTGGCCATGCACGATTAATAAAAACATTTGGTGGTGCAAGGCAGCCACTGCACTGGTAGTGTAATCAGCTGATAAGGGCGATGTAAACGCGCACGCTACGTACATACCTACATAGGCGTTCTGCACACGATCGGCGCATGCTTACAGATTTAACTGAAATCAATTAGCCCAACGGAACGTGTGTGCCGCGTACCTAGCTCGGGTAGCTCGGCAGTCGCGGCTCTACCGGCGCGTGCTCTCCGCTATGACTAATGAGACCTGCCACCACCACGACTGCGCCACACGATGCACAAAATCGAATACCATTACTTATTCACTGTTGCATGTTTATTGTCATGTGCGCCCTACATGCGCAGACCTCATATTCAATCTCCTCTCTCGATAGTACTGGATAGCAATACTCACCGTCGCTTTCCATTGTCCACAACGCGGTGCACAGTGTAAACAACCAAACCACATAATAAAACAAAATGGAAGTCCGACTCGCCCGCACCGAGATGAGAAATTTTATGAGCGCTCTCGAGTTGTAAAACGTCGTTACTATCCTATCGTAGTATTTTAGCAGCCCCCCTCCAGTTTATTATCTGCCGTCACCAGATTAGATGGTTCACGATCACAAAGCAATATGTGCAATTGTTCACCGAATACACTTTTAACAATAAGCGAATAGTCAAATGTCGATTTACACTAAAATTAATGTCCACTTAAAATAATAATCATTGAAGCGTTTGACGTCCCAAGACACAACACCCACATCAAAAAATTCTACATGGCGACTGGCCTGGCCCAGCTTTCAATAATTTCCACTCGAACATATTCCTGTTTCGCTCGTTCACCATTCATTTAATTATTTCTCAATACGAGTAAAAGAGATAGCAATATATAAATATTTCCTATGTATGAATAGAATCGGTGTTGTGAAGTGTCCCTCTCCCCGGCGATGGCCGAGCCGAGTTGAATGGACCCGAGAAGCGTTCAACCATTGGATCGATGACGGTCACGTGACACAAATATGTAGCGGTGTAGTTAGCGCGCCAATATTCAAATCATCCGTGAACAGCAGAGCGTTTTAATTAGTGTTATACACTATTTAACAACGGTTACGACGTTAATTAAAACTGGTAGATTTTTACCTGACGCATTATTAGCCAAAAAATATAAAAGTTTAAGAATTACGTGCATAATATTTAAGTAATAAACAAGTGCGTTTACTTGCTGTTAGCTGTTGCCATTTTGAGAAAGTAATGCAACTGATTTTGATTTGACCGCGGTTAATTTTTGTTTATTACCATGGATCGATATCGTGCTATATACCTAGGAGACACACCTTTCTGTCCTCAAAATGGACTCTATCTTCATGAATAAGCCAATTTTGAAATCAAGAGATGGCCTTTTGGTCAATCTAATACCTACGATTACTTATGTAGGTACTTACTTAGTAGTAATTTTCTGTAGAAAAATGATTTTGCGTTTTCTGTCATATACTATCTACAACTTATGACGGCTGATTGGATTTTGATACACATACCTATACGGCACACAACGACCTTGGCTAGGATATAGGTAAGATTCCTATAACCTAGCACATCTTTCCCTTGAAGAAATTTGGGTACCGCTTGCAGAAAGCAATACATTCCCAGAGGCAGTAAGTATATACGCTGCTGATGCACCGGAAGAAGTAGGCAAAAATCGTCACTCACTGGAATCCTGAAGGAAGACCGCGGTCCAGGTGACGATGATCGAATCATAATTGCACAAAATAGGTGTTTGGAAGGAAAAAAAGGGGTAGGCTGTTGCTCAGTTGTGGGACACAATGACACATACTTAAGCTGAATCAAATCCATTCTAAATCATCATCGTCATTTTACTGACGCTGTTGCTAAGCTGCCTGACTGAAAAAATTAAATAGTACTTATTTTATTAGTTACTTAGTTCGGGGATTAAACAAGGTAGCCCCATGCCCCACTAGGGTTTTGTTCGATTTTCTTTGTCGGTATCGATTTATACATTAAAGCCCTGCAATTGAAAAAAAATTAAGATTCAAGAGCGTCGTGAGCTCGAAAATGTTTGTACACCTCCATGGATAGGCAAAAATTCCTTCATTACTTTATGTGGACGCCAGCACATCATACAAAGCTATTACAATATTGTGGAAGGTTAATGTTCAATTACTTCTGATTACCTACTTCTATTGGTAAAATTTCACAGATTCGGGTAGATTGACCTGCACGGCGATTGACTAACGTGATAGTCACTGACGGGCAGTTGTCCACTGAACTTGGATGGCTTAATTATACCTGTTATGAGGAGTGGAGTGCTTCAAGAGCGTTAGAATAGTTGATTTTAGGGGACATACATACTTATCGGTTTCATTGCAAATGCAAAAGCCAATACGTTTAACTTTTGACAGCAATTTGATGATCACCACACCACTAGACACCTAGATACGCAATAGCCCCGCTGGGCGCCGGTGTCACTAAAGCCTCATTTAGACGATGCAAGAACTCGCACGCGAGTTGCGTTACATTGCGGACTTTATTACGACGAATTCAGTTGATCAAACAAATACCGTTATAGTGAAACTCGCATGCGAAGTTCTTGCTCCGTGTAAAAAATGAGGCTTTACTTCAACCCCTATCTATTCTGTGCTTCATCCTAAAATGTATATCTACAGTGATACAGGGTGAATTTTCTGACGGGGCCTGGAAACTTTGAGTTATGTCGATTTTAGATAAGTCAGTTAATCCTGGCCACCACGTAACGAAACCGTTGACTTTGGAAAAAAATCACAGCCTGTATTATTATTACACCGTTCGAAGGATCAAATACTGGAAAGTAATGATATACGGCAAACTAAGTTTAACCATGTGCGCGTACATTGCTAAACATAGTTCAGCGAAAATGTGCTGCACTAGTCACACTAGTCACTACATAAGTATTCGCGCAAAAGTTAGGTGCTTTGGAGCATGGCCGGACACGGACCACGGCTAAACTTGTTACCACTACTGAAGTGCGCAAACTTTTATTCTTGAAAGTTTTGATGAGATGTTTGTTAATCACTTAGGAACGACTGAACAGATCGTGATACATTTTGCTCAGAGATAGGTTAGGGCCGAGTCACACTGAAATAGCAGCGGCGCTTCCAGACCCCGCGCGTCTGGCATATCTTCTTGACTAGTTTAGTTTCGACATTCGGTAGCTCGTGTGTTTGGAGAGAACATGATGGAATTTGGTTATTATAGCACTTATTACGGAAGAAGATGAAAGAACCAACCTCGCGAACTTTTCATGCGATACTGGTCTTTTAAGTATATAAGTTTAAAATTATTTCACACTGAAAGAGCTCGCCGCCTCGCTGCCATTCCGGTGTGACTCGGCCCTTATAGTCTGGGATACCATCTATGGTGAACGCACACCTAGACGCACCGCAGTCTGTTTTCTTACCGATTCTGCGGCTACTGTGATGCGGGTAAGTGTGCGAGGTTTCATAGAACTTCATACAAAGAATTCGTAATGCGGAGACTGCGGTGCGCCTAGGTGTACGTTCACTATTACCATACCCCAGTAATACGTTCCCGCTGTGGGATAACTTTCGAGCTACACGCGGGAACAACTGGTTGGGTAAATATTTTTTGACATGGGGACATCATCAAGATACTCCTCCCACACTCTGGTTGAAGCAGAATCATACTATCAAGCCTGTTTCCTTTGTGTTGCTTGAAAATGACAAAGGCTGTTCTATTCCTGAGTACTGTGTCCATTTAAATTTTTTGTTTTCAGATTTTTATATAATTTAAGGCCAATTAGTGATATCAAAACCAAATTTTTAGGATTTAGAAGTTTTTTATTGTGTACGAAAACATATCCTACTTACTTAAAATTAAGTAATGACTATAAAAATAAGTCTGTTACAACTTGGAAAGAATAGATTGTGTGCGGTTTTTAGTATTTTATTTGTGAAGCAAAATATAATTTTAACCCTACAATACCATTATTGTAAACAAACAAGTTATTTATTACTGCAAACTCATCATTTCAATTTACATAACTTAAAATAAATGTCTTAGTAATTATAAGATTCATTCTGCTTACTACAAATTTACTCAAATGCTATGTTTTTATAATATTTGAACTCAATCTTATATTTTGAGTGGTGATTATTGATGAAAAGTTATTTTTAACATAACATTATGATATATTGAAGCATTCAACTGAAGATTTAGATGCCAAGGCCAAATACGGAGACAATGCAGTACATAGTTTTGTTTTCCCAGCGCACCGTGCATGAGCCATCAGTATTGTTGTCCCAAAAACAGGAAGATGCCGTATGTAAACCTGCTCCGTTCTTCTGCATGATTGTGCATGTCACTGAAAATTTTAACATATTTGTTTAGTTATAGCTTCATTTATCATTTATTATGATGATTGCTTCAATTCTAGTGGACAAATTGTTAATCTAACATGAGTTATTGGAAATAAACTTAAATTGTCAATGATCAAGGACTTTGAATTTCCGAGTGTTCATTATTATTTAAAAAAATATTCAATTTGTAAGTGGCGTTACAAAATTTTATTTACAGGAAGACTTCTAGTCCCATTTGTTTACATGTCTTCAATTTTGCCACAAAAAATGAATACAGTTATAACTGTGAAAAGATTAAACAGCATTACAGTGTGCATAATGGCGCAGCGCGATCTGCATCAGCAAGATCTTGTGTTTCAAACACCGGTGAACATGTAGGTAGGCACCTACTTTCAACTTACCTATATATTTGTAAGGTTTTTGTAGCTTAGTCAATTGGCCCAAACAAGACTCCACGACAGCCGAAGTCCATTGATTTACTTTGTTATGTTGATAGGCAGTTCCTCCGATTGAATTTTCAATAGCCGTTTTGATCATTTTACTCACATCGTCCACTATGAATTGATTCTGAAACACGTCATTGTCGGTATAAAATATGAATCAATATTTACTTGCCAAGTCCTTAAAATAGTACTTTTGCTTACTTCTTCAGCTATATCGTTGCATTCTTTGACCTCCATGATTTAATATGGAAAACTAATATGAGTTTGAAGAGTTTTCTGGAATTCGTTTTTTATAAAAACAACAAAATTTTTGACGCTACAGAAAGAAATCAACTCCCAAATTGACATAAATTGTCTGAATGTTGGTAACTGTGGTAGCGTCCTCTATCCATTGTTTATGGAAATAGAGTACAATAACCGGTGCTGACCAAAAGATTCATTTATTCAAACGTAAAGGTGAACGCAGACCTAGCCGAACCGCAGTCCCCGCAGTCATCGTTTTCTTACCGCTTCTGCGGCTACTGCGATGCGGGTGAGCGGGTGAGTGTGCGAGGTTTCATAGAACTTCATACAAAGAATTCGTAATGGGGGGACTCCGGATACTGTGGTGCGGCTAGGTCTGCGTTCACCTTAATTCGGCAAGGGTGGCTTTGGTAATGGATGGATTTATTGCTACTGGCAATCGCAACACAATTGTCACTTTTTATTATCCTTTTTGTGAGGAGAACATGGATATTTTCAGTTTCATAATTTAAACATAAAATGGCTTCATCCGTGCAGAGGGATAGAGTATCACCAGCAGGATATTGTGGGTGTTGTAACACGTGCAATATGTGGTGTTGGAGAGCTTTTAAATGGCTCCCTGTATTGTTAATAGTGTCCATTTTAGTTTGGTCTTACTATGCCTACGTTATCCAATTGTGCATTTGTTAGTATTTGAATACATTCTAAATAAATAACAGATTGCATATGCATGGTTTTCCCAGTATTTTAAACACAAAATTCCTTTTCAGTTACCGTTGAGAGTACGGTCCAACAGTGTATCTATTTGGTGTGCTATCATATTCTCCTGATAATGTTGTGCTGGTCATATTGGCGTACTGTTTTTGCAAAAATCAAACCAGTTCCAGAAAAGGTAAGCTAAACTTTCTCATCATTCAAATTAGTTCCCATATTTAGCTGTCATTGAATTGTTGGTACACTTGAGTAACCTACTTCTTTGTTTTTCTTGTTAAGTTTGTTGTCGTAAGAGAGCCAGTAGGTCGCAATGGGCTACATAAATAAACTTTATGAGTACACAAAATCCTCCCCTAAGATGATCCACTGACCAAACATCTGATTTCTTAAAATTTGCACACAAAGAAATTTCGCAAAATAAAATCGACTGCAGCCAGTCATTCAACTAATTAATCACCTCGTTATTGTAAACAGGTCCTAAAATGTTGTCTCATATTATTTACTGACTCACTGCACATAGAGAATCAGTGTTTTTTCAATTGATTCACTTAATGAACAAATATAATCCGTTTAATATCTTTGACCTACTTTCAAGACATAATGTACTGTTAACTTAGCAGAATGTGGTGCCAGCGGCTTTACCCGCTACAACTCGAAAATTATCCCACGGGAACATAAAATCGGGATAAAAGCTATCCTATGTGTTAATCCAGGTTATAAACTATCTGTGTACCAAATTTTAGCCAAATCCATTCAGTGGTTTTTGCGTGAAAGAGTAACAAACATCCATACATCCGTACTTACAAACTTTCGCCTTTATAATAGTAGTAGGATCACCTCCTTGCTATTTTAATTTAATTATCCTATAAAAGGGATATAATGACATTATCTTATTAATTAAATCTGTTAAGACATACACCCAGTTCTCTAAATACGTGGGATATTTACATTTCTTCCAAGGGTTTGTAATGCATGCATACCATGGTTGTGATGGCCAATGCCTCTTGCATTTGTTGTCTTGTTATCACACTAACTTTCTTGTGTGTGTTATCTATAAAAGGGAGTGTTAATCAAAAGGTCTAATGAGGGCATTAATATCACTGTGCTTAGCACTGACGGTGTAGAGTGTAAACAAGTGCATTTCCATATAACATTTTGTCATAAGTTTATAATATCCCATTACACCACAAAAGAAAAGTGATAATTTTTTTGGGGCTTTCTCATTTCTGTTCTTATCATATTAGTGGAGATAAAGAAAGATTTTATGAAAAAAAAAAAATTACATACCTGATTTGAGAATAAAAAAATTAATAATATAGAACATAATAATTTTTTTATTATTAAACTGTAACAATCAAGCCAAATTTTTACCACAAGTTATAGGCTGCCTTTCCACCAGAGATGTGCTATGCTACGTTGCTAAGGATGCGTTTGATATCTACCAATCATATTCATTTGTTTTCATAACGCACACACACAAAATGACTATGATTGGTGGATATCAAACGCATCCTTAGCAACGTAGCATAGCGCATCTCTGGTGGAAAAGCAGCCATAAAGTTGGCTTTTTTACCTTACAGAGGAAAATGTTGTTATTTTTTCACCTGAATTTGGTTTGAATCACCAAAGCAGTATTTGTTATCAACAAAACCAGATCATTGTTATCTTTTTTATGTAACATTGTACTTAGTCATAGGATTAAATTTTGTTGGTGAACTTTGATATCAGGCATATAAAGATAATATATGTAAGCCCAATGTCTCATTAAAGCTCGGAAGATATTTGTATGATGCCTAGCTTGCCATAGTTCTGCTATTTTAATTTGTTGTCTTAATAAAAATTGTTTGCAAAAAAATATAATTATGCACAATATTAATACCATGAGACAAAATATTTAGAGTCTCTTTTTCAAGATGAATGATATTTTTGCAAATTTGTTTTAACCAACACTTTGACGTGATAGAAAAACATTTTTTTTTAAACTGGATGGGGCTTGTGTTTCGACCCTAAGCACTCTGAGAAATAAGCAGCAACAAACTCAATTCTAAGTACATATTTGAATAATTGCTTTGATAGTGTTTGGGCTAGTCTATGCGCAAGCCCATGGGCTAAGCCGCTGATATTGTTTTGTATGATGTTTTCCCCAGGATAAAAAAAGTATTCACAAAGTTTTATGGTAACATTTTATACTTTATATCCTAAGCAGTAAAACACGGTTACAAATCCTGATTATTATACTGACTCATTTTATTATTATTACTAGCAGGCAATACCTATTGATTGAATTTCCTGTTTTTTTTTGTTCTTCCTGCTCCGCGGCAATCTGTTCTAGGAACAATAATCCACTTCTTTGACTGATAAAATATCTGTTTTAGGTGTTATCTACGAGAGCTAAAAACTGTTGGAAAATTTCTTTCCAGCAAGCTCTCTCCTTGTCTTACTGTTAAAATCTTTTGGTAAGATTAGGGATGTCATGTCTTTTCAATCGGGTATGTTGGAGTCCACCTTTTCCACTCAAAGTCTGGGCAAGTTCATTTATGTGGGTTGTTAACTTTTCCTGGTACCTAAGGCTGCTTTGGGCTATTTCTTGCCGGACAGTTTTTATGCCGAGGTCTAGATACATGTATTTGTTGCTAATACACTGGGGGATACCGAACATTGTTCTTAGTGCTTTGCTCTGGAATCTTTCTAGTATGTCGATGTTGCTATTGCTGGCGGTTCCCCACAGCTGTATGCCATAAGTCCAGATGGGTTTGATGGAATTTCCTGTTAACAATTTCCTTTTCAAAGTGATTAAAGTAGTCAATGGTGTGCTTTTAATACATTACTATTCATATTGATGTTATTAGTTTTACTCTAGGATTGAGTACAGATGCCAGGTGGTCTACCCTACCATGACGTCTTAAACTTTGAGTCTTTAGGCTGTGGGAAAGAGACAGAGCTATACAAGTTGTCTAGCACCATCTCGTTCACTGAGCGGAACTACTCGCCTTTTAAGTCGTGGTAGGCCACCAGCACATCAACCTACCCCAGTCTGTCATACCAATTGAGTATGATCGTTTTCATTTGTGATTAAGTTGAAAATCTATTAATCATTTGACAGATTCAGGTAGGCTGGTTTCCAACAAACATCCATCCATCCATCCTCACAAACTTTCGCAGTTATAATATCAGTAAGATATTGTTACAAATCTCGAGTGTTCTAAATAATATTCGAGTTATTTTATTACTGCATAATGAACTTTATTCAAATCGGCATAAAGTATACAAACATAATGTAGTTAGTAGCTAACATTATTATGTAGTGCACAAGAATATGACACAAGTGAGAGAACTCTTTTTAACTGACTTCATTCTCTATTCTCTTCCTATGTGCTTAGTGCGAGTTTGGCGCTCTTATTGGCTCGCTCCATAGTTGTGAGAGCTCTCAACCTATGAGAGCGCCAAACTTTACACAATAGGGTAGTTTCCAGGGTCAAAATAATTACATTCTATTTAGTCCGTATTTTAGATTATAAAAAAATATTGGACACGTATTTTTTAAGTTACCTGTAACGTCACCCTGCGCGAAAAATGACACGCATCGTGACGTCACACGTAACTTTAATAGGCTATAATATCTTTGTCATATTTGGTCTAATTTTAAAAATAAAAAAATACGTGTCCCTTATTTTTGAATAATCTAAAAGACGGACTAATTACATTTTTTTAGGCAACTAGCCTATTAAGATTGCCATCTCTAAAATTTAGAAACCAGGACAAGACGCGTGAAAGCCCCGGATTTTAGAGTGCAGGACCAGGACATGAGGCGATGCCCGCACTGTGGCACCTATGTCGAGAGAGTGCCCCCCCGGCAGAGAAGTGTGCGTGTCGCGGGCGACCTTAAATTTTTAAACCCGGACAGTTAATGAAGCTTCCCCCCGGACGCTCCCCGGATGCTCCCCAGATTCTCTCTAAACTAGGACAAATCTGGGTAAACCCGGACGGATGGCAACCCTACCTACAATCACGTCAACTTTAAAAAAAATTAAGCACGCTGAACTCCTGTCCAGACTCCTGTGTGATGTCACGTTAACGGCTTTTTATATCTCCCACGTTGATGACCGAATTTCGTCGAGCCCACCATGACCTACTCAATTTCGAGAGGTATTATTAGATTTTATGTTTTGAACATTGCCTCATACCAGGTCACCAGGAATAATTCCTGTGTCATGGGTGCAATTATAAACAGTATCTCACATACTAACCCAAGCAGTCAGACCCGGAACAATTATCTGTAGATCGTATTGTTTCCGTGCGGGAATCGAACCCGCGACATTACACTAATCTCCCAGACACTCCGCCAACCGTGCCGTCTTTTTAAAACATTGCTTTCTTTGTTTCAGTTTAAATTACCAGAGAATGAATTAGAAAAATTATTGAGCGCGGAGTCCGAAGACGCGCAACGAGCGGTATTGGATAATTATGCCAAAGAACTCCCGATAGTTACTAGGTAATGTATTATTATTTACTTAATTTTTTTTTTAATTCTTGCTCCCCTTTCTTATGGCGGTTCCACATTAGTGCCGTGAATTCTCGGCACAATACCGACACTGATCGGGGAACAGGCGCGAACGCGCGTGAACCCCGCGAAAACCATCCACATTCTCGTTCGCGCCTGTTCACGGGGGTTCACGGCACAAGATAATAGATCAGCTATTCTTGAATATTTTTTATTGAAAACTGATTTTAGAACATAATATCATAGCTAAAGTTTTAAATATTAATATTATACGCATTAACGCCTTGCGTATCGTAACGGTTTTTGCTAGTTATTTAAAATTCGCCCCCAAAAGCAGTGATACTAAGAATAGAGAGTCCAATATTGCAGCCTCTTATGTGTATCCCACAGTTTCATTGCTATGCAACTATTACATTGTAATTTTACTAAGAGTAACTGGAACGAATACAACTGCAGGAAAAATAAGTTCCTATTCAAAATTATGTTTCATACGTGATTATTTTGGTCTCAGTGGTCACTTTAGTGTTAACTGATTAGACTACACTCAGAGATCGCGTTCTTGCACGTGGCTTTTTTTTTCATATTCCATAAATATTTTTTATGGAGTCTCCCCGATAAATGTCTTTATTAACAATATTCCGTTCCTAATATTATTTATTTTCATCATCAAAACGGTGAAGGAAGAAATCGTGAGCGTAAGTTGGTCATACCCTAAAACCGAAAATTCGGACAAGACACATGTGGGTGAGACACATTAAGGTTGTACACCAAGCCGCATTGACCGCGCGTTGTGGAATGACCCACTCCCACTCATCGAAGGGAGAGGTGGGTCCCAGCAGTGGGATTACAATAGTCTGTTTATCATCATCATCAGCCTATAATGTTCCCACTGTTGGGACACAGGCCTCCTCTCTGTGACTTTTTTGTTTTTTTTTTTATTTTTGGTTCTAGGACATGCCGGTTTCCTCACGATGTTTTCCTTCACCTTTGTGAGAGCGATGGTGATAAAATAAATTACTCGTTAGTCGGGACGGATACCACTGGGCCACCACTGCTCTGACTTATGTTATATTATTATTTCATTGAGTTTTTTTTTTCTCAATTCTAGAGTCGTAAGAACGGTCACTAGGTTGTTTTTTCATAAGGAAACCAAAAAAGAGATTTTAGAAGGTTTTGCCGTAACCATACCCGTATTGACGAGGTTTGTCCATACTTTCTTACTGTGTAGCTAGAATTGAGAAAAAAATACAATGTTCACCAAAATACCTACAGGGTTATTTGAAAATCATTAACAACCTTACATGGATTGAAAGTAGTGTAGGTACTTATAGTAACAACAAAAGATGAAAAAAATAATCAATTATTTCATACATTGTCAACAGAAAAATATTCCAATATGTATGAAACACATTTTTTTATCTTTCAGGGTTGATTTCATAGTAAAAGTTGTTTATAACCAGTAATTTCAGCCTATAAAGGGTTGTTAATGTCTTACAAATAAGTTTGTATACTATAATATAAATTTTTACCAATATTGTGTACTGTATACTATGTATTTATATTACCAAGAATTGTTAGCTGTATTTCAATTTGGTAAAATTATCTTTTCATGATTAATGTAGGTATTTAGAAGCACTTAAAGCTTCTAAGTTGGTAATTATTAAACAGAAGTATTCAAAAACAATTATCATCAAAACATAGAACATTCAGAAACAGATAATATGTAGATTTGTTACATATTTACATCCAGAAAAATCACACATGGTCTTGTGATACTTATACATTTTTAAAACTGTGGCAGGAATCATTCTTCTTTAAATGCTGATGACATAGCAAACCTGTGAAAGTAAATACATACATAGTAATGGAAAGGGTGTAGTCCACTGGAAGTTTAGCCAGTCACTTTGCCATTAAAAAAACGTTAACCGCAATGTTGCCAGCAAAAATGTCTCGTATAAAATGAGCAAAGAGGAGTATTTTACCACAGCGCAGGTTACAAGAAATAAGACAGTAAATAGTATTAATACCTATTGATTGGTTTTCCAGAACGATGTCCGGCTCAGTGCGCTACTGCAACCGATGTGTGCTCGTGAAGCCAGACAGGGCGCACCACTGCAGCATATGCTCGCGTTGTGTCCTCAAGATGGACCACCACTGTCCGTGGGTCAACAACTGCGTCTGTTTCTTCAACTACAAGTTTTTTATGCTATTCCTCGGCTATGCTCTCTTCTACTGTCTATTCATCATGGCCACGTGTCTGCCTTACTTCATTAAGTTCTGGAAGGTATATTCCTCCTTTTATTTATTTTTTTTTATAATTTTTTGGTGTGTTATTCTTTTCGGCCAGTATTTAACTCTTACAGCCCTATTTGTGATTGGATTTTTTTGCCGTTAACCTTCTTTTTTTCTTTTTAAGAATGTAACTTCACTAAAATTCTGCTATAACTGTTAGAATTTAGTTTTGTAGAATCAAACGCATTAGATAGGGAAGCAGTGGTGTAACATACTAATATTATTGCCGTGTTAAATGAACAAAATGATAATATATTTCCAGATGTATCAGGAATACAAAAATGCCCACTGCGACCGTATGATCGGAAAAGGCTCTGTTTCTAAAATGTGCATGGATATGATTAATGTAATTGTTTCATTATTTTCACTATAATCAAGCCTGTTTACGTTGGCGCGTTCAATAGGTTAATGTTGCTACTTAGATTAGATTTTGTTATTATTATGTATGTATGCTAAGTACAACGTCCATTATTTCACATGTATAGTAAATGTTATCATTTCATTTTTATATAAAATATCAAAGGGCTAGTTGCACTTCCAAAAATATACTCTTTAAGTACATGCGTCTCTAATAAATAATGCCATTGTATAAATGGTATAAAGGAAGGCGTGTCTCCTCGTAGTATGAGTTAGAATTGATAGTGAATACAGACGTCAACATTCCAGTATTGTAATCGGTCTCGTTTATCAATAAGTTCGTAAATACCTAACCGGAACTAATCGCTGTCGTGATAAATGATATAATTAATTTTACAAATACAAACGGGTTTACACGTCAAAAAGAGAAAATATTTTAAAAACCCATAGGTTCGATGTTTCCTATCCGACACACAACAAACATCGAAACAAAGTCAGAGGTTTCTTTTCAAGTCAGAAATCTTGGTTAGAATCATAAGATACAAAGTCGTGTCTGCCGTGGTATTTTGTGGACAGAACCACACATATTTGAATGGACTTGTCTAGGCATTATACTTATTTGATCCCTCAGAATTTCGTTCATAATATAAAAACTTTTTTAAAAAAATGTAACCGCCTTCAAATACAACCACAAAAAAGGGTAAAATAACCAACAAAACTTTTCTTTCGGAAGTCGGTGGTTTTTTTATTAATTTCATTGCTTTTTTGCCACCGACTTCCGAAAGAAAAGTTTTGTTGGTTATTTTACCCTTTTTTGTGGTTGTATTTGAAGGCGGTTACATTTTTTAAAAAAGTTTTTATTTCACTCTTTTTAGTTTAAATATTCAACCTAATTCTTGTCATATACATCATTTTCTTACGTGAGAAATCCGTAGCACCGGTAATAACATCGTTAACATCTCTTTCATTTCTTCCCTATTCCAAAAACTACTGAACCGATTTTGATGAAACTTGCAGTATTCTTTTAGTTGAACGGTATCTAGTTCAACATAAAAAGAATTACTTAAATCGGACTTGTAGTTCCGGAGATATGCGAACACAAACATAATTTCACTAAATGAGGAGTTGTACCTTCCATCATCAGCTCATCCACCTGAGATGATGATTATCAGATGCAAATACTTGAACAGCTTTAGAAAATATATGAAAATGGTACTATGTGCCTATAAAATTTGAAGGTTGCCCTCGATTTCCTTGGGATCCCATCATCAGATCCTGACCTGATGACAATGGGACCAATTGGAAAGTATACCCTTTCAAACAAAAGAAAAATTTTCCAAATCGGTCCAGGCGTCTTCGAGAAATCGGGGAACATACATAAAAAAAAAAAAAAAGATTCCGACGAATTGAGAAGCTCCTCCTTTTTTTGAAGTTGGTTAAAAATTCAAATAAAAATTGAAAAAAAATGCTATTTGCAGTTTCTCCATATAAACATTAACTGTGCCAAATTTTATACACCTCCGACCTCGTAATTACCGTAAAAAGGGCTATTATTTAGTTTGACTAGCTGTGCGAGTATCGAGCCGTATAAATATAAAAAAGTTGTCAAGCAATGAGCCTTTTCACATTTCTGCATAATTAAGTACTGTGTTCGTCGTACGGAATTAGCCACTATCTATAATACGTAGCTAGGTGAAATCATCCGAACTGCCTTGACATTAATCAGATAATATTTTGATAAATATTTTATCTACATAGATAATAGTTCAAATCAAATGCTTCGCTTCATACCGCACTCTATTTTTATACTCAATTATGTTTGTTCCACATTGTTTAAGTGTTCAAAACCGGTTTCGCAGTGGGATGACTTCATATTTATTTTTAAATCTATTTATAACTAACATTTAAACAGTGTGGAACGTTTAGTGTAGTTCGAACTATCGCAATCATTAGGCACTTTATATCTTCGCTTATCTAGAAACTTTGGTGATATAATTGCGCATAGATAGATTAACTTTTTTTGTGAGTCATAATGCGATTAGGAATCAATCTTAATTTGTTCTTGGCACTTAATCATGTTGTCACTTTTATTAAATTGTTCGTATTACAAAAACCGGTACTAACTATAATCGCATTTATATGACTTATTTAGTTTCGATTTATTTTTAAATTACTCATTTTATGACGCTTGTGTTATAGTTGAATTAGGAAGTTGAAAAATGCACATGTAGAAATTGTATTTATTTTATTATTTTCACCTAATAATAAACATTATTTTGAATTTCCAAATATTTATAATATAAACAAACCTTAACATGGCAATTCACTCAAATGTATTTCTTTTAAATAATAATAAATCGTGTGGTTTTTTGGGACACACAGACTAAAATATCATAGTAAGACGTTATAAACTATTTACTTAAATACCTACACGTAAAAGGCAATGCAGTCGTAAAGAAGTAATTTTACTTTTACTACTACTACTATTGCAATTTTAAATCGCGTTTCCAAACATTCTCTATGATCATAACATATCAGTGAGTTGCCATGTTATTTCAAAAGGTGTTGCCATACGACAAATATTTACCTCAATGTTGCCAATTTAGTGATGTTTTGGTTCCGTTTTCAGGGCGAATTCGGAACGGCAGCGAGTACGGGGCGTTATCACATAGTATTTGCGTTTTTCGTAGCCATGATGTTTGCCATATCCCTGGGCTCGCTCTTCGGATACCATTGCTACCTCGTTATTAATAATAGGACTACTTTAGGTAAGTCTCATCCTTATTTATAACCAAAACCCGGAGTAGGTAAATTGATTTCTAAACTTGTATCACGAAGTGTCATAGAAATCATAACATAATTTGACTGAAGTTTGAAATAAAGACGTCTTGTACCCTGGATTAACACATAGATCACATTTTATCCTGCAAAAATTAAAGTTTCCACGAGAATAACTTGTATAACTCTACTCGGAATCCCGGAGGCATGTCCATACTAATATATACATTTCAGGTTATGACCCCAAATCAATCTGTCTACTCCGGGCTTTGTTTATAACCACAATTTCTTTTAAATTTCTTTCTTGTCTATGGTTTATTGTACGATAGTGAAGCTCTATTCGATAAATGACTGCAATTACCTACCTTTGAAAATTAAAAAAAAAAAACTAGTTTTAAAATAAAGACTAAAGTACAATTTGCTTTCAGATATGCTCTTGTCGTACCGCGCCTTGGGCAGTCCTACCAAACAGATCGTTAACAGTATGATTAAGAACTTGGTCAATGGTAATTGCAGTCAGTTGTAATAAATACTAGAAAAAAAATAGAAAAATAGTTTCAGTACAAATTACTATTAGATTAGGTAGTAATAGATAGATTTGTTGTAGAGTTGACTGCAGACATTACTATTTGAGTACCACTACTCTAACAGTATTTATTTAAATATCACTTTAGTGTTGGAGAGAGACGGATAGTGGAATTGTATAAAGGGTGTCTCTTTCCCACACTAAAGTAAGATAAAACTATTCTGCTATAATAGGTAGTAGACCATAGTAAAACGCAAAATATGTTTGACTGTTTATTGTTATATTTTGAGAGTGGAATCAGTATCTGTGTAAAGTAATTTTATCAATAGCGGTAATAAAGATATCCCAGTAAATATATGCGTTTCAACGACGTCTAAAATAAACGCACCTAATTATTGATAACAAGATGCGAAAATCTAACTAAAACAGGGGAATGGAGAAAGCATCTTACCAATGCGCGTTCAAAGGTTTACGTTCGTCAGCTGTACATTTCAGTTCGTCCGGCAACACGAATGTTACCGAATTGCACTTTTTTCCTGGTGACCTTACGTGTTGCTACAGAGCTATGTAGCTACTTTTGCACAGTCTTCGATCTTTATGAAAAAAAAAAACTTATACTGTTTTATTCTTCAATTTCAGAGGCGTTTAGAGCGCCAATGTTCCGGGGAGGTACTGACAAGAACGGTTTCTCCATCGGCCGCTTCAACAACTTCAAAGAGGTCTTCGGCAACAGTCCCAACCTCTGGCTGGTACCAGTCTTCACCAGGTAAAACCTCTTTTTTCTCAGAAAAAAAAAAAACAAAACACTCAATCATGGGCCATTGTGGTTCTGGCAACACTGACGTTACTATGGCAACATGGAATTCGTTATACAGCATGTTTGGGTAAATAGTCAATACGCACGTATATAGGTCTAATACGTATATGGATGCTACAAATATATATATATTTGCGTGTTAAGTGTGACCTGTGTGCATGTCCCTTACATGTCTGACGAAAAAAGAAGTGAATGACCAAATCTAACATTTTTTGTGTGTAGAATAGAATTCAGAATAATTACTAATAACAGAAGAAAGAAGGGATTTCTCTTTTTTGACTAACTAGGCATGAAGGTAGGGTATCATTCACTTTATCTAATGTGTAAATAATTATGTACGTACACGAATAATTCAATTATAACAACGATTTTTATGTACAAGAATTCATTCATTTCATTATCATTATTTACTCTTCCAAATAGTTTTTTGTACGTTCCATTATTTATTTATAAATAATTATAAAATTAGACTCATAAAAACGACATTTTAGTAAACAGAAATGAATATTTACACTCTAACATTGATTATTTTAATGAAATCGTGTATGGATTTATGTATGTTTGTTTGTTTTTAACGTAAAATAACATATTAGCTTGGGTTTTGGAGTTTCGTATAAAATATCTTCATATCATATTTATTCATTTCACTTGCTAGCTTACACCTATTTGTACATAATGGCTAGCCATCACATAATAATATTGTATCTATTTTATGAATATCAATTATTTCAAAATGGTGTCCCTAAAAATATTTTAAAAATTAAACGTGGCGCGGACGAACTTATAGACCCTGTTTAAAACTGAATTATATTTTTAAGCTTTTTATTGCATGTATGATGTACATACTTTGTTTTTTTTTCTTTTAAAGGTTTTTTTTGTTCTTTGTCCACAATATGATTTATTTTATTTTTTAAACACACGTTTTGGACATTGTAGTTAGGTACTTACAAATTATTTTTGCTTAGCATCCCCTCTATAAAACCACTGAAAGTTTCGTTCCCGCCACGCATTTCAAATCCCTCTCAAATGGTGATCATTTTGTCAGCCTCGGAGACGGGACGGAATTCCCCGTCCGTCGAGAGCACCAGCTTCAGACGTATACCACGCTTCAGACGTTTACCACGCCCCAGGAGACTCATGGGTACGAGTCCATGGGCACCACGCGGTCAAGGTCAGACTCCAAGGACGAACACCCCCCAGCCAACCACATACCTTGAGGATATTATACCTAAACATCTAGCTACTACGAATATGCTAACATTAGATAACGTACGGTGTAACTAATATCAGGCCCGTTACACGCCACTGAATTACCCCTTTCAGTGTAGTAAAGTTTCCATCTTTTAGCGCTGTTATAGGTCTTTTATTCAGCATCATTTATCTGCCTATTTTCTAAACGGAAAATGGTCACGATTTCTTGAAGCTCAACCCAATACGAACGACCTGGGCTCTCATTAATGTATATTGAAACTTAAAATAATCTTTGTACCCTTAGAATAAGGTTTGAATTATGAATGGAGACTTGCCAAACTATGTGATCGGCAGTTATTTTTAAATATTTTATTTGATCTGACTACTCATGTATTTAGTCAAGTCCAAACTTTGTGACTTTTGTCCTTAGTGAGGAGTAAATCATCGGTTGTTTAGTCGAGTTGTGCATACGAATACGAATTTAATGTAAAGCGTAATAGGATATTTTATTGGAATATTCTCATACACCACCAGTGCCTTATTGACATGTATGTGATCAATTAAACCTTATGAATACATTTATTACTCGCAATAAACTTATTCACGCCATTAACGATGATAAGATATAATATACTCAAGTTGTGTGGAAAGTAACAGCTGACATGGGTTCAATATTTTAATAATTATGATTCAATTTTAAAGACTTCTGTGCAACGTGCAAAATTGCTTTTTAATGCATTTATTTCTGAGCTATATACAACACACAAGACTGATAAAGTTAGAAATGTATTTTGTAAGTATGTTTTGTGCACAATAAAAATATTTTGTTCTTTGATTTTTGTTTTTTATTTCACAATGCTACACTTCTTTTGATCACACAACGCTTGAGTAGAAAGCTGTAGTGATTGGCAACTTGGCAAGCAAACGGATCCAAATAATACAGTAGTATCATAACTTTCATTGGGAGTGTTTACTAATTTTCTAATTTAAAACGTCTGTGTGCTGTATATGTAATTATACATATTCAATTTATTGTCTTTTCTCTTATTCTCTCAGTCTATGTCTATGCATGTCTATGGGTGCTGCAGATACTAATAACGATTCATACATTTAACTTTTGTACTGTTCAGTTGTTCGTCGAGATTTGGATAGTGTTCATTTCAAAATAAATAATAACATAGCATATCCAAAAATAATAAGTTTTATTTTAGGCATATAAATGCATTGCGAAACACTAAATTATTTTAGCGTTAAACATATATTCTGTCTTCAAAGGATAATACAAAAATCATGATGAATACCTATGCTAAACGTGTTTAATCGTTTTGTGGTGCCATCGAGCCTTAATAGTTTTGATAAATTCAGTCAAAATAATTTCTTAAAAATATTATATTTAAAAGCAAGTTTACATTCATAAAAGTAAGTAAATACTTTCAGTAATATAATAGCACAATTATCTCAAAGCTGTTTCATCCCTAATATTAATAAAAATCTGTAGCACCCACGCTTCATATTTTAAAGTAAAATTATATATTTAACAAAATATATTCTTCGTTTATAATAGAAATATAAGAAAGGTTTATTAACATTTTAGCTCGGAGACGGGCCGCGAGACTGAGAGATGGAGACTCTGCCCCAGAAAGGGCAGGACCGTCCCGCAAATAGTATAAGGATCTAACATAATTCCATTTCGCTATATTTTTTATTACAATTACAATATATTTAAATAAATCCGTTCGACTAATTAACGTTGCTTTTCATTCATTGGCGTCATCCAACCTTTTTGATAAAAATTCAAATTTATGTCATTCACTTCTTTTTTTTTATGTAGGTAGCCCATTTAAGTAGGTGTCCTTTTGCATGCTAACGTCGGTTGTAGGAGCTTAACTTAGAAGCAGTGTGCGCAAAGTGAGGATTAAGTTGCGCTTGTATTTTTATATTTAGCACGCTGTAGATAAGTGTTATACAGGGTGCTTGATAGGGCGATGTCATTAATTAAATAAGTGATGCTCGATGCATGAGTCATGGTCATTTTGTATCTACTCCTGCTTGGAATATCATGGATCTTTGGGTGATATTTGGTCCTACAAAATATTCTTGATTCTGAATGTTTTATGTTGTGGGAAAATTGTAAGAAAGCAAGACAAATCCAACAGTTTAAAATGTTTGTACAAAGATTAAAAAATAGTAAGTTTCATAGTGCGTTGCTTTTACGTAAAGGCTAAATTCGATACTTGAATATTGTGAAAATTGAGTTCTAATGACATCCCCGTACAAAGTTGCCCTGTATTGTAGCACCGTAGGTAAAGTTGAAGATCATATCGCCTTTTAGAGCCACTAACATTCGTCTAGAAATAAACTAAAATTAAAATAATTATACATTTAGAAATAATCAAAACCAATAAAAAAATCGTTAAATTATTCGAAATAAAACATATATTTACACATTTTCACAGAGAAATAAATTGAATACTTAGTTAATTTTTTTACAAAATGAGGTTATGTGGCTGTGATAAAAATTCCCATAACAGTTTCTCATAAAAACTAAGATTTGGACAGTACCTACTTACTAAACTTACATATCCTACAAATATCATTTTATAGGAACATCGTTATCCGCATCTTGAAAAAATGCTATAGAATATTAGTTTCGGGCTTAAAGAAGCAGGAAGATTTCTTGTTTTCTACAAGGCCTTTTTGATTAAACCTAAAAAGAATTTGCCGCCTCTTCACTCCTTCTTTCTTCAACGCAATCACTGCCATATTGATTCCAAAACTAGGGAAAATGGACACAATTATTAAAATGTGTATCAGTTTTCATGGCTAGTGGCAAAATGCACAGAGTGTACTTTTACTTTGTCACGTCAAGTTAGCGTATCATACAAAAACCAACTTTATAAGCAAACCAAAAAGGTTTGTATTAGCATGTAAACTGAGTAGTTTTAAAGCTTACTAAGAGCAAATAAAAGTCAAAGAATGGTCTGTGAATTTTGACATTAGCCTCTTAACAATCACACACATTTATCATGCACTTAAAATATGCCTTATTTTTTATGGTATACGTTGATTGAACAACATTTTTTTTTTCATAAATTGTCAATCACAAGTATGTTGTTGAACAATGCACGCCAATAGACAGTGAATGCACCATGCAAAATGTATTGCTAGATATTTTTTAAATTGGCAACCCTAACTGATCAAAAAAAAAAACACAATGTTACCAACATAATGAATAAAAATCGACGCTGTAGCTTCGGAGACGGCATCGTGTACCCAACCCCGAGCCAGGAGGAAGAATCAGAGTCGCTACTCAGCTCCGAGCGATGGGAGCGGTGGGGCGAGCGGGCGCGGCCTTTCGACGAACGGGAGAGTTCGTCCTTCGACGAACTATGAGTTTAGGCTGTTGTAGCGGCCGCGTGAAGTGCAGGCTTGAAGTACACAAATAGTTGAACTTCTGCGCTTTTAGCTGAAGACTTATGACACTTGAGGCAACATCCTTACTGCCACATGGATCTTTTGGCGCTTCATTGACATTGACAATAGGGAATTTACTTGTGAAATTGTATAGAGTAAAACCAGGTGGTAGCGAGGCGCGAAAAGAACCACGTATGTTTTTAATTCGGTGCAGGTCTATCCGAGGGAATCTCAATATTATAAAGTAAAATATCGTACGGATTTCTCAGAAGACCGTTCTTCTTCAGCTATTCTTTATGTACTTAATTGAACTTGGTTCAACTTTTCCCCGTCGCATCAAGTATTACAAGTCTATTTTCGGCTAAAGGGTCGCGTTCAGCTTTAATAGATTTGAGCAAGATAATAAACTGATCTAGTTTGGAGCTAAAGCTGATTTAGCACGAGCATTTTTTGTTAGGTTAAGCTTTTCTATTTTAAATATCTCCGGTTGTATGAGACGTGTGTTTGTATTTGAATTATGTAATTCCTAACTTTTATCTGCTATATTTGCTAGTTAGTTGCTCAAATGCATTAGATACTTATTAAATAATTATTATGGATGAATGTGTCAGCTACTTTTCAACCATACACTTAAAGCACGGACTGAGCATTCCCTAGAAAAATAAAATGTCAATTATTTGTAGAAAGAGAGAAACAATTAAAGGATCATCTATCTCTTTTCATATTCAACTAGCTGGCCCAGCAAAGTTCGTACCGCCTTTAACTAACGTCACTCAATTGTTTTGCCTTCCCTGAACCCCTCCACTAACACTTAATCTTTATGTTCTCTATATTACAAAGTTCAAATTGACTTTCTAGTATTATTACGAATCTTTTGTATGGGAATATAGAAAAGTGTTGTTTTTAGACTTTTACAGGCGTCTTTTACTCTCCGTAAGAACCATCCTCGTACTTTAAGGAATATTATAAAAAAAGAATTAAATCGGTACAGCTATTTGCGAGATTTGCGCTTTGGCAAAATATTCAGCAATTCATTTTATATTATAGAAAAGAAGAGGTATATACAGGCAAGACAAACCCATTAATTGTTTTTCTCCCTCTCGAGAGAGTATATTAACTTCAAGCAGATATTAGTGCTCAGTCGAAGCTCTATGTCTATTTAATTCGACAAATTGTGACAAAATGTTTCGTAAGTACAAAAACAGCCATAATCTTTTTAAAGCCAATTAAAACTGATCTTTTCAAAGCCAAGTCTGCACTATACGGTCGTTCACAACACCCCATCAAGAGGTAAGAATTTTAGGTAAATTGAGTGAAATGGTGCTGAAATAGAGAGTTATAGAAGGACAGAACAAAAAGTTTGGTAGTAAGCTTTGTCTTACAGAAAAAATTAAAGTAATGCTGAATAATAATATCATCTAATTACGGTTTTTAATAAAATTATTATTAAAGCGATTGTTAGAAATAGACATTTTAATAGCAATATTTATTACTGCCATGAATTTTTTTGTATGTCAGAGATGGACAACATTTGTTTAAATTTTTACGGCCTTAGATTC
The DNA here is from genome assembly GCA_036375495.1 of Agrotis segetum. Taxonomy (NCBI): domain Eukaryota; kingdom Metazoa; phylum Arthropoda; class Insecta; order Lepidoptera; family Noctuidae; genus Agrotis; species Agrotis segetum. The sequence continues at coordinate 1,338,132 of JAQSVV010000045.1, forward strand.
TATAATTTTAGTATTACTTTGTACTTATTACTGGTCTCGACTATAAATATTACACATCGGCCTTTAGAAGAGATAATCGGTTTGTTTCGGCTTCGTAGGGCGTTGTCTCTGTCGCACGAAGCACCAACCAATCACAATGAAGTAGTGAATCAGCGACATACATTACATAGGTAGTAAGCCTATTATCTCTTGCCAAAGGTTGTACGAAGGTGTGGGAAAGATCTATCTTATATCTTCAAACGAGCAATTCTTGTATATTTATTTATAATCAGGATCTCGGAAACGGCTACAAGGATTTTCATGAAAGTTACAGATTAGGGTCAAGATTTATCAAGGTCCCAGGTTCGAGAAAAGCTCGGTTCCCAACATATAGACATTTAAAAAACCGAGCGAAGCTGGGTCAACCAGATATTAAGTTATTAAGTTTTAATTAGATTTTTTCTGATCAGGGCCTATAGCCAAACGGCAAGCGACAATCTTTAACGTTTAGCAGTCGCTAATACATTTTCAACTTTATTCCCCATCGCATAAATTAGCGAATGTCGTTTGTCATTTGGCTATAGGGCCTGTTGGTTTGAATCTCTACCATGTTGAGATTTTCTATATTTTTAGGACGTATTCAAAAACGCAAATGAATTTCATCAAGATGTTTTTGAAACTTTGTCAGAACAAATTGATTCTTGAAGGTTTTTTTGAAGAATAACATGATTATTCTAAATTAACTAATATACTTTACTTTAAACATTGTCCATCTCTTAGAGTATTTTATTTTAAGATATCTTCCTATTCACTTTAACTTAATTACCTTATTAATGACTCCATTATTTTTGTTTTTCTACTCTATCTCTAAAGGTAGAAAGATAAAAGACAGATACTTAATTTTTAAGGTGCATCCATATCGATATTATTGTGGAGTAACGTTTGCAAGAGTTAAGCTGGAAAACAACAAGCTTTTTTTATTATAAATTATCGTGCTTAATGCATCAAATGAGTCCTCCCACCCAGGACAGGGCGGGAGGAACTGCCACACTTGTACTGACTAAAATCCACCGTGTGCTTCAATAGCCCTTTACGTTTCGAGGTCACGTTAATTCCTAAGACCCGCGACCCCGGCAGGCTTTAGCCCTCTGAAGGTCCCTCGTCATTATACTGATACTCTTTGAGGCGCGTATAAGTCTTGTCCCAAATAAAGTAAAAAAACATAATGTTACCATGTTGCTCAATAAATAATTTCAGTATGGATGCACCGTTAGCCCTGTAAATAGTGCTTAGAAATGACGAGACTGCAGTTTATCACCCAGCAAGATAAACATTATACAGGTGATTAAAAAAAATAAAGATGTTACCCTGTATATAATTTATTTACTTAAAATAATTAAGACGTGACTTAATTGTCTATAAAAATATAATTCACTTAATAATATAATGCATTAGAGCTTTTTAATTATATTGAAGAGACGTGAAAATTGGCTCTTTATAGAAATTATTTTTAATGATTTTGGGAAACTAAGGACAATGGATCTCACCTATTCCTCCCTTCAGAAAAAAGAAGGTTTTCATTCATAATTTCTAATCCAAAGGCATCGCAATGATATTTCCATTTTTCAGGTACCACTTAAAATAATTGCTGGAAATATTTTTTTGCAGCTTCTCTTAAATTCATTTTATAATAAATATTTTTCTACTACTAACATAAATTAATATTAAAGATTGTATTTACAACAGTATTAGTTGAATTACATTCCTTGATACGAATTTAAATAAATATGTTTAGTTTTAATAGATATGTTAATTAATGATTTTATTTTGTGCCAGAGTACCATGTTATGTTTAGATTTGGTTGTTTTCTCATGTCGTAAAGACGAGGCTTACTTTTTTACTTAGCTATGCTAAACTAACGGCTTGCGCCACAGATCGCACCGCAGTTTTGTGCACAAGTCCTATGACACTGCTACCTTGGTTTCATAGATATAGAAAATGGACTGAGCGATCCCTATACATATTTCTACAAAAATCCGCGCAGATAAGTGCGAGAGACAAGCAATCGCGGTGGTGTATGTAAAAGTCTTACCGGAAATACATACATACCAGTTTCATAACCCTCCTTTTGGCTTTGCTGTAGTCTGTTAAAAATTTTAATATGCAGCCGAATCGCTTGAGTTCGAAAATTAATTTTCTTAAGAGAGTTAATTTTCGAGCTAAATCCTATTTTCTATGTCCATGGTGTTTTAAAATTTTGTAGATGAAAGAGGAATAAATACAGACAGGTCAGGAACAGTAGGCGCTTCGATAATCATCGTTCGGAAAATTCCACACGAGATCGAATATAAAGCCGTCACAACTGTGAAAACACCAGTCCATTTTACAATAAACAACCCTGTGTTAAAACTAAAACAGGGTTATAATTTTTACACACAGATGCAACGTTTGTTTGCTTACTTGTATACCCGAAAACTATCGAAGCGCACACTTTTGCTGGTCTTAAGGTACGTGGATGAATATAATAATATTGTACGAGTATACGTAAATATTTTATAAGTCCTGGAAACTTTGGCTATACGCCGCTATTTGTATGAATTTTCCAATACTGGCAATACCCACAAAGCAATGACGGTCGCTATTGGTACTACTTATTGGAATATTATTTGGATAAGTTTGGTAAATTATAAATGGAGTTATCCAAAGCATATCATGGGCTAGATTTTTTTTTTCTATAAACCATAGACTTAGAGGATGGACTGAGCGACCTATAAAGTTGATACAGTCTGAAAAGTGTAAGAGAGACAAGAGACAAACTGATTACATACGTGACCAGTTGTGCTTTGAATACTATTGGCTTCGTAATCGCTTTTTCTCTTTCTAGTGAGTTTATTGCTCAGTCCACTTTATACGTCTATGTTTTCAACTATCTAACTTCCCAAATTCATCGAATCCCATACTAGTCATATTTTTACGTTTTATATGTTTTTTAATTAATATACTTTTTCCTTAAATCCCAGAGGCATTTATTAAAAGAATTATAATTCCTATATTTAAGCGAATTGCTATCACAAAATTATTACGTATTTTTTTATGATAAAATAATTAATGTTAGTTAATGCTTATACGGAGTGTAAATAAGTAGATAAATTTAAAGGATTATTAAAGTGTCTACGATGACATGATGTGCAATGATTTTGTAATTTAAGTACAATGGTGATGTGTAAAATAAAGAGAACAAAATATTTTTGTGTTTTGTAATGAAAAAAGAAGATATCCCTGCAGGGCCATGGCTTAACAGGGCAGCGACGGTTAAAGGTGGGTAATATATGAGAGTGAATGGTTGTAACCAATGGTTCATTCAAATGTCGCCGCTGGCTGCTCAAGAATTGTTTTGTTTGCTATAGATATTGACAAAATGAGCATAGCATACCATTACAAACATGCTCCAGGTTGTTTATGGGAAGTCAGAAACGGAAAGCTTATGCAAATGGGAAAGCCATTGAAAGAAGACATTAGGTGGAATATAACATATTAATATGTCATTATAACAAAAATGTTCAAAGTTAGTTCAGACTGTTTCAAAATAAAACGAGATATGGGATATTGATACAAAAAGTGGTTTATTAAAGATTCAATAACAGGTGGGTATTAATAATTCGATCACAAAATAATCACATTATCATCTTACAGGTATCGATTCCACGAATCGACTCAATAACATTTCATATCTACCTAGTGCGATCAGAATATTGTAACAAATAGGAACAGGTAACAAACATTTTCTTGTTTAACTTCTTAATTCTAAAACCACTAGGAATTAAAATGGGGTAACCTGCATGTCCTAGAAACAAAAATACAAAAACATGACTTTGTGGTTCAATTTTTCTCTTATACAGGGTGAAATTTTATTAATGAGCAATATTTTAAACTTGGGCATTACTAACGATACTAATCGTATTCCGCAACTCAAAAACATTACTAATGCAAGTATCTTCGCTTAATATTATTTGATGTTTGTTTAGTTTTCGTTCCGCGCGCAGTGTGAGCTTTAAAATTTTGATACTTTAAGGTTTTTGGGGTTTATGATTTTTTTTTTACTTTTAGTGCTTATTTGCAATAATAAGCCTTTGCAATGCGAAATACTTAATTTTTAAAGGTGTCGATAATTGCATTAATAATACTCGTATTTTTGATTTGCGATTTATTAGCCGTAATGCAATCAGCATCGTGAGTAGAGCCTTAGATTGAAATATTGCCCATGATTTGGATTACACCCTGTAGAAGTAACATAAATCCCAGCAGTGGGAATATTATAGACTTATACTACTTACTACTCTGATCGCACAGGCAACAACAACTGACAAAACCAAACTTAAAATAACTTTCATAAAAAATACTGGCTCATACAACTGAATAAAAAAAGAGATTCACATAGCGGCCATAACTAAATACTCAATGCTGCCAACATTGCCCTAATATCTTTAGGGCTATCCTGTTTGATAAGGTCCCTAAAGGCGCGCACACACGTGGCTTCTTTCTCCAAATTCTTCGATATTTGGTGAGCTCTAAGGGTTATTTCCTTAGGAATGCCGGCGAGACGGGCCGCGTTGAATCCGTAGGATTTGGGACAAGCGCCCGGCGATAATTTGTATAGGAACGTTATGGTTTCCTCTGGGATATGATCTTCGCTGTCAGGTGTTGATTCGTCTGTTTCTACCATGCATGCCTGTAATGGGAAATAAAATGCTGACTATGTGCTAAAGGAAGACTTGAATCATTGTATATAATTGGTAAGTGCAGTTTTGTATTCTAGTTTGGATGATTTTCATCTGATTCTGATATTTGAAAGTGTAGGCAATATAGCTAAAACATAATTCATACGTCGCGCGCATAATTTATGAAAATACACACGAAATACATTTCTAGAATATGAAACTAAGTAAAGAAGACAAAATAATAAGCCACTAGATGTAAAATTGAGAGTTTTTGACACTCGCAACACCATCCATAGAAACATGACTACCCGCATTTTTTTCATTGGTCACATTTGCTTTGGAATCATAACATTAGTATCAAATATGAAGGTTAAAGCAGAAAGCAATCCTTACCATATGGCCCAACATAATCCCAGGGTACGAAGACAGATGGTGTACCAGCGAGTGGTAGTGCGTAGAGAAGATAACTCTACAGCCTCGCTTAGCTAACTCCACGCAGACGCCCGAAGCGATCGCTGTACCATCGTATGTTGATGTGCCACGACCTAGCATAGTACAAGAAATATGAGTAAGTTCATAAAATTAAATGACAAAGAGTTCATCGAAGTAATTGGGCGATGCCTTTGGACAATACAGACTAAAATATGGCAATTTTATTAAACACTAGCACTTCTCCGCGACTTCATCGGCACGTATTTCGAACTTTATGAAACTTTTTGATCATATTTTACAAATATGGACCCCTATTTTTTTCTAAAATTAAATATAGCCTATATTACTCACAGATAATGTAGCTTTTTAATGGTGAAAGAATTTTTAAATTCGGTCCAGTAGTTTTTGAGTATATCCATTACAAACAAACAAAAATATTTTTTTTTTATCTTTATAATATTAGTGTAGATCTATGCTCAGTATTTTTCAGATTGACGATAATGTTTGTAACATTCACAACCATCTTGCTGGAAACTCACAATGTTTTCAAGTTACCTTCCAATCTGGTGAATATAAATCATTGCCAATAATCATTGCCCAGTTCTGGGCCAACTTTATCTAGTTTGGCATCAAGTTCGGACTTTGGACTACAGGACGTACGGCAATGCACCATCGTTATTGGTGTACATCCCTCCGGTGCGTACAAAGTGTTTTGTGAATACTTTTATTGTGCGAACAGATACGGAGTGGAATTCCCTGTGGGCATCTGTATTTCCTGACAAGTATAACCTTGAGGTCTTCAAGCCAAGAGTGAACAGGTTACTTCTAGGCAAGCGTGCTTCAACTTCGACCAAATCATCGCTTACAAACAGGCGCGATAATGGTCAAACGCGAACCTACGGTAAATAAAAATTATAGTTACTTACCTAACTCATCCAGTAACACAAGTGAGTGTACAGTCGCGTGCGTGACTATGGCTGCAGTCTCGTTCATCTCCACCAAGAACGTAGACTGTCCGGAGAAGATATCGTCCGACGCGCCCAGACGAGTGAAGATACGGTCCACCAGGCTTAGGGAGCAAGCTGAGGCGGGGACGTAGCTGCCCTGTTGCGAAAGAGAATTTGTGATATGCGATTACAAACTTATTCGACGTTGAACAACGCGGCCAAACAGATTACTGTATAAGCCCAATAAGTAAGGAGTGTATGGAAGAGAGGTGGATTTGATTTTCGAATTGTTAAATGACGCCAAAACAACCCAGTTTGTACCCTAAATAATTGAAGTTTAAAATTGTTTTAAATTAGGCCTACCATCAAGGAATAGGGTCGCGGGACTGTCTCATCAGGCCCTATAGGCAAACGGCAAGCGACAATCGCTAACGTTTAGCAGTCGCTAATACATTTTCAACTTTATACCCATTGCATAAAGTTGAAAATCTATCAAAGATTACAGATCGTTTATCGGCTACAGGCTCGGGTAACCGTGACTCTAGAACATAAAGTGCTATTGAAGGATCATCGTGGATTTTAGCCAGTACAGGTCTGATAGTCCCTACCGTCCCGCCCTGGGTAGAAGGACTCATTTGATGATTTAACATGATAAAAAAACCATCAAGGAATACATCTGACTTCCAATCATCGTGAGATGGGAGGTAGTTCTTTGGTCTTTCTCTGTCCTAATACCTAAAAAATACTTACTAGATGTGCCAGCACAGTGAGAAGCCCCGCTTGTCTCATGAGCGTAGACTTGCCGCCCATGTTGGGACCAGTCAGTAGTAACAGACTAGCGTCTTCCGTGCCCAGTTGTGTGTCGTTCGGAATGAAGTCTTCTAGGTTGGGTATGCATGGGTGACGGCCTTCTACGATGTTTATGTATGGCTAGAAAATAAAATATAAAAAAACCAAGATCAGTAAGTTACATGGAGCGACTGCATAAATATCATCTATAACCCGGTTGCTGTGAAGTATAATAATCCTTTAGTCAGACTTTCCTGGCTATTCGTATCGACTGCCATCACTACACGACACTGAATAAAAGTGGTTTACATGTCAAAGAAAAAAAAAACTATTAAAGATCTGCAAATTGTAGTTGGGGCCAATGGTTTTGGAAGCTTTCCGTGGACCGTCTTTCTTTCGACATGTGTCAAAAGGAACAACTGCCATTTTTAAGCCCAAGTCTTCTCAAGAAAAATTGCTGCCGAATATCAAATAAAAAATAATACCTTTCGATCTTCATCATAAGTAATATCAGGTAGGCACACGTCGCCACTCTGTTGCCTCGCGAACTCCGTGAAAGCCAACAATATGTCCAACGTAGACAAGCACTGCAGAGCGATCTCCCACTGGTTGTAGTGAGACGAGAACTTCTCGAATATTCTACGGCTTAAATCCTTTAGCACGTTCGTCTTTTGTTCTTCTGCGGCTATCATTCGGGCTAGGAGTTCCTAGAAAAGGTTTGTGGCTGAAGTGAATTATAGCAATTGCAGGGTTAGTAAGTTGGCCATCCGCAAATGTCAAAATTTTTTATACACTTATGTTTATGGGCAGAAGCGTAGTTATTCTAGTGTCTATAGATTGCGACCTTGTGAAAAAATTGCTCTATTCAGTGCAAATTCACCCCGCATCCCTATTCACCCCGTTTGACCCGGTATCTCATACGATAGTCAATGATAAACCTAGTATGGTTTATCATGGTACTGGGAAATGTAAAATATTTTCAGTACATACTTTAGTCTCGCTCGTAGAAAATCTCTTGTATCCTTTCCTCGCGCCTTCCAAGTTGTAGTCGGCGCCAGCCTTTGCCGCGGCTCCCTGTGGTACTTCGATTTGATACCTCTTCTTGTCCGTACCTACGTAGGCTAACTGGAATAAGTTTATTTATAATTAAATAAACTACCTATACCTTAGAGCCTAAGCTCACCACGTCTTTTAAACGCGACGGTGCAGTGCGTTTGACGCAATACGCACGCAAGTCAGACGCAGCCTAAAACAAACGACAACAAACTGCTCTGATGAAAACGCGCCGTCGACGCGCGTTTAAAAAGCGTGGTGTGCATAGGCTCTTAATGTCTTTGGTTCTTCATTTCATGGCCAGGCTACTTTGAAACAGGGACTGAATTACCCAAAAATAAAGGTACCTTAAAATTTCGGTATGACGTCATACCGTTAAATAAAGATAACCGATATATAACGGTATCGTTATTTTTTAAAGTAGCCGAATTTTAAGGTACAATATTTATACCGGTATATTTCGGTAGCAGTACCATAACCTTTATAATAATATCGGTACCGTTACCTTAACCTTTATAAATAAAGGTTTTCTTTGATATACCGCCTCACCACTCTATCTGTCTCTGTCGTTCGCGATTGTTGAATCACTCAATGTACTTATGCGGGCTATCTGCCTTGGGCGCGGGGCGCGGGCGGCGCGGCGGCGGCGGCGGCATCGGCAGGCGCGTACTTTGTAGGTACATAAATACGCATTTACTTAGGATCGATCTAACGTATGTCCTTTGCTATAGTTTTTTATAATATTGTTTTACGGTTACCGTCTACTATCATTTCTTAATTCGAAAATTGTTTAAACTTGCTCGTTTCGTATTTTGTATTTATTGGTAGGTACGTGATTACTTCTATGCGTCTGAAATAAGAATGGAAAAGTCAATGAGCTGCCTATTTTTTGTTCTGCTTTGTACAAATGAACTCCCAGTTGAGTAATATTTTTATCGTCTATCTTTCTAAGTGCTCAAACACGTTCACTCGCGGACTCGCGAGCGCAATGATGGGCGCGGTCACGAATTATCAAACATAATTATGGCGTAATATCCAAGTGTTCGAAACGCACGGTAACGGGCAAGCTAACGTCTGACGTGCGCGGCGTGCTAGCGGCAGTATCAAAGGCGTGAGGTGTTTGTGTGTGTCTCTTTAGCCGCCAGCAGGGCTAGCATGCGCAAGGCGACATTATCTCTTATTTTGTCGTTCTCGATTCGTTTGTCACTTTTCATAACATGCGCACCACGCCACGCTCGAGAAGATATCTCGTCGTGACTTCGCCTTCACGACGCGAGATAACCGATGTTACCATTTCATGAAAACAAACCTTATTAGTTAAGTTACCTCGCAAAATTTTATCCTGCTGTCAGATTGACATTAAGTTTTGTTGTTTTGCTCGATTCGCTTATATAGGCTATTATCTTTGTTCTTTTTTGTTTAATCGAAAAAAGAAAAAATACGTGTCCAATATTTTTTTATAATCTAAAATACGGACTAAACTTATTTGGTTGGAAGAAAAAAGTTTTTTAAACGCAAATTCAAAATGCTGATAAAAACAGGAAAAAGGGTTTTTTTATTTTTTTTTACCCTGTGTAGTGAAAAATAAATCATTAGTATAGAAAAGGTACGAAAAAGGTACGGTCTGCACTGAGGTACGGTTGTGGTACGATTGTGTGATGATTAGTACGGAAAACCGTACTTTTTGGTACGGTCTGGCAACGCTGATAACGATACCTCAATCAGCCGTAATGTCGCATGGTACGACCGCTGGCTAGTGACGTGCTCTTGGAAATCCGACTAAGTCTATCGACAAGAAAGTCGACTGCTAATTGCTATTTTAATATTTCAGTTTTTTTTTTAATTTTTTATCTTGTAATAAGCCTGGAAGGCCGATGTGGTTCATGGATTTTTACAATTTTTTATTATTTTACAGAGTATTTTATAAATGCGAAACCGAAGATGGTTAAGTAAATTAATTAATGTTTAGTTTAGTAATCTATGGACTAAATTAATAGTAATCTATACAATAAAGATAATAAAAACGGTTTCATATCGTTTTTTATTAATTTTATTTCCAAACCTTTATAATTTATCGATATATTTATCGTGAACTCTTCGATTTAGTCAAACACTGTCGAGTCCGTCCCCGTGTCCCGACGACACACAATGATAATTGTTTTAGTGTGAGTAAATTACACGGAAAAAGTACGCTGTGGTTTAAAGAATAAGGTTTATATTTAAAAATGACAGAGTTTTCGACGGCGCGTGTGTGCACTTGTTCGTAGTGTTGTTTTGATTTTGTTATGGTGGGGCAGTTGTGGCTTCACCGTTTTTCTATACATTTTGAACTCCACGCCATATCTCCTTCTATATCTATGGCCCACTCCCTCTCACAGAGTGAAGGCTCGTGTCCCAGCAGTGGGAACAATATAGGCTGATGATGATGATGATGATGATGATGAATGTTGTAATTGATTTACAAAACAAACCGTGTAAATAATGGATTTTTCAAAGTTCTAAGTTATGTAATCATAATACTATGTAGGTAACATTAATTATCTCGATGAAATGTCCTAAATGTAATGTACAAAATAAAAACTATGCCAACCATAAATCAAGATTGAATGTTGACTATTCAGTAAAGCGCTATATTCACGATCCAGCACGGCTGTACAGCAGCTCAAGGTCGCGTTGCTGGACGTAGCAAAAGCGCTATATTCACGATCCAGCACGGCTGTACGTCAGCTCAAGGTCGCGTTGCTGGACAAGCCTTGACGTACGTCAAGCCTATTCACGATGCAGGGCCGCGCCGCCCCTATGTGCGAAGTGTGCGGCGCACACAGGCGCCAGGGTAATAGAGGCGCCGGATGACTAGTGACAATTGTTTAAATTATTTTTGTCACATTACAACATATTTACATATATAATACTTGAGCATGGATAAGTAAGTAGATACAAGTCTCCCAAGACGATACTAATCTAAACTTTCAATTGACCTACTGTATATATTTTGGGTTTTATTTACATGAGTTACGAGCTCTGCTTTAAAAATAAAAAAAAAATCGCCAGCCGCATCGCATTCGCTATGATAGCCGATTATTTTTTTATAAGAATATTAATCTATGTATTTTATTACAAAGGCCGTGCCGTAGTTATAAACGTAACCCGATGCGATATATTCCCCACAATTACAAACATTTTATCGAAATTGGGTTTATTCTAGTGGAGTCACGGGTTCGGCGCGTACTGGCAGGAACTCATAAATTGATCAGTAAAACTAATGAAAATGTTTCGGCAAAAAAATTGAATTTATGAAAGAAATTCGAAAGACGACACGTAAAAGGCGCTTCATAGGTTTTGCACACAGGCGCTTCATAGGCTTTGCGCACAGGCGCTGCAAGGGGTTGGCGCGGCCCTGTCACGATGTTTTTGCTACGTCCAGCAACGCGACCTTGAGCTGCTGTACAGCCGTGCTGGATCGTGAATATAGCGCTTTAGTACAAAGTTCTGAAAATGCTGCGAAACATTATTCGTAATACGAACAAAAGTTTACTTGTGTGTGCACTGTACCTACAATAATAGTGCCCTTATCAATTGTAAGAGATAGATTGATAGTCACAAATTGAACTGTAAATAACTGTAAATGTCTTAGAGCTTATCTATAACATAAATAGCCATAGGCTTTGTAATTCGCCAAAGGAACTGGAACTCGTTATCCCTTAGGTCAAATGGGTTGCAGACGTCGCGAATCACCTTCCTCTGTATTTTTCTTGCTTCCCTCTCCTCATACACAGTTAAATCATAATTGTAGTACGGCGCCGCCATTATAGGTACTTAAAAGTTCACAGAACACTGTTTTCAGTTTTTAGTCACTGTTGTCGCGATTTCTCGTCTTCAAAAACCATCGACGAGAAACTTGTCATAGGAAAATGTCAAAATTCGACTAAATATGGCGCGCATAACGACAAAAACAGGTTTGACAGAACGACATGAGTTCTATGTCAGAACGACACGACATATTAGTGTCACCATGTTAGCTCCCATCGACAAACAGACATTATGTCGTCTCAGGACGAGATAATGTTGCGCATGTTAGCCCCTCCCATCGACAAACAGACATAAGTCGTCCCAGCACGAGATAATGTGTCGACAAAATTTTGTCGACTTGCGCATGCTAGCCCTGCTGGCGTTTGTGCGAGCGACAAGTTCATACAGATTAAACTTTCCTACTGCTTGGCGAGACCGGATTGAAACGGAACTAATTTTTTAGGGTTCCGTAGTCAACAAGGAACCCTTATAGTTTCGCCATGTCCGTCCGTCCGTCCGTCCGTCTGTCCGCAGTTTAGCTCAGAGACGCACAGTACTACAGAGCTGTAATTTGGTGTAAAGATACGGATTTGTTGTGCCGAAAAAGTGGTAAAATAAAATCTCGAAAAATTTTTTTTTTTAGGGTACCTCCTGTACTTACACGTAAAGTGAGTTTTTTTTTTTTCTCGCGTACCCCTTAGTGTGGGGTATCATTAAATAGGCCTTTAAAAAATAATGATAGTTTCCATTAACAGTTTTTTGATAAAAAAAATCGTTTGTGAAATATTAACCTTTAAAGTGCTAAATTTTGCTCGATTCGAGTGTCCCCCCCCCTCTACCAGCTAAACGGTTATGTTTGGGGGTGTGAAAAAAATCACAGTAGTAGTATATATAACGAAGTTTAAAAGAAAATTATCATAACTAAGTAGGCTTTACAACTTTACGAGTAATAGTCGACCAACTTATAAAATGTACTTGGATAAATGTTTTCATAAACAAAATGTATCGGAGAAGAAGCTCTTCAACTGCAAATGTAAGTTTGTCAACTTTATTTTTACAGCTTTAATAGGTATGTTTTTTGGGGATAGGTAGGTTTTTATCGTCAACTATTTTTAACTAACTTCAAAAAAAGGAGGAGGTTTTAAATTCGTCGTAATCTTTTTTCTTATGTATTTCTCAAAGACTCCTGGACCGATTTTGAAAATTCTTCTTTTTAAAATTAAATTCAGCGAATCAGTTTAGTTAGTTCGCTTATGTATTTTGATGGGCAACTACGGAATCCTACACTATGCGTGGCCCGACACGCACTTGGCCGGTTTTTTTTATTTCTGACAGCGTTTTAAAATCTTTGATATTTGATGTAAACAAAGACCGCAGGTTTATTAGATTTATTATTGTGCCATAAAACTAACGTAATAAGTGAAAAAAAAAAAATCATTCAAAGTGCTGGTAGCGCGAAGACAGTGGCGACTTCCGGTTTTCTACATTTTTATGTCAAGCTGTACCTGACGTCGAGTCGAGAGTAAATCGCGCAATTCCCGCTTGTTTGACTTGAACACACACAGATATCTCACGTGTTTGATATTGTCGCGCGCGTCAGCGGGGTCAAAGTAGCTTGCCCGCTGCTTCTGCAAGTGACCACTTAAGGTGCGTACAGACTATATAACATAACATGTTATATAACAATGTTATAACAATGTTATATAACATGTTTCAGATGATGTGGACACAGAATGTTATATAACAATGTGGATAGCACTGAAGAACGACAAACGACAATTGTTATATAACATTGTTACACATTGCAACAAAACAATACCGTACACATTGTAAGGTATTGTTTTATGTTGCAATGTTATATAACAATGTTAGATGGTGTGGACGTGTTATATAACAATGTTAGGGGAAACAGGGGACACTTGATCCCCAGCGGCGGCTGCCGTTGCCAGGACTGGGGGGTGCCCTACCGATCAGGTGAGGGTGGGCGCCCTCCGTCCGGGCTTCGCGGGGTTGCAGACCGTCACGGTTAGCTGCCCAGTGTCGGCGGCCAAAAAGCTGCAGGAGGGCCGAAGGCTCCTGGTTCGTTGGGTGTCTTCCCAGGTGAAGATCCTGAAGCCCAGACCCCTGACGTGCTTCCGCTGCCAAGTGGGCAACCACGCGGCATGCAATTGCATCTCGGAGGTAGACCGCAGCGACAGGTGCTTTCGCTGCGGCCAGTCCGGTCACAAGGCCGGCTAGTGCTCTACCCCGCCTCACTGCTTCGCATGTGAGACGGCTGGCAAGCCGGCCGATCACCGTGTTATGGGCAGGTCCTGCGCCCCACCAACCAAGGCCAGGGGCTGAGGTAGGCCCTCTGCCGCCGCCGTCACAGCCACTCCCGCCGCCGCCGCCGCCGCCGCTCCCACTGCCGCCGCCGCTGCCGCCGCCGTGACCGTGCCCCCGCGAGGGGCCCTGGAGGAGGCTGGAATGGATTCCAATTAATGGCCCCATTGGGCTTCCACCAGGCGAACATCAACCACAGCTCAGGATCTCTCGCTCCAGAGCATGGCGCAGTGGTTGATCAACGTCGCCGTGGTCGCCGAGCCATACTTTGTCGTGCCCAGAAATGACTGGGTGACGGACTTGGACGGCTCGGTGACCCTCATCTCATCGGCCGCCGCCCCTCGATCGCGTCAAGAGAGGGCGCGGGATCGTCGCAGCACGGATCGGGGGGATCGCCGTGATAGGCGTATATTTCTCCCCGAGCCAAACTCTCGCCCAATTCCAGGACCTCAGGTTCCTATCGGAGCTGGGAGACGTCGTCGTCGCCTTCGGTTCTCTCCCCGCGCTCGTCCTACGGGACTTCAACGCCAAGAGTGTAGCTTGGGGTTCCCGGTTTACGGTCGTTATGCGGGGCAGAAGGCTGGAGCACGGGGCCCTGGCGCACGGCCTAGTCATCGAGAACCGGGGTTCTGTCCCCATGTGGTGCGAGTCGGTGGTGGACGTTACGTTCGCCATCTCAGACCTGTCGCCGCGCGTCTCCGGATGGCGCGTTGTGGTAGAGGTGGAGACCTATTCCGATCACCTGTATATCCGGTTTGACGTCTCCGCCCAGACCTCAGACGCGCTGGTCCTAAGTGGACGGAACCCAAGTGGTCCGCGATGGGCGCTGAAGCAGTTGGACCGAAAGCTATTCCTGGAAGCCTCGATCGTGCAGGCCTGGGTGTCACCACCGGACAGGCCTGCCGACGTTAACGACGAGGCGGAGTGGTTCCAGGACGCCATGTCGGAAATCTGCAACGTGGCCATGCCCCGGGTCCGGTCGAGCGTGCTGGCAGCGCTGCGCGAGGCCTGCGTTGCCGCGCGACGCCGATACACTAGGTTCCGCAGGCGCCGCACCTGACCTCCGGATGCGGCGACTGGAGAGGCGGAGCTGCGTGAGGGCTACAGGGCAGCAAAGACCGTCCTCCGCGACGAGATCTGGCGGGCAAAGGAATTGACCCGCAAGGAGATGCGAAGTCCCTGGACAGGGACCCATGGGTCCGACCCTACAATGGGCGAGAGCGAAGCTCCGCCCCTGGGCTCCCCCGTTGACGCAGAGTCTCCGGCCTCAGTTCCTGGAGGAAGTGGTGACCGCCTTGTTCCCATCGCGAGGGGAGCATACTCCCCCCACCCATGGCTCCGCCACCGACGGAACCTGACGGTGAAGCTGACGCAAACGCGGACTACAGCGACGTCGACGTCTACGACGCTCCAGAGGTGACCGAGGTGGAGCTGAGAGTGGCGGTACTACGGCTAAAGGCCAAAAATACCGCCCCAGGAACCGACGGCCTGCCAGGAAAAGCCTGGGCTTCGACTGGGGGGGCTCTTCAGCGCGTGCTGCAAGCTGGTCCTGATCCAGAAGCCCGGGCGCCCTGCGGACTATCCGTCCGCATTCCTGCCCATCGTGCTGCTCGACGAGGTGGGCAAGCTCTTTGAAAGAGTCATTGCAGACCGCCTCGTCGGACACCTGAATCGGGTGGGTCCGGACCTTGCGGAGAGCCAGTTTGGCTTCCGCAGGGGGCGCTCGACGGTGGATGCCATCATGCGCTTGAGAGCCCTCACAACGGGGGATACAGTGGCCCGGGGCAGGGTCGTCTTGGCGGTGTCTTTGGAGATCACCAACGCCTTTAACACCCTGCCCTGGTATCACCGGGTGCCGACCTACCTCCGTCGCATAGTCGAGGACTATCTGACGGACAGAGCCGTCATCTACCCCGGTCACCGGGGAGAATGGAACCGGCGAGAGATGTCGTGCGGTGTTACACAGGGTTCGGTCCTGTGGAATATCGGTTACGACTAAGTGCTACCTCGGCGATCTCCCTGACAGCGTCGGCGTAATATGTTACGCCGATGACACGCTCGTCCTAGCAGAGGGAGAGTCGCACCAGGCGGCGGCCGACCTGGCGACCTGGCTGACCTGGAGTTCGTCTGAACGCGCCACGGACCGAGTCCCACATAACGGTGGGAGGGGTTCGCATCGGCGTCGAGTCGACGATGAAGTACCTAGGACTCGTCTTCGACAGCCGATGGAACTTCAGGGAGCACTTCCTGCGTTTGGCCCCAAAACTGAACCGGGCAGTCTCAGCGGGCCAAACGCCTCCTGCCGGAGGCTGTACGCCGGTGTCGTGCGGTCCATGGTCCTCTACGGGGCCCCAGTGTGGGCCCTGAGCATTCGGACCCGACCAGCGAAGCCGGTTGCATGACATAGGGTCATGGCTATCCGGATGATCCGAGGATACCGCACGATCGCAAGCGAATTGGCCAACCTCCTAGCCGGATTGCTGCCCTGGGATCTGGAGGCGACTGCCCTCCAGCGCGTCTATGAGTGGCGCGTGGAGGCGCAGCGCCGGGGAGAATTCCCGCTGCCCCGACAAGTCGAGGCGCGGCGGGAAGAGGTCCAGCGCGATCTCAGGGCAGTATGGAGACAACGACTGTCGCAACCGAGGTTCGGGCTCGCCGCAATCGCGGCGGTAAGACCCCTCTTTGAGGAGTGGCTGGAGAGACGTCACGGCGTCCTGACCTATCGGATGACGCAGGTCCTCACCGGACACGGAAGTTTCGGGAGGTACCTGTGTCAGATAGGGAGGGAAGAAACGCCCGGGTGTAACCACTGCGAAGATCTCCCGGAGGACACAGTATAGCATACGGTGCAAGACTGCCCCGCTTGGGCAGAGCACCGACGTGTCCTCACGGCGGCGATAGGCGGTTACGGCCATGCTGCGGGGCGAGACGGAGTGGGAAGCGGTCGCCCTCTGCTCCAACCGCAGTCACAGATTTTTCATCGACGATCTTACGTTTCGATTATTTTTAACGTACCCACGACACAGGAGAAGTTTCTGGTGTTGGACAATTAAAAAAAAAAAAAACATTTTCTTTCTATACACAAGTGTATAATATTTTTAATTTTCACTTGTTCCGTTGGCGGTCTGTAATAAAATCTTGATAAGTTGATAATTATATTTGACTTAGGTACTTCACGGCTTCCGAATACTTCCGATTGAGCAGATGAACTCGTAATAATAGGTACAGCCGAGTTTCATTAACTCTCGCTATTACCAATTATCGAATGTTTAATAGCAAAAGGAAAAAAAATAAGATAAAAAAAACTGATTATTAAGTGTTGATAAACAAACAAATTCGTACAAAAGTAAATGTACTGTGTCAAAAAAAAACCCAGGTACTAACATCATTGTCGACAGAGGCAGCCCTCGTATTTAGAATATCCAAGCGGCGGCGGCGCGCATCTTCAAAGCGATATTTACTTTACGTTTGTGTGGTTAAGGCACATTTTCGTTCGCAGCGTCTATCGACTTGAAAGTGTAGGCTATTAAAGCGGTGGGTATTGAACATTTTGTATGGAGTGCGTTATATGTAATTATGCCGCAGTGTTAGACGCCCGCGGCGTCGGACGTCGGCAGACGTTCACCGGCCACGTAGCGTGATAAAATCATCAAATAAGCCCTCCCACCCACTGTCAGACTTCTACTGACTAAAATCCACGGTGTCCTTCAATAGCCCTTTCTGTTCCGGGGTCACGGTAAGGAAATAATCCCGCGACCACCTATATAATGACTAGTTTAAAATTTGATGATTATCCAAAATAAGTTTACTAAATATAATGACTAGTTCTATTCAAATTGATGATTATCCAAAATAAGTTTACTAAACAAACTATTAAATCCAAATAAAAACTTTCGAAAAATATTTTCTTACAACACGAAACACAAAAACATCCGCCATCTGCTCAACTACCGACACGGATACCAATTTAAGAAAGTTAGGACGTACCATAGGCTACAAATGTGGCCTTTCTTAATTTAAATAGTATTCACAGAAGCTCTGTAAATCAAGTGTATCTAGTCTGCCGTAAGGATCAAGTGTCCTCAGTTTCCGAGTATATGACATTACGCACCTTAAAGAATCTATGTACTTTCAAGACATTATCATGAAAAATCATAAAGTCGTAAGCTTGTTAGATAAGTTAGTACCTGGTTGTCCGTTCAAAAACATGCTCACTTCGCGGCTGGGCGCACAATCCGTGCCTCCTGTGTCGTATACTCATTGATAATAGTTTGGCAATAGGTAACTAACCGGTTAAATATAAATAAATATAAATATTCCACAACTATCACACAACGCCATCTAGTCCCAAGCTAAGCAGAGCTTGTGTTATGGGTACTAGACAACTGATAAACATACTTACTTATATATTTCTAAATACATACATATTATAGATAAATGACATCCAGACACAGAACAAAAATAATCGTGCTCATCACACAAACATTTGTCCTGGGTGGGAATCGAACCCACGACCTCCGGCATAGCAGTCAGGGTCACTAACCACTAGACCAACAGGCCTGACGAAATGGTGATACAATTTAAAAAAATGGAACAAAATAAAACATTGTGTAAAAATTATTGGAATCGATTCAGTTTGCTTATTCTGAACAAACTACATAATATACCTATTCAGGTTTTGCATAAACTAAACATATTGTTGTAGGTACCTATACCAGGCCTGTCTCACTTCGCGGTCACAGATTAGTAGTCGCGGTGTAGTAATAAAACTGCGGGGCCACTTCGACGTGGCCGTAACAAACGGATGTCGCACGCCGGCCGTTCAGTACGCGCTCCGTATCTTATTATTTTAGTTACTTGTGATTACGTACAAGTAAAAATGAAGATAATAAAAAATGAAGAAAAGCAAAATATTGCATATAAGTAGCTTTTGATTGTTCAAATAATAAGTGATAGGAGCCTCACATTTTTGTTAAGTAAAATTAATACGATCAGTATTATGTATGCTTTTATTTCATATTTTTTACGCCAATCAGCCCGCTGAAATATGCATGAAAGAAGCAATAATGTATTAAATAATTAACTATAAAAAAGTAAGATTGTCTGTTTACACAGTACATGAATTTGAAAAAAATAACCTTTGTTCTGAGACTATCAGAATATCAAAACAGTGTTTCTAAAATAATCGGTCAAACTCGATGATTTTTTTTATTTTTTGGAAATTGTAAAGCAAAAGCTGTTCAGTTTGGAAGGGTTGAGTTTACAAATTAACTGAACATTACAATAGAATTGACAATTATTATAAAACTTTACCTACATCCTACATTTTTAAACATTATTCTTTTTTGTTTTTCTAAGATGAAATGTTTAAAATAGAACAATAATAAGTAGAAAAGATAATATTGGTATATATCATTTCTAACGTAAGGTGCCGTAAGTACTATTAACATTTTGTGCTACCTATCGATAATATAGTATGTAGTAATCGATGACGAAAACAAAACGATATAGGCTGATGATAAAGATAAAATTCCTTTAGGAACATTTTATATTAATAATGTAATTTAACATGCGTTGACCTTGATGTGACGTCAGTGTCAGATAAATTAAAATAAAATCTCGCGCGTAGTAACCATTAAGTACATTTTTGCTTGCGCACGGGAAGTTTAGGCTACTATAAAAGTAGGTGGGCGATGCGGGTGCAAGTAAAAATGGACTCTATTCTCTCGTGCATACATTTTACATTTGTTTGTTTTTTTTTTTGGGAGTAAAGCTTCTGTACCTTTAGGTACTATTATATATTCTGTGCCTATTAGATATGAGCGCCGATGGCCAATTCCACGGCGGCGGCCTGGCCCCTATATTTTCACGGCGGCGGCGGCGTCGCGGCGGCGCGTCGCTTCCGGCCGTGCACCTTAGTTTTTTTTATTAGAGAGAGATTTCTTAAGAAGAAAAATAAAGAAAATCATGTTGTTGCTAGCACCAAAAAAAGTTTTACAAAGAAACGTATTTGTTAATTTTTTTAGTCTTCTATAATTAGAGATTACTAAAAACAATAATTGTTTCAGTATTTTAACCACTTCCCTGTCCGATGAATCACATGTGATCCACGACTATTGTTTAAGTATTGTGTCTGCTGCGCGGACAGTGAAAGTGTTAAGATGCGAAACAGAGTTTTTAATCAAAGCACTATCTATCTATCTAATATCTTTAAACGAGCAATTCTTGTATATTTATATATAATCAGGATCTCGGAAACGGCACCAAGGATTTTCATGAAAGTTACAGATTAGGGGTTTTTCGGCTCAAGGAATCGATTTATCAAGGTCCAGGTTCGAGAAAAGCTTAGTTCCCAAGATATAGACATTTTAAAACCCGAGCGAAGCTCGGTCAACCAGATATTTTTTTTAATGTGAAATGGGTTTGTTCTTGACCCTAATTTTTTTTATCGTGGTAAAATCATCAAATGAGTCCTACTACCTAGGGCAGGGCGGGAGGGACTGTCAGACTTGTACTGACTAAAATCCACGGTGTCCTTCAGTAGCCCTTTGTGCACCGGAGTCGCGGTATAAGTGTGTCCCACGACCCCGGCAGGCTTTGGCCCCGATGGGAGGCCCCGTCATTGTGCTGACGCTCTTCGAGGCGCGCGTGGAACACAACGCGCCGTCGACCCGGGTATGGTCCATGGTCGGACAGCGAGTCTCCCATTACTCGCCACCCGTATGCCCACGCCTACGGTGGCCGGTGGTCGTCCCGCGACTTCCGACGCCGTAGGCGTCTACCACTGCGCCATGGGCGAGGAGGGTTCTCCCTCGCGCGCCCCGCCTCCTCCTTCGCGAGCATGACTGCTTCGCAGAACGAGGCGACTGCTTCCCACTCCGTCTCGCCCCGCAGCATGGCGGCGACCAATGTCGAGGTTGTCGCCTATCGCCTGCGTCAGGACACGGCAGTGCTCTGCCTAAGCGGGGCAGTCCTGCATTGTTTGCTCCACCGTGTCTTCCGGGCGGTCCTCGCAGTGGTGGCACCCAGACGTTTCCTCCCTCCTTATCCGAAACTGGTACCTCCCGAAGCATCCGTGTCCACTCTCCGGTGAGGACATGCGTCAAGCGGTAGGTGAGGATGTCGTGGGACCTATCCAGCCACTCCTCAAAGAAGGATCTTTCCGCCGCGATTGCGGCGAGCCCGTTGACCCTAGTCAAAGAAGAAGCAGAAGTAGGAGCCCCGCTAAGCGGGGCTCCGTCGATTTCTCTTGTGAAGGAAGAACTAGTTTTGCCTAGGCCAGACTAGTATATCCTGAAATCGAGTTTGGCCGATAATTTATACACTTCACTGTGTAGAGCCGACTATACACGTACCAGTATACTTGTACAAATCGAGTCTTGCACAAACATAGGACAGTGACCATGTTAGGGACTTTAACCATGGCGTGATGTGACGCGATTTGATCGATTCCAACCACAAGTGAAAATCAACCTTGCCACTAAGAAATAATGACGCAATTCGATTGTCTTGACGTCGTTGTGTCGTCCCTTAGAAATTTGTGCAAGTATCTTCCCACACACGTTTCAGTATACTTGCGCAAGCCTGGATTACCGCAAGTATGCTGTAAGTGCCTTTTCACACGTTCCAGTTGCCGGGTAGCCGGTGAATTACGCCGATACGTGTGAAAGCTATAGTACATCCCATACACTGCGCCGCCGGCTACCCGGCAACCGGAACGTGTGAAAAGGCACTAACGTGTGTGGCATAAGCTACGTAGTGAGTGTAGCTAAGAGGCTAGAGCGAACAAACACCGAATGCCATCAGGACGCGCGTGCGAGCGAGAAAGCAAGTTGCGACCGGTCATGGCGGCGCGCCGCGCGTTTCTTTCGGCGGCGGCGCGCCGACCGAATTCACGGCGACGGCGGCGCGCCGGCGCGGCGCTCATATCTAGTGCCTATACATAAAACGAACACCAAACAATTTCTGAGCTTTGTGTAGGTACCTACCTAATAATTTAACAAAATATAATATAGGTAATGCACAGTAAATGTGTTACTAAGAAGGTAATACCTGCAGGTACCCACGTTCTACCGCACAACGTTAGGTAGTTACTTACTTAGTCACAAGTATTATCATAATATCAATATACTCGTATCATTGATGTGCAGTTACCTGTAGTACATGCTCCATTTTCTACACAGCCTACATAAATGTTAAACCATAGTCCATAATAATTTGACAATAGGTAGGTAAACCAAGAAAGCCGGTATGTACCTACTTACTTTTATAACAGCTGAACATCCAACCACTAGGCAAGTAGAGGCATTATTTTCCTTCGAAAATGAAAAAAAAGCGTAAACTGCGTTTCTACGCTTTCTTCCCATTTTGTTTATTTATAATAAATAGGTACTTATTACGTTGACGAACTATCAACACTTACCCGGCACACAGTCGGTAGCAAAACAAATACAGGGAAAGAGAAAAAATAATTTGCATACAGTGTTCAAACACATGCACACACACACCACCGTCGCGCGAAGTCCTGCCCCGCGCTATCTCGCTCGCACGCATGTATTAAAATAAGAATTGCACAGCAAGCAAACACAAGGTCAAGTTGCAACGCGTAGATACCCCCGCCCTTGTACCCGCGCCCGTGTCGCCTCGCATGTATTTCGGTACCGAAATCGTATAAAGGTTAAATAACAATTTTTCCTAACCTATATTTATATGGGTACCGGTATAGCTCAACCTCTATTTTGAATCGGTACCGTTATATTTTTGAGGTATCTTAACCTTTAACCGTAACCGCTTTCAGTCCCTGCTTTGAAATAACCATGGTCACCTATAAGGTACGTATAGGAAGAGTATAATGCAATACCAACCATATTTTGTGCATCAGTCATTCTGATATCCATCCTGTATACTTACACAACTGTTTGGACATTTCGCGATGTACAGGGTGTCCGGTGGCAGAATTAGGATTTCAAAATTAAATAATAAAAAAACTGCAAAACATATTTTATTATTTCAATTATTTTAACAAAGAAGGGTAGTGCGGGTTTTATTTCTTAAAAAATATTTTGTCTATATGTTCACCGTCACGGCGGATACACTCTTGGAATGTGACTTCAGTATTCCGCGCCATCCGCTGAAGAAGG
Organism: Agrotis segetum; assembly: GCA_036375495.1. Lineage (NCBI taxonomy): Eukaryota > Metazoa > Arthropoda > Insecta > Lepidoptera > Noctuidae > Agrotis > Agrotis segetum. The sequence goes on from JAQSVV010000045.1 coordinate 1,361,301, forward strand.
GTCGTCGGGATGCCATTAACCTCGCGAACGATATTTTCTTTTAATGTTGTAATGGTCGGTGGGGCGGTTTCGTAAACTTTACTTTTGAGGTACCCGCACAGAAAAAAGTTCATGGGGGTAAAATCCAGCGACCTGGGTGGCCAGGGGATGTCAGCTAAACGGCTTATCAATTTGGTAGGGAACAAATCACGAAGAAGCGCCATGGTCTCTCTAGCAGTGTGAGGCGTAGCGCCATCTTGCTGAAACCATATCTGTAGACTGTTGGCAGGATGTTCTCTTAATTTTGGCAGAAAATAATCGTTCAGCATGCGCTGATAAGAAACACCGGTCACAGTAGTGACTAGTCCTTGACTATTTTCAAAAAAACCGGCCAAGTGCGTGTCGGGCCACGCACAGTGTAGGGTTCCGTAGTTGACCATCAAAATACTTATGCGAACTAACGAAACTGATTCGCTGAATTTAATTTTAAAAAGAAGAATTTTCAAAATCGGTCCAGGAGTCTTTGAGAAATCGGGGAAAATACATAAGAAAAAAGATTACAACGAATTTAGAACCTCCTCCTTTTTTTGAATTTAGTTAAAAATAGTTGACGATAAAAACCTACCTATCCCCAAAAAACATACCTATAAAAGCTGTAAAAATAAAGTTGACAAACTTACATTTGCAGTTGACTCCGATACATTTTGTTTCAGAAAATATGATATCAAGTACATTTTATAAGTTGGTCGACTTTTACTCGTAAAGTTGTAAAGCCTACTTAGTCATGATAATTTTCTTTTAAACTTCGTTATATATACTACTATTGTGAATTTTTTCACACCCCCAAACATAACCGTTTAGCTGGTAGAGGGGGGGGACACTCGAATCGAGCAAAATTTAGCACTTTAAAGCTTAATATTTCACAAACGAATTTTTTTATCAAAAAATTGTTAATGGAAACCATCATTATTTTTTAAAGACCTATTTAATGATACCCCACACTAAGGGGTACGCGAGAAAAAAAAATCCTCACTTTACGTGTAAGTACTGGAGGTACCCTAAAAAAAATATTTTACGAGATTTTATTTTACCACTTTTTTGGCACAACAAATCCGTATATTTACACCAAATTACAGCTCTCTAGTACTGTGCGTCTCTGAGCTAAACTGCGGACAGACGGACGGACGGACGGACGGACGGACGGACGGACGGACGGACGGACGGACGGACGGACGGACATGGCGAAACTATAAGGGTTCCTTGTTGACTACGGAACCCTAAAAAATAGGGTCCGATTATTCCACTGCTTGACAATGCACACCAAACCGTCACTTTGGGCCTGTGAAGTGGCTGTTGATGTTTTAATCGCAGGTTCTATCCTTTAGGTGACCTATAACGGCAGTTCTCTTTATTAACACTACCATTTAAATGAAAATGGGCTTCATCGCTCCAAAACATCGTGTTTACTGTCCGAAACCGCTGCAACATTGTCTCGCAGAAATTTTCGCGCAAATTGAAATCACCAGGCTTAAGCGCTTGCACAATTTGAATTTTAAAGGAGTGCATTCTTACGTTCTTTTTGAAAATTTCGAGCAGTCATTTTTGGGAGCCCAAGAGCAAACGCAGAGAGCGTTTGGCACGGACTGCCGTAAATTGTTTGCGACAAATTCAATGTTGTCATCAGTCCTCGACGTTCGGCTGGGTCCCCGCCGCGGATTATTTGCCGCTGAACTTGTTGTTTTGAACCTCTGCACCCACAATCGAATCAAATCTTCACTTGGCGTATCACGTGACCGTCGGATATTCGTCCCTTCTCCAGCGGGTGGCGCGAAATACTGAAGCCAGATTCCATGAGTGTATCCGGCGTGCCGATCAACATTTAGACAAAATAATAATTAAGAAATAAAACCCGCACTACCCTTCTTTGTTATAATAATTGAAATAATAAAATATGTTTTGTAGTTTCTTTATTATTTAATTTTTAAATCCTAATTCTGCCACCGGACACCCTGTACTTATTTTGTGATTTAGATGTTTGAAGATTTATACATGGGATGTGGGTTACAACGTACAAGTGATGTAGTCATTTTGCGATTTAGGTATTTAGAGATTTGCACTAAGAGCGACGTGGTCAATTTGCAATCCAGTCATTAAAAACCAAATCATTTATTTCAAGTAGGCCAGTTACAGGCACTTATTGTTATTGTTAGGGGCTCCCTTTTCCGCATTTGGACTCGTAAGTGGTCCGTTATGCGTGAGGTGGGACGGTTGACTATATGAGCCAACCCAGCTCCTTCCAGAAGCTCAGAAGTCTCCTGGAACGTTCACAGGCTTCTTGGAGCGACCTTGGGTTGCCAAGATTTTGTGCCCGTTGGTTAGCAACACTCTCGCATTCCAGGATTACGTGGGTTGCCGTTTCATGCGCGTTCAGGCAGCCCCTGCACAACGGGCTGTCTGTCGCGTTGATGGTAAACAGACACAGGCACTTTTGAATTGACAAAAGTAAAATAAAATAGTTTAAAAAAATAGTTACGGTGCTACAGTCTCAGTCCATGCCCATTCCAAAGCGTAGATCTCTATGGAGAAGAACGGACAAGAAACTCTTTCAAGACACTTTTTCAATCGCCAAAATTACACTTCTCATCAAAAAAATCGAAACACCTCGCAGTTTATGATTTGATAAGGATTATCAGAAAAATGTGTATATTTAGGAATAAATGTAAAATGTCATTTAATAGTGAGTAGTATGAGGTTTTTAAATCCTAATGTTAATGTTCTAAATTCAAATTAAGTCTTCATAGGTTTCGTATTTTGTATAATGAGTAATTTTTACCCTGTATGGAATATGAAGGAAATGGGTAAAACAACACGCGTAAATGAAAAAAAAATGTAAGAAACGTTTATTTAATAACTTGTATTCCCTCCGCGAGCTCTTATTACTGCTTCCATACGGTTCTTCATCGATCGGATGAGAGTCACGATCACATGTTGTGGTATATTATCCCATTCCTCTTGGATTGCATTTTGCAGCTGGCTAAGTGTTTCTGGGGCTGGATCTCTTGCTCGAATTCGTCTCTTTAATTCATCCCATAGATGTTCAATGGGATTCATGTCCGGGCTTCTTGCTGGCCATACCATAATGGAGATACCGACTTCGGTAAGATAATCTCGTACGACGCCCGCGGTGTGAGCTCTAGCATTGTCGTGCATGAATATGAAGTCGTTGCCAATAAAATGTGCATAGGGCATCACATGAGGTTCAAGACACTGTTCGATGTACCGATGAGAATTTAGTGCAGGCAGCCGTGGCCCAGACACAAAGGCAAGTTCTGTCTTACCGTCGGCGCTGATTCCTCCCCAAACCGTCCACGAACCGCCACCATAGCTGACCTTTTCTTCAATGCAGCATTGTGCAAAGCGTTCTCCATCTCTTCTGTAGACCTTGTTCCTTCCGTCGTTACCATACAGCATAATTTTACACTCATCAGAAAACAGTACTTTGCTCCACTGAAGGTATGACCAAGTTAGGTGCTCGCGTGCAAAGTTAAGGCGCGCTCTTCGATGGTCTGCAGTTAATTTCGGCCCATTCGCTGGCTTATGCGGTGCCAATCCGCGTTCCTTCAACCTTCTTCTTATTGTAGAGTCACTTACAGCTACTCTTCGTACAACGCGAAGCTGCTGCTGCAGTTGAAAAGCGTTAAGGCGTCGATTTCGTAAAGAAGTTGTTACAATAAATCGATCATCTCGCTCAGAAGTGACCCGATTCCTGCCAGATCCTGAACGGCGCGTGAACGAACCAGTCTCCCGATAGCGTTTGTAGACTCTATGAACAGATGATAAGCTTAGATGCAATCTTGCAGCCACAACACGCTGACTAAGTCCAGAATCCAGCAATGCCACCACTTGGGCGGCTTCTGCGGGCGAAGTATCCATATGTTTTAGAAAAAAAAGTTTTTTCAGACGTCCCAAAGTCACAGTAAATGAAATAAGAAACAGAAAGTTTAAAGACAAGCGCTAATTTTTAGTTTTTAAACGAGAAACGTACTCCAACCCTAAATACACATTTGTCTCAAAACAGTGATTAATTTCATTTATAGGATAAACAAATGAAATTAGGTAATTCGAATTTTAATTTTTTTCTTCTTACTGTAATGACCAAACTGCCAGCTACACAGTAATGTTTTTTTTTACATGGAATTAATTCTCTTTTGTAAAAAATTAGGACAAAAACAATAAAAACGAAAGTGTTTCGATTTTTTTGATGAGAAGTGTATAAAAAAACCTTTGTTACATCATTCAACTTGAGATGGTACATTATGTGAGAACGATATAGCAAGTGAAAAGTGTCCATAGGAAATTAATATAAAAAAGACAAAATTCTATATAAATTAAAATAAACCGTGGCTGCTAAGAGATGACCAGCCATGACTGACACCGCCCGCTCACGAACATGACACATGCATCAGCATCACTCAGCTCAACCATTTTGAAGGGACTAAATGATCCGACACACGCGCCACCATCAGCGAGACATTTGAGTGAGCATGACATAATCTCAACCACCAGGGTCATTCACGTCAGTAAAAGACGTTGCGTTTCGTAATCGTTTCACATTCTGATACCAACCCAAAAAATGTGAAGTGCCCCAGTACTTACCCGACATTTGAAATACTTTTCTTGTTCACTGAGGTAGTCTTTCAACTCTTCCTCAATCTCCTTTATAAGTTGTAGTGTGTTGTCATACTCTTGGTCTACTCCTTCGCCGGGCAGAATACGACCTTCTTTCTCAGCCTCTTTTTGGTTGAATGATTCCTGGAATATAATATATTTCGATATTTGAAAATATGTATACAGATAAAAAAGTATAAAAAAATTAAAGTTAGACTAATCACGTGTGCAAAATATTCAAGGTAGGGCTCAACGTGTTGCAACGTGGTGTTACGTGTTTATTTATGTTTATGTACCAAAATTTATCTGAATCGGTTCAGTGATTTTGAATAAACTAACTTACCTCCGCATTTATAAGTTACTAGCTTTAACCCGCGGCTTTGCTCGCGTTAAGTTTGGAGATAAATGAATCTCCATACTAAATTTATAATTATCCTACTAATATTATAAAGGCGAAAGTTTATGAGTGTGAATGGATGGATGGTTTTTACTCTTTCACCCTAAAACTACTGAACAGACTACGATGAAATTTGGTATTTAGGTAGCAGAAGATCCAGAATAACACATAGGGTAGGTAGGGAAGATGTAGGGTAGGCTCAGCGGGTACACTACGATAATACGAAAAACTTTATTCCGAAATTCATGAGTACGAATTTCAAAATACCGATTTTCATAATTTCGAATGGTTCAAAATTCCTAATATAACAACTTCGATGGATCAAAATTCCTAATTTAATAATTCCGAAATTTCGAAATTCCTAACGTTTATAATTACTATTTTCAAAATACCGAATTTCAATAGACCGAATATTAAAAATTCCGACTTAATATATTTTCCGAAACATCAAAAACACGAATACCGAATATTAAAATTCCGATTATTGGAATTCCGATTCGGGACCGTCGGGTCGAAAAGTCCGAGTCGGGGTGCCCCAAGACACATTTTTGCTCGCTATTGCATCCTGAGTAAAAGCACCACCAAGGTAGTTCAACGGAGCCCCGTTTCACGGGGCTCCTATTTCTGTGAGCAAGGTTTAAAGTAACCTAAGACGAAGGGGATGGCGGCGTCTTACCTGTCCGAGTCGGGGTGCCCCAAGTCCCAAACTCGCTTCGCTCGCTCTTGCATCCTTGGTCAATTTGTTGACTACCACTTACCAAGGTAGGTCGACGGAGCCCCGCTTCGCGGGGCTCCTATTTCTGTGAGCAAGGTTTAAAGTAACCTGTCCGAGTCGGTGTGCCCCAAGTCCCGAGCTCGCTTCGCTCGCTCTTGGATCCTAAGTTCTTCTAATAACAATAAAAATCCTGAAGGCAAACAGTGAAAGTTAAGAGGATACGCCTCGCCATTCCGTGCCTACACAGACTTAAATAACACTCTAGGAGTACGGTAGACAAAATTACGTGGAGCCGGTTTTGCACCAATTCGTTTCTGTCACTGACTTTGTGGAATGAGAAACGAAATTCAGATTTTTAATATTCCGAAAAAATCAGTTTATTCGGAATATTGAAAATCGGAATTTCGTTTTTCGGATTGAAAACTCATCGAGCATTACATTGTTCGAATAATGTGAAAATCGGAAAAAGAAGAAATCGGACATACGACTACCTTGCGTCATTTTGGGCCATCGCTCAACAGCGATGAAACCTATGCCAAATGAAAACTTTGAGGATGTTAAGCATTTCTTATTATGGCAGCTAAGTCGAAGTCGCCTGGAATATCCAGGTAACTTATATAAGTTTATGGTAAACCTTAGACATTTGAAGAATGTCGCCTTAGTAAAAGTATATCGTGTCTACCACACGCTTCGAATGACACCTGTTTTAAATCCTTTGGAGAATATTGGCACAGGTTAAGTTAGGTTTACATTTTCAGACATTCCAGGTAAACCTTAGACATTTGAAGAATGTCGCCTTAGTAAAAGTATATCGAGTCTACCACACGCTTCGAATGACACCTGTTTTAAATCCTTTGGAGAATATTGCCACAGGTTAAGTTATGTTGACATTTTCAGATATTCCAGGTAAACCTTAGACATTTGAAGAATGTCGCCATAGTAAAAGTATATCGTGTCTACCACACGCTTCGAATGACACCTGTTTTAAATCCTTTGGAGAATATTGCCACAGGTTAGGTTAGGTTGACATTTTCAGACATTCCAGGTAAACCTTAGACATTTGAAGAATGTCGCCTTAGTAAAAGTTTATCGTATCTACCACACGCTTCGAATGACACCTGTTTCAAATCCCTTGGAGAATATTGCCACAGGTTAGGTTAGGTAATGGAAAAAATTTCGATGCTCGAAATCACCTTGTTGGCGCTCGAATTCGACTTAGCTGCCATAATAAGAAATGCATAACATCCTCTAAGCTTTCATTCGGGATAGGTTTCATCGCTGTTGAGCGATGGTGCAGCCTCCATACATTTTTGCCCGTGGTCCCTTTATAATAGATATTGTAATTTTTAGGTATTTTGATATTCGGAGTTTTGAAAATCGGAATATCGAAATTCGGAATAAAATATTTCGGAGTATTCGGGTGTTCCCCAGGCTCAGCAAGTGAGGTATAAAAATGTATAGCTACGGATAGTCACGCTTTAACTTGCAAAAGGCTGAACTGATTTGGCTGATTTTAATCTTAAAAAACCGGCCAAGTGCGTGTCGGGCCACGCACAGTGTAGGGTTCCGTAGTTGCCCATCAAAATACTTATGCGAACTAACTAAACTGATTCGCTGAATTTAATTTTAAAAAGAAGAATTTTCAAAATCGGTCCAGGAGTCTTTGAGAAATCAGGGAAAATATATAAGAAAAAAGATTACGACGAATTTAAAACCTCCTCCTTTTTTTGAAGTTAGTTAAAAATAGTTGACGATAAAAACCTACCTATCCCCAAAAAAAGATACCGTAAAAACATACCTAATAAAGCTGTAAAAATAAAGTTGACAAACTTACATTTGCAGTTGAAGAGCATGTTCTCCGATACATTTTGTTTTAGAAAACATATTACTCAAGTACATTTTATAAGTTGGTCGACTATTACTCGTAAAGTTGTAAAGCCTACTTAATCATGATAATTTTCTTTTAAACTTCGTTATATATACTACTATTGTGAATTTTTTCACACCCCCAAACATAACCGTTTAGCTAGTAGAGGGGGGGGGACACTCGAATCGAGCAAAATTTAGCACTTTAAAGCTTAATATTTCACAAAGGAATTTTTTTATCAAAAAACTGTAAATGGAAACTATCATTATTTTTAAAGGCCTATTTAATGATACCCCACACTAAGGGGTACGCGAGAAAAAAAAATCCTCACTTTACGTGTAAGTTCAGGAGGTACCCTAAAAAAAAATATTTTACGAGATTTTATTTTACCACTTTTTCGGCACAATTAATCCGTATATTTACACCAAATTACAGCTCTCTAGTACTGTGCGTCTCTGAGCTAAACTGCGGACAGACGGACGGACGGACATAGCGAAACTATAAGGGTTCCTTGTTGACTACGGAACCCTAAAAATCGTGGAAGTTCAGGGAAGGTTAAGGTAAGTGTGGTGTAGGTATAAAGTAGGTGTAGTGTAGTGTAGTAAGTGGGGGGGGGGGGCGGGGGCAAAATCAGTTCATTTTAGTCTTTTTTTAGAGCTATATCTATGAAAATTGCCATTTAGCTATTTGACTACAAATGAAGGCTGACGTGTTTTAAAATTTTTGGAAATTCGCCCTCTAACGGGTAAAAAAGGGGGGGAAAGTTTGTATGAATTCCGTACATTTTAGTATTTGGTTGGCTATTCGGTTGCAAATTCAGCACGATGATTGTAGAAATACCTACTTACGATTTTCTGCATTTTAAGTCAACTTCTGTTCTGATGCAACTCGATCGAATATTCTTTAAGTAGTACACCTCCGTGCAGCACCTTCGAAGAACTAATCTACGGATGCAATCCAGAAAGTTTTCCGATATCTACCTATTCCCCCCGCCCCGCCGCCGACCGTACGGCTCCCGTCTTCGCCGATTGATGATATAACAATATGGCAGCAAATACAATTTTAAAAAACTAGAAATTACCCCACCTAAATAAACCTAAAATTTTAAAACTATTTTACCCCACTCCTTAACTTCCACCCCTTTCCACCCCCACGTCCCCCGGTACCACCCTTTAACAAATAGTGATTAATTTGCAACCTAATAGCCAACCAAATACTAAAATTAACTGATCTTGCTCCTTCCCCCCTATTTTTACCCCCCACCTGCACGCCCTCCTTTTACCCCTTTCCTATAACAAATCGTGCTTAATTTGCAACCGAATAACCAACCAAATACTAAAATGTACGGAATTCATACAAACTTTCCCCCATTTTTAGGGTTCCGTAGTCAACAAGGAACCCTTATAGTTTCGCCATGTCCGTCCGTCCGTCCGTCCGTCCGTCCGTCTGTCCGCAGTTTAGCTCAGAGACGCACAGTACTAGAGAGCTGTAATTTGGTGTAAATATACGGATTTGTTGTGCCGAAAAAGTGGTAAAATAAAATCTCATAAAATATTTTTTTTTAGGGTACCTCCAGTACTTACACGTAAAGTGAGGATTTTTTTTTCTCGCGTACCCCTTACTGTGGGGTATCATTAAATAGGGCTTTAAAAAATAATGATAGTTTCCATTAACAATTTTTTGATAAAAAAATTAGTTTGTGAAATATTAAGCTTTAAAGTGCTAAATTTTGCTCGATTCGAGTGTCCCCCCCCTCTACCAGCTAAACGGTTATGTTTGGGGGTGTGAAAAAATTCACAATAGTAGTATATATAACGAAGTTTAAAAGAAAATTATCATGACTAAGAAGGCTTTACAACTTTACGAGTAATAGTCGACCAACTTATAAAATGTACTTGGATTCATATTTTCTTAAACAAAATGTATCGGAGAGAACTGCAAATGTAAGTTTGTCAACTTTATTTTACAGCTTTTATAGGTATGTTTTTTGGGGATATGTAGGTTTTTATCGTCAAATATTTTTAACTAAATTCAAAAAAAGGAGGAGGTTCTAAATTCGTCGTAATCTTTTTTCTTATGCATTTTCCCCGATTTCTCAAAGACTCCTGGACCGATTTTGAAAATTCTTCTTTTTAAAATTAAATTCAGCGAATCAGTTTAGTTAGTTCGCATAAGTATTTTGATGGGCAACTACGGAACCCTACACTGTGCGTGGCCCGACACGCACTTGGCCGGTTTTTTACCCCTTACAGGGCGATTTCCAAAAATCCTAAAACACGTCAGCCTTCATTTGTAGTCAAATAGCTAAATGCCAATTTTCATAGATATAGCTCTAAAGAAATACTAAAATTAACTGACTTTACCCCCCCCCCCCTGTTACTCTCTTCCACTTTACCTCCTCCCCTAAGCCCTCCCATTACCCACCTTTAACCAATCATGCTTAGTGTGCAACCGAATAGCCAACCAAATAATAAAAATAACTGATTTCACCCCCCCCCCTTTACACCCCCACTTTACCCACCCCCCACGCCCTCCCTTTACCCCCATTAACAAAACGTGCCTAATTTTCAACCGACTAACCAACCAGATACTAAAATGTACGGAATTTTATACAACATTTCCCCCCCTTTTTTACCCCTTTAAAAGGCGATTTTCCAAAAATCCTGAAACATGTCATCTTTTATTTGTTACCAAATAGCTATATTCCAATTTTCATCGATATAGCTTCAGAAGTGACCGAGTTTCATACAAACTTCCCCCCCCTTTTTTACCCCCTTAAAGGCCGAATTTCCAAAAATCCTTTCTTAGTGCTCCCCTACGTTTTATAATGAACCTATGTTCCAAATTTGGAGTCTCTAGGCCAAGCGGTCTGGGCTGTGGCTTGATTAGTAATCATTCAGTTTGCCTTTTATTTATAAAGATGATTAGCGGACAGGGTAACAGAAGCTATAAAAACGACTGAAATATAACGAAAATTCTGGATATAGAAGGTAAATAATTCGGTTCCTGTAGCATTTTCAAGGAAACACAGTAGAAGCAGTGGCGTTATCTTCATACAAGCCCAGAAGCCCGGCATGCCTTGCTAAAATACTCGATAGAGAATCAATATCAAACCCGAACTATTTAAAAGTTCGCGCGCTTAATTCTTATCAAAATAACACAAAGCATCTACCTATGCAACACTACTACGCATCGCGATTGGTCGAATGGTCGCGCGCAGAGTTTCGCATTTGCAGCATCTACATAAATATAGCTATCACGCTTACACCTATCGGGCTTTTACCAGGCTTTTCAAATACTATCTCTCGTCACTTTCGCACTTATAGCGGTGTGCCGTGTCACGAGTCTGAACCTTGTGCGTCTACAAATCGATCTGTATGAAGACTTAAGCCATGCATGCGTATGAAGTTGTACGCGTATTGTCACTTTGCAAACTCTGCAGTGTTGCCGTTTTAGCGACTGTTGTGAGATCTTGGAGATTTTAAAAAAGTTTAGAGACTAAGATTTAGCAACAATAAAAACTAGCGACTTAAATAACTTAAGGGGGATGCTCCAACCAGCCCGCGAAATTCAAATATTCTATATATTCTATTTATAGAAAAGCTGCATCATGTTAAAATCTCCGAAATCTAACTTCGATGCACCTTTTCTATGTGAGAGCTAATGGAGCGATTTTTTTGATAATTTTTATATTTAAAATTATACTTGTTATTACCGCAACTCATATATTTATAAAGTTACAACATGTCACTGGCCTGCAAATTGCAAAAAACGTAAAAATATTTGAATTTCGCGGGCTACATCGACGCAATCACCTTAAATAACGAAATTAAATATTCAAGCAATATCCTAAATATACAAAATTGCGACTTCTAGCTAGATTTCATATAACTGGGGACTTTTTTTTTGCCTAAATGACAACACTGCAATACTGCGTAAACCTAATTCCCGACACCCGAGTGCAACTCACTTCAGTTTCGTTTGCTTGAGTGGGAAAAGGTTTTGTTGTTAAAGTTTTTTGTGTGTTTTCTTCGATTTTCTCAGTGATACAATTGTTTTAGTGACTTACATAGTAGAACCATGGAAGTAATAGTACCTTGTGAGGATTTAAAATGTGTTCAAGTTTTGATTGGCGAAGATAAGGTAAAATCTTTAAACTTTGCTCAGAAAAAACAGTTAATTTCTTCATTAAAACCGACGCCTAATCTGTGTATTTCTCAGACCAGTAAATCGCATAAACGAAAATTTAATAGATCAGTGTATAAAACTAGTTGGATTGTTGGCTGTTCGCACACTAATAAGTTGTATTGCTGGTGCTGCATATTTTTTTCGAATGAAGATTCCGTTTGGAATACAACTGGTTATAATGATTTAAATAACATATCTGGCGCCATTAAAAGGCACGCAAATTCCCATAAACACTTGTGTGCAATGGTTTCTTTCGGTAATTTTGGTAAACAACGTATTGAGACATCTATATCACGCCAGTTATCTGAGGAAATTTCAAAATATAACTCGCGCGTTGATAACAACCGTAGCGTATTTCAAAGATTAGTCGATATTGTTTGTCATTTAGCACAACAGGAACTTCCTCTAAGAGGACATGATGAATCCAAAACTTCATTAAATAAAGGCAATTTTTTAGAACTGGTCTCGTTAATTTCAAAATACGATGTCATTTTAGAAAAGCATATGCAGCATCAGGAAAGTGACAAACCGGGGCCGAGTTATTTATCTAACAAAATTCAAAACGACATTATTCATTCCGTAGCCGATGTGATGCAAACTCGTATCGATTACGAAGTTAGGCAAACAAAGTTTCAATTATTATTGACGAAACCCCCGATGTTAGTCATAGAGAACAACTATGCTTGATTCTCAGATATTATTATAAAAATGAAATTCATGACCGTTTTTTGGGCTTTCTTAATGTGTCGGAAAGTCGCACAGCAGACTCACTCTCTAATATTATTTTAGAATTATTGAATAGGCATGATTGCATCGCAAAATTAATAGCGCAAAGCTATGACGGTGCTAGTGTAATGTCCGGTGTAAGAAATGGAGTGCAACAAAAAGTTAAAGATGTTTGTCCACAAGCAATTTACATTTGGTGTAATGCACATATTTTGGCCTTAGTTTTGTCTAAATCATGCAATAGAATTCAGGAGGTTAGTTTATTTTTTTCAGGCCTTCAGTCTTTGTGTAATTTTTTTAGTAATAGTACAAAACGAGCTGCTTTTTACGATACTCATTGCAGCAAAAAATTGCCTAATGCTCCCGCAACTCGTTGGACATACATGTCGCGAGTTGTAAACACGGTTTTTGAACAAAAAAGTAAACTTATTGAGTTGTTTTCTGATCTGTGCGACAATCCACAGAACTGGGATGGGGATACGATTTTAGCTGCTGAGAATTTTGAAAACACTTTGCGATCTTTTAATTTCAATTTTTTTCTTTTCATTTTTCATCGGATATTTGAAAAAACTGACTGCTTGTACAATATTCTACAAAAATCACAAGTTGATGTTGGTTATTGTATTACTAAAATAAAGGAATCTCAGGCATGGTTACGTGCTGAATTTCAATCCAAATTTGATCAAATTTATGAGAATACGTTGCAAAATAACTCGGCTCCTCGTTTGAGACGCAACGTACGCTGTGCAAAAACAGAATACAGACGACTTTTTGTAGAAGTAATTGATAACATTAATACCGAAATTACTGACCGATATTCTGAAATTTATAAATTAAAGTTTTTCCAACTGCTCAACAACAAAAAATTTGACAATTATCACTCACATTTTCCTACAGAGGAATTAGATTCATTATTTGATATTTATGCAAACTATTTCGACAAACAAACATTAAAAAGCCAATCGATTTGCCTGTATTCTAGTCCTGATCTGAAAGATCGTAATGTTTTCGAATTAATTGATTTCATTCATGAGAATAACCTCGAGGATGCCTTTCCCGAGCTGTTAAAGTTAGCGTATCTTGTTGTAACTATTCCGGCTACAAGTTCTTCCGCGGAACGTGCTTTCTCCTCTCTTAAACGTATCCATACCTATCTGAGAAATACACAAGGTCAAGAGCGTCTTTCCGAATTATCAATGATAGCTATTGAAAAACAGTTGTTGGTAGAATTAAAACGATCACCAACATTTTACTCTGATGTAATTAAATCGTTTCTTAAGAAAGATAGACGACTGCAATTAGAATATAAATAATTTCAGTATTTAAATTCCTTATTAAATTCTATCTAGCTATTTTTTAACTTTCGTTTTGTAACTTTTTGTTTTGTTTTTTGTCTGTAGCCTGTTAGTTCTGTTACGAAGCAAGCAACTATGTACTTACCATAACTTTGTTCCCTCAAGCAATGAAGCAAACCAAACGGCTTTTTTCAAAGCCACCGGAGGTATGCAATTGCTGATATGTTTATTATATTCAATCTAGCACTAGCATGCCTTCAGTGAGCTTTCTGCTTTGGTTACCTCATTCACCGCACGACAAGCAAGAGTGAAATTGAAGAAAGAAGAGGAAAGAAGAAGATGGATGAATTCTCTTTTAATTTATTGTACTAGGTACCTAACCAGTAGTTTATGAGAAAATTGCGATGATATACCTACCTTTCAGTCGAAAACTGAACTTTCTTTTTTTGAAATCGGTTAAAATTTTATTGGGCTTGCCTGGTTTTGAAACCCTAGGCCCGCCACTGAGTAGAAGCCTAGCTAGTAATTCTCTAAAGTTTTTTGTTTTACTAACCTTGAAAAACTTCAACGTGTCTCTATAATCCGGATACTTTCCATCCGGATGGAACTGCATGATCCTCTTCAGCAGCATAGCATCAGTGTCAGAGAACATATCAACCAGTTTTAACGCAGCATTGAACCCATTCAACACCGATATAAAGTCGAGAACTTTCCTCTTGGAATACGTCTTCTCTTCATAGAATATGGCACGTGAATCCGGATGCTGTTTGGAACGCTTGAGGTTACCTAAAGCATGTACTCTGGAAATGAAACATTTGATTTTTTTGTTACAGTTTGCTACTCAGAATTAGAGCAATTCTGGCTCAGTAGTAACGGGCACGGTCTTGTCTTGCCTTATAAATAGTTCGAGGGTTCGAACTTCCAACCAACTGGTCCCGGAACGTAAATGGCTATTGAAGGACACCGTAGATTATAGTCAGTACAAGTCTGAAAGTCCTTGTCCTGGCCTGGGTGGGAGGACTCATTTATGTTTATGTGGTATCTCCTCAGGCAATGATCCACCTTTTGTCCTGCGCCGCATGTCCTGTTGCCTGTACACTGGACGATCTTATGGCTCCATCAGTGAGCGGGGTTCCCGTTGCTGAATTTTGGGCCAATCATAATATCTAACATAACGACACAAATACAATATTTGCCATCGACACGATAAGAAGACCAGGTAAAAAAAGGACAATCCTCCGACTCCAAAGAATCAAAAACTCATAAGTTAGGTACCTAAAGTCAAAACCCAACGACGATATAATACTAGACTCCGCATGCACGATCTAAGGAACAAAAACTATTCTGTCAACTCGCTGAGATACTACGTAAGCGAGGGGGACGGGGTACTGCGTGGTGATTGGCTAACTCAAGGTCTGTTCTGTCTCAACGTATGTTTACGGCTCACAGGAGTGGTCGAAATGAGACGGATATAAGACTTTTTTGCCTAATGTGTTGGCAGACATCGGTCGCCTGTTATTAGGAGTCTAGTATTATATCGTCGTTGTTAAACCTCACAAAGTTTTTCAGTACATTTAATACACTTACTTAGCCAACAGCCTTTCCAAGTCCGGTAAAGTAGTTAATATACTCTTAGCATCTTGGCACAATTCCTGGTTTTCATACAATGCCTTCACAGCTTCCTGTCTCTCTTTTATTACTGTTAGATTGCAACTTGGTGCGCAAACCCATTGGTATAGTAACCTAGAAATAAAACATTAATGTTTGTTAAGATTATGTAGGTCCATAGTTTTCCGAAGGTTAGTTGTAACCCCGAAAAAAGGTAGATTCGACGGCGCGTCGTGTTCCACGATGGGGCCAAAGCCTACCGGATTAGCTGGACTAAAACCATGATGCATTAATGCCAGACTACAAAGGGCTAATGACGGAACACCGTAGATTTTAGTAAGTACACGTCTAACAGTCCCTCCCGTCCCGCCTTAGATAGGAGGACTCATTTGATGATTTTACTACGATAGATAAAAAGAACTCAAGGACCTATGATATTGCAAAAAAAACTGAAAATTGGAAGACATGATAACTGACACATGACAGGACAGTGGGGTATTACAACGTCTTAAAACCAGGCTTATTCCGGCGAGTGAAAGTGACAGAGCTATACAAGTCGCCTGGCGCCATCTCGTTCACTCACTGGAACAAGCCTGGTTTTAAGACGTTGTCATACACCCAGGCCCACTATCTTTTACGAAAAGACAATAAGTGAAATATTTATACTTATAAAAATTACTTACCTTTTACCCATATGAGTAGAACAGAAATTCAAACGTTCATACAAACACCCTTCATCTTGTACAATGCGCAAATTCCTCAACGTGATTGCGTCTAAAACCATAGTGTTGCCGCCTTCCCAGCGATTTTCAACCTTAACTTCTGGCGGTAAGGTCTTGTTTAGCACGTCGGGGGGTGCGTAGGAGGTGAATTGGTTCATGCCTAGTACTTGTATGTCTAGGAGACAGTCAGTGAGGCAGGACACTACGCCGCCGAGGGCTTTGATTGCGAGGTAGCTGTTGGCGGCTGGGGTGAGACCTAGAGCGTCGCCTGAAGAGAAAAGAGAAATGTAGAAGACGGTTTAATCTTCTGAATTAAAAAATTCAGGTGTCGATGCAATTTGCGTCAAGTGATTCACGGGTTTTGTCTGCCGCCAGGTCAGCCACTGACTTTTGGGTGTCAGCCACTGACTTTTGGGTCCGTATCTAAACCTCTTACCATGGGCTGTCCTCAAGGTTCGGTTATCGGTCCTCATTTATGGAATCTAGGCTTCGATGATTTCCTCGCGATTCCTCTTCCAAGTGGTTGTTCTTTAACTGGTTATGCGGACGATGGCCTTCTGCTCATTCAGTCAAGTACTCGTGCTGGACTCGAGAATTTGGCTGACACTTGCCTACGATTAATATCTCAGTGGGGCGATCGAAACCGCCTGACTTTTGCACCACAAAAAACCTATCAACTCATTTTAAAGGGTGACCTTAAATCGTGGCCTAGCATTAAATTTAATAATGTTCCCGTTAAGAGAAAACAATCGGTGTGCTATCTTGGTTTAGTCTTAGAGAGGAATTTCACATTTATAGAACATATAAAAGCGGTTGGTGAAAAAGCTAAAAATAACTTTTATGCCCTAACGAGAATTTCTAAATCTACTTGGGGTTTGTCATTTTTAACCTTAAAATCTATTTATGGGGCTACTTACTTGGGCTGTGTGTGCTACGGAGCACCTGTTTGGGCCGATAGAGCCACCATAGGTGCGGCACGACGTAAATTGCTTCAAAGTCAGCGCTTGGCTTTGTTATTCTTAAGTAAAGCGTATAGGACCGTCAGTACTGAAGCTTTACCGGTACTTGCTGGTGTTCTACCAGTAGATCTTGAAGTGCAACGACGCGCTGCAATGTACTTTTCCGCTCGGGAGACCACTGACGCTGATTTTCTACCGCAACGTGACCGTGATAAGATATCTCGATTATTCAAACCCCAGAGCGACGTCTGGGAGGATCTTTTATCCGAATGGCAAAATAGGTGGGATAATTCTATCAAGGGACGGCACCTCTACCAGTTCTTTCCATCCGTTCGTGAGCGGCTGGCTAGGACGTGGCTGGAGGTGGATCACTGTGTTGCCCAATTTCTCACCGGACATGGTAACTTTAAAAGTAAATTGTTTTCCTTCAAGCTTGTTCCCTCGCCTTTTTGTCAATGTTCGACACCTGACTGTGAATATGAACAATCAGCACATCATATTCTTTGGGAGTGTATTCTTTGGCAAAACGAACGCAATATTATGTTGGATGCTGTTCAAACTACATCTGGAGTCATTTATTATATGGACCTTGTCGAAACTCGAACAAACTTCCGTGCGTTCAAGCGTTTTTGCCATACCTATTATTGGAATCAAATATAGCAGCTCACAACTTAGGACCCATTAATATTAGTAGTCATTTTTACCCGTGGTGCTAGGCAACTGGGCTTCTCCCAGTTGTAATGCCCCCTTTGTGCCTAATTTTGGCCTTGTTTTGTTCTGTCTCCTGCTTGCATGGAGGGAAGTGGAAACATATTTTTCCTACTCCTCCACTATTCTGATTAATTTCGTGCAGGATCCAAGACAGGTAAATTCATTCTCCGGGACACGTCGAGGCTTCATTGTCTCGGCGCTTTTCTGGTGGTTGCCACTGTTGATTCTGGCTTTCAGGAGTTGCAGTGGTTTGGGAATAGTGTGGTGGGTTTGTCCCATTTAAAAAAAAAATGACTTTTGGGTGCTCTTGGTATGCCCTATTCGCTGGGTGCGAATCACCAGGTGGGGGGTATCAGAATAGATTGCAGCGCTTATGGTGGCAAAAAGTAGAAATAACGATTTCTCATTTCCACATCCTGTATTCGTTATTTTTCTTTACAGAATACAATTTTTCAATTTTGTTTCAGTGCTTATAGTTCGCCATATTATGGTATCCAAAACAAAGTGTTTTGTAACAAAATCTGATTTTAATCAGAACGATCAGAGCCAGTAAAGAGGTTGCTCTAAAGTGTGCACAGTGCCTATACAACTTCTTGCATTTGTTTTCTTGGCAATGCTTTAACACAAGAGACCTATTGGCAGGCAAGTTTTATTTAGTTACTAGATAATCCACTGTGGCGGTTGACACATTTCGGTACATCCTTGCTTTGATTTAAATGCTTATTTCGTATTTATATTATTTAAAATGACTTTGGCGAATATCTGTTTTATGCTGATGTCAATTAGGTTAATTAATTTTAGGATAACTAACTACTGAATATAAAATGTTGAAGTACACAAGTGAAGGGCATGCGGGCAGCGAGTAAAGGGCAACTCGCTGCTCAACCATGGACCATGCCCGGGTCGACGGCGCGTTGTGTCCCACGCGCGCCTCAAAGAGCGTCAGCATACTGACGGGGCCCCCCTCTCAGAGGGCCGAAGCCTGCCGGGGTCGCGGGATTATTTCCTTACCGTGACCCCGGAACATAACAGGCTATTGAAGGACACCGTGGATTTTAGTCAGTAGAAGTCTGACAGTACCTCCCGCCCTGCCCGGGGCCGGAGGACTCATTTGATGATTTTACCACGCTAAAAAAAAGTACACAAGTGAACAACACACAATAAAAGTTTAAAACGTTTAGGTGCCTTTTAGCAAGTTTGTAAACTAAATAACGAAAACCTACCTTCATGTAAGAACGGTCTAATCCCCTCGGGCCACTCTCCATCCGCGTTAGTCCTGTAATACTTCTCTGCTAAGATCTTCAACGTTTTCTCAGGCGACCAAATGTTCTGGGCCTCTCTGCGCGCGTTGTGGCAATGTGTACTGAGGAGTTTAGACGTTCTGGCCGTTGTTTTACGGTCGTAAATTACCTGGAAGATAAGGTGGAATGAGCTGATGATTTTTGTTTCATAGGACCATCCGTTTTCCCATAAATGTTCCTATCAAACCTGTTTAATTAAAATAAATACATTATTACCAGGAATACAGGTCCAGAACTTAGCTATCAATTACATATAGAGACTATACATTTCAGAAAACACACAGCTAGTACGAAACAGATCTGATTTTTAGGGTCAATTCACACCGAGACGCGAGTTCTCACGACTACGATACTGGAAGTGTGTATCTTTTCGTGTAGTAAATAAAGTTTAATTTGAAGTGAATTGACCATTTAACTACAACTTACCAAAGCTGGAGGGTAATGCGCCAGAGTTGTCAGCAGCCTGGACGAATGCTTGTCGTCTTGAAACTGTCCGATGTGGAACAGACCAATGGAGGTGTCCACGAAGCAAATGCCGTATGTGCTGCAGCCGTTGCTCTCCTGTGGAAATAACGTAAGTTTTAGATATTATTTTTATATGGTACGAATTCGTAACTTAAACAAAACAACGTGGATGACGTCTTAAAGCCAGGGTAGTTCCACTGTGGGAATGAAGTGACGCTAGACGACTTGTGTAGCTGTGTCTCTTTCCCACACTGGAATTACTCTCGCTTTAAGACGTCATGGTAGGGCAGCAGAACTTGCATATAGAAACAAATGAATAATGTTTAGCAGAGAACCTACAATAATTTACTATATCCCTTTCCAGAATTTGATTCTTATTAACGACATTATCGGATACCGTAATATAGAGTTTCTTTTTCCTAAATCAGCTGGTTCGTTCCCTGGCCTGGATTATTGGTTTTTCTGAAAGCCTGCAGTTTTGGTTCTCGTTAAAATCGGCCTCGATCCACTACCCTGCATAGTTTAAGATATAGCCATTCACGCCAAGATGATACATTATATATTACTGAATTTGAAATCTGAATGCACTTCCGTAAATTTAATAAGGAGTAGGCGCAGTGGCCGAACTATCGACTGCTGCGCAGCGTTTCACGAGTTTGATCCCCGCATGGAACAAATATTTTTATAAGAATAAGAATCATTTATTTGCATCTTATTTGCAGCAATCATCTCTTTGATCTGCGAGTAGTTGTTCCGGGTCTTGGTGTTTGTGTGTGTGAGTTTCTATGTTCATAAACGCGCCCAGCGCCCACGATACAGGAAGAAATTTCTAGTGTGGGGCACAATTTTTATTTATAAATTACCTCTTCAGCGATAGCCATCATGTAAGCGGCGGAAGCGTCCGCGGGTCCATTGTCCTGCAGACCACACACTTGCGCGCCTCTCATCGACACCTGACATATCTCACGACGGACAACCTTGTCAAACTTGCTGGTCAGACCATCTAAAATATAAAGAAGATTTGGTGAATTTTTGTTTTTAATTATTTTTGCAAGTCCAGGGAAGGTTTAAAAGGTGATTTTGAGGTGGTACGAAGTTTGCCTATCATTATCATCAGCATAATATTCCCACTGCTGGGACACAGGCTTCCTCTCTGTGAGAGGGAGTGGGCCATAATCCACCACGCGGGACCAGTGCGGGTTGGTAGATAATAATAATAATAATATTCTACAACTATCACACAACGCCATCTAGTCCCAAGCTAAGCAGAGCTTGTGTTATGGGTACTAGACAACTGATAAATATACTTATACATTTACATATACAATGTGTTGATCTGCAACCTAGTCAAACTCAAGGACGTGATTATACTCATGATTCTCGACCCAAATCAACAATAAAATAGGTAGGTATTTTTTTTATTTTATTTTTCCTTTTTCTGAAATCCGTAAGTGAGAACTAGTTTCTTCAAGAGTAGTAGATTCAATTCACGCACACCAGCTGCTCATCGCTGTGTGCGTACGCGCGGACTGTGTAGTCGGGTGATTCTCTTTCATTTGTATTGAATTAAGGGTTTAATTCTGAAATACTGTAAAATTTCAACAACAAAAAAAAAGCAGCCCTTATTAGTTTTGCCCGGTACTGTACTTTCAATTGATTATTTATGACTTTTGTGACAACCACCTGAAGTTTGACGAAAATGCAAAAAAACAGCGTGTATTTCTAAATACGTACATAATATAGATAAATTACACCCAGACACAACAAATGATTATGCTCATCACACAAACATTTGTCCTGGCTGGGAATAGAACCCACGACCTCTGGCATAGCAGTCAGGGTCACTACCCACTAGACCAACAGGCCAGTTCTTTTCCTATGTAGGACAGTGTTAGGCCCCTCGCGCGCGAGTTAGTCGCATTTGCAACGCGCTACTGCATCGCGATTGTATCGATACAAACGCGCGACCGCGTGGGACGACATCGGTAGAGAGGTCAGAGGGGGGAGGGAGTGTGACAAATATTGCCTCAACGGCGTCCATCTTGCAACTGTACTGATCCAAGGAATTTTTGCATCGCGACCGAATCGCGTTTGTATCGCGACTGAATCTGGTCCCGTGGGCGAGGGCACACAGCTAGCGACAGCATCGAGTCTGTATCGATGCTACGCGCGACAGCATCGCTACAAAAAGTCGCCCGTGGGCGAGGGGCCTTATATGGGTTTTCTATCAGCAATATTTTCTGTAGGCTACGGTGTCTGAGATCCAGGCTTCCAGGCTCGCTATTACTGTGGACTTAAATATAACTGGCGAATGTGAGTGTACTCATCATCAGCCTTTAATGTTCCCGGAGATCGTTTGCCGACGTCCGTCGCCGTGGGCGGCAGACAAAGCCTAGTAATAAATAAATACTTCAAAACTTACTCTTCTTGCACCTCTCCGTCATCATATCAGGCGTCTCGGTCTGCTCTACTCTCGCGACTTTGTATCCTTTTGACACAAGTGTGGACGCCATCCTACCGTATGCGCTTTCAGGGAATCCAGAATGCGCGAATTCACCCTAGAAAGTAACAATTACATTAGAAAAATACGTGTTCCTTGTTAAAGTAGGAAATAACTACGAGAGGAAACTACGACATTATTTTATGCAATCTATGCTGGTCTAAACCAGTCAGTTTTGAAATGGTATAATTTTGATTGCGAGAGTTTAAACGGGATGCATTGTGTGAGAGGCCCAGACATCGCTAGGTGATCTCCGGCCACTGTACCTTGGCTTGCAGACGGCCAGAAATGGCTAGCTCGCCGTCCAGTCAAGGACCAGAGAATTACAATGTCTTAAAACCAGGCTTGTTCCAGTGAGTGAACGAGATGGCGCTAGACGACTTGTATAGCTCTGTCACTTTCACTCGCCGGAATAAGCCTGGTTTTAAGACGTTGTAATACCCCCTCAGGTGTCCTACCATGATGTCTTAAAGCAAGAGTAGTTGTAGTGTGGGAAAAAGGCAGAGCTATACAAGTCGTATAGCACCACCTCGTTCCGTCACTTTAACTACTCTGGTACATGGTAGGCTGCCAGGTCCAATTCAACGATGCGTTAACGTCAATGGCCAAATGCCTGAAGATAATATATCGCGACCCTAAACAACATAAGTACTAAAGATAAATTATGGAATCAGGCAATAATAATCATAATCAGGAATTATGGAACATAAGTACTGATGGAGTGTGTATTTTACCTTCATATACGAGAATCCAAGTTCATTAACGCCCACAGCTGCGTCCATATGGTACAGCTCGTAGAACTTGCCCACTTTGAAGAACAGCACACAGTCAAAGTGAGATGACTTCATCTCCCACCACTGACGATGAGCCTGGAATGTTTACAAATACTGTAATCGATATTCTGTCTGCTTCTAATACAGTAGTACATGTAACACAAACAAATATCGTATTGTATTCTATTGTATACTAGTCTAGTGCATTCTTGTGAATTAAATCCAATCCAGACTATTGTTAGAGATTTGAGAACTAAGAATTAGGTATTTTTTAATTAGGTATGGACCAATAAATCCACAATTCAATTTAAAAACCCTTTTAAAATGAGTTGTGGTTTGAATTTTCGGGCCCATAATAAAGTTATTATGGGCCCGAAAATTCAATGAACTCTCAAAAACTGTTAAGTAAGTCATTGAGTTAAGTAATTAGTGATGTCAAATGTTGGTATTGCCATTTCAAATCTATAATGTGCAAAAAAATAAAAATAATTTCAATTGACTGGTGATTCAAAAACCATTTTTCCAAACAAACCAATGAAATATTTTTAATACTTACAGGTGTTTGACTCTTATGAAAATCAGGTGGCACATATAAAGTAGAAGGGTCATAATCAGGGTGGTCAGGCCTCCTTTTCATAGCATCCCTAATTTTATCGGGCTTCAGCCAGTCTAATTTGCAGTGAACCCAATTCCCTTCATCAGCTGCTATGGCTTTCTCTTCAGCTGGTTTTGGAGGAGATGGTGTTAGCCTGAAAAAAAAATCGTTTTATAACATCTCACACTTTGCCAGTTACCATAGGCGAGGCAGAGCAGTGGTGGCCCAGCGGTATTGGTCCCATGTGACATCTATCAACCCGCACTGGGTATGCGTGGTGGATTTATGGCCCACTCTCTATAGGCTGGACTAGTAACATTTTACCATTAAAATAAATATGCAAAAATTGTAAACGAAACAAGAGCTAGTCTCTTAAAAATTCTTGCACCTCTCGCTCACTTCTGGCGATCATGCGATGCTCTATCCCCCACCTGCTCCGTAGTCCAGGTTATGCCGACACCGCCAATAATCACACATTTTCATACTTAAAAGGGAGGCTTTACAATTTCAAGTTGTTGATTAAGAACATACCCATTAGTAGATGATGGCTTGCTTACTGGTTTACTGGGTATCTTGGCCTTAGGAGATTCAAACTTGAAGCTATCCTGCAACCTTTTCTCCACAGATGGCTTCTCAACTTCAGATGTATCCATTTTGTTATCTGCTGAAAAATTACTTTCATTAATTAAAACAACTGCTTCCGAAACTAAAACATAATTTAGAATAATCTAAATCCTTCTTTCATAATAATTTATAGCATTTTATTTTATATTTTTGTATAATTGCTGCAGTATTCTTCAATAGTGTTAATTTGGTTTAAAAATAACTGTAAGTTATATGTAATTTGCTATTTTTTTATTCATCAATCTTTAGCAAAATGTGTACAGAGTTTTTGCTTTTGGGATAAGAGAACCCACCTTTGTTCTCGACATCGGAATCATCCGAGTCCACAGGATTGAGTCTGATCCTCTTCCTGCGTTTGGAGGCAATGGGGACCTCATCCTCACTGTCACTGTTCTGTGTCACCTCAGGTGAAGGAGTTGCTTGTCTCTCTCGTTTTTTCTCTAAAAAAAAATAAAAGAATAAAATTATAATCAGAAGTGATTAGTTATGACTAGAGTTGGTTGATTAAATGTACAACATGACAGTTGTAAACAAGCAGTTGTTAGATAAATATTATTTTATATAAATGATATTTTTTTAAATTTAATAGATGATAACCTAGTGCTACTAAAATGTGTCTTGTCTTTTCGACATTAAATACCTACAACTGGCAGTGGCTCAAAATTCTTAAATCCTTGCTGTACCTAGGGGTATAAGGCTCTTGGACAAGTTATAGCATCGCTATTTTGTTCCAACGAAGTGTGTTGTTAATCACTGTGTATAAAAATATCTGAATATCTTAAGAGAAAAAGTTTGAGTTAAAAATTCTTTATTGTTTATTTAAGTCAACGTGTCTGTAATATATCGAATGAATTTAAAGCAAATTTAATTACTTACTTTCAATCTTAGATTCCTTGCCGCTGTTTTGTACTGGCGAACTCACTTTCGGGCTTTTATCGACCTCTAATTCTGATTTTACCTTTTTATTAGCAGGAGGCGTTTTAGAAAAATAATTAAACAAGGTGTTAGCGGCACCCACGCTGTTACGCTTCGACATTTCGAATTATTTCACTCAAAAATTCGCTGTATTATCCAGACAAAACACCAACGTTTTGGCGCAAAGCAACAAATGTCACAGTCAATGTCATTGTCAACACAACTGTCAAATATCCTGTGAAAAATATTTTTGTGGCAACATTGAGATTTTATGACCTGGTAACTTAGACCTTAGGTCAATGGCAACATTGGGTGCGGTTAGCCCTTAGAATAATAACTAAAGCATAGAAACCGTGTAAAAATAACAACAAAGTACAGTACTCTGCACTCTTTTTTACTTATGACATTGTCAAAGCATCAGAAAGGAATGCATATACGATGCCATTTGCGTAAATGTGCAGGTTGTCACGGGGTATAGACATAGGTACAGAAGTGCTAGGGATTGACTATGTCGATGAAATAATTATATTTATCGACATAATGATTGTTTCGTCCTAAGAAAATCTTCAAATATACACTGATAGTATCTGTTCGTTAAATGGTTATGATTCATCAAAATAATCTTCATAAAGTGTCAATAATATTCTAAATTGAGTCAGCCCAGAACTGGGCCATAAGTTCAAAATAATTATGTCTGTCTTTCTTTCTTTTTTACTTAAATACGTTCACCCAGTATTGGGTAAGGCCAAATATCCAGCAGTGGACTCTCGGTGACTGATGTAAAGTTAAATATTCTAATTAAAAGCGTCAATCAGGTTTTCGATTGATAGATACAATCCTTTTTTAACAGATCACAGCGCAATTTAGCATATTCCTTCCTAAACCAACGAAAGCTTTTCCTATTAGCTTTGAGGAACAGTCAGTTTCTTAGGGCCGAGACACACCGGAATGGCAGCGGCCGGCAGCGACGCGGCGAGCACTTACAGTGTAAGATAATTTTAAACTTTATTTACATACTTAAAAGACCAGTACCGCTTGAAAAGGTCGCGTGGTCATCCGCGGTGACGCGAGCAGCCGCGCGTCACGAGCATCTTCTCGGTGGTTCTGCCCGCGTCTGCCAGCGACGACGCGAGGCCACTCGCGGTACCGCGGGCGGCCGCTCGCTCCTCACCCCCGCCGCAATACTGAGCGAGCGCATCATTTCTCTATAGTCTAAAGACGGGATACGTTGTGTCGTCAGAAATAAATACCTATTTTAAAACACGATAGTATTGTGCTACGTTAAACAAAAAATGGATAGGTATCGAGGAGAAACTAATTTCAATTTATTTAAAAAACTATTTCTTTAAACTAGTCAAGAGGAGACTAGGAGCGTGGGGTCTGGAGGTCGCGCGAGGCCGCCAGCGGCACACGGCGTCGCCGCTGGCGGCCGCTGCCATTCCGGTGTGACTCGGCCCTTAGGGGAAAATATCATTAGGTTCTGATAAAAGGAAAAACATAATTTAAAGTGATATTTTTTATTTACAAAATTTTTAACAAATCTTTCTTACAATATATATGCACAGTTACATATAATTTACATCAAGCTACCTCAATCTGCCATATTTCTTTGAATTTTTTTCGAAAAGATTTTACAAAAGAATAAGGTTCATGTTCAGTTGGGAAAAGACAGTCTGGTTAGCTTGATGTGCTAGCGTCTGTACTTTCAATATGTGTACACTTACTTCACAAATTATTTGTAGAATAGGTTTAAAAAATTATTGGCCTTTAAATAAAATTGTTTTTGTCAAAAACGTCCTTATCTTTTCAGTCGGAATACAAGATTGTTTAATGATGTGATGAATTCGTGCTTTTAAATAAAGCTGACAAATAGATTTTATCAACAAAATTATATGATTACTTTCAAAACTAAATTCTAAAGAATGATCAGAAAGGCTATCGAAAATCTTAGTATTAATAAAAGTCTGGTAAATTTTGTTACAAGTGGCCATGACGTGTTGATGTTTTCCTAATTGTAGTCCAACTTTAGATTTTAATTCTCTAACATATTTTTCTGCAGTTTCACATACTTTGTACACGTCCCTTGATGGCTTAATAAGTCCACCTCTATCCTTAAAGGATACTAATGTGAATTTGCCTACGTTGTCGACTGTGTCATCGCAGAGGGCTTCAATGCAAGTTTCGCATTTCAAAACCTTTTTTAATTTTCGGACCACGAATCCTGCCATATAAAACACCACATCTTTAGAATATTCACTAAGTGATGTTGAAGATAATATATAATCGTGATCTACTAATTCCACATCGTAAGGCAACACAAGTTCAGTGTTATCCTCGTTAACAAGGATTGAATTCCCATTGCTCTGATTAATGAGATCAATCGGATTTTTTGATGGGTTGTAATTTAAAACTGAAATTTTATCTAAAGGAATACAATTCCCGCTAGCTGCATCTTTGAATTGTGCATGTACAAGTAACCTCTTGTATGCAGCTTGGAAGGTGCGGGCAGAAGGATTGTTATTGAAACCACACTTAGCTCTTATGGACCCAAAAAAGAGCTCTAGATGGTCCTGCGACATTTTATATGTACAGATGTACTGCAACTTATGGCTGGTTACAGTTTTATGGTATATTTGCCTCAAGGATTTCATACACACTATGAAACCATTAAACCCGGTTCTCCTGTTAGAGGTCGTAAGATATGTTCCGTCCAATAATTTCAAGCTTTTTATATAGTTTTCAGCAGCCTCAAAGAAAACGTCTGTTTCATTAAAATTAAAGGTCGTAAGTGCTCTTTTCCAGCCTTTTGCCCTCATATTGCGACTATTTAAAATATCAAAGAGATTATTGAATAGTCTTATAAAAGTTACAGTTCCATCGCAATTTTCAAATCCGGGAATTTGTTTGTTTTTGCAATACTCTAAAGCATCTGCAACAGAGTTACTTAGTAGTTGTGTCGCAAGGCGGACTTTCATTTTTTGCTTAACGAAGTTGACATGGTCTCTTCTCAATTTATTTCCTAAATGCAGACCTTCTTCTTCTTGTAATTGTACAAGATTTTCTATAAAATCCCAAGATATTATATTATTTTGGCCATCAATAATTTTTTTCTTATCTGCCATGGTGTTTCGGATTAACTTGATGTTATGGCAAGGGTCTGGCCAAAGAAATATTTCGGAGTCATCGCATTGGAACGACACGGATCCAGAAGCTAGGTCACAACCTAAATCATTGCACATTGCAATATTTGATGCAGCCCCATCGAAAGTTAGGGAAATAACTTTGATATTGCATTCGTGCAAGAGCTGAATACATTTTTGAACGAGAACAGACTTTTGCTCTGATGTGATTGACTTTATTAAAAAGTAACCGACGGGAATTTTCCAAGTGTCATTCAAGCACGTAACCATGAAGGTTAAAGCTTGTGTCGCCATGGGAACAGAATCGGAATCTAGTTCTATGCCAACATTAACAAAACCATAATAATGTTTATTATGGCTATCCCATTCTATGAGTTTTCTAATAGCCATTTCATCAATGGCAAGAGCACAAAACAGAGATTTTTCAGAATTTTCTGCTGCTCTTAACCGAATAGCTTCAAAGGACTCAGAAGTAAAACCTGGGTTGCAATTAACTCCCTTATACCACGCAGAAATTGTTTTTGGATGTGGCAAAACATCTTGAAATTGTTCCCTAATAAAAGAATAAGCTCTTGGGGATAGATAGTTCAATGTAACAGCAAATTTTTTTAAATCCTTACTGTACTCCCTAGTTAGTGTAAGACCTGCTTCTTTTTGTAGAAACCTCTTGATAATATCATTTTTATCAATGTTTTCTAACATCATTAGATATTCCTTTTCAATGCCTTCTGCCTTTAATCTGTCCATTAAGATGCTGTATAGACTACAATTCTTTTTGCTAAGACGTGAAAGCTGTTTTTTTAAAGCGTTTATTTTTTTAAGACGTTGTTTGGATACTTGCTTAAGTCTTGTCACTTCTTGTTGCAGTTTCCTATTTCTTTTTTCATACTCTGCTGCTTTTAGCAAGCAATCTTTGCTCTCGGTACACCTATATCCACCATAAGATATTGGTTCCGAACTAGCACTTGCTACAGTCGTGTCAGATCGCATCAGCGGGTCCTACAGAAATACAAAAGTAGACAATAGTAAAAAAAGATGAAGTAGTTTTAAGTACATAATATTAAATACATGATTTACACGCTTACCCCATGGTATCCTTGTGCAACTAATTCGCACAGATGTGACTGAGTCCTAGGTGATGGGATACTTGTAACTTTAATCTGTTCTGTTGCTTCACAGACACCAGTATTATGTCCTCCTTTCGAAGTCTGAAAGCAAAAGATAAAAAATATTACATGATCATTGTTTACAATAGCAATAGTTATTAATTAGTTTTATAAACTTGATACTAAAGAGTGATGTGCAAAATATACAAGATTTACATGCTCACCCCGGGATATTTTTGTATGTCTAATTTGTGGGGATGTGCCGGAGTCGTAATTGATGTCAAACTTGGAACATTCATGCTCACCCTGGGATATCCTTGTACGTCTAGTTCACGGAGCGGTGCCCGAGTCGTGGTTGATGATAAACTTGGAACATTCATATTTTCTGTCTCGTAGACATCCATATGTACTTCTCCTGAAGTCTAAAAACAAAAGAAAAAAATACATTAATATCGTTCAAAATATGTTTACACCATTATAATTGTAAATACATATACAACATGTAACATAATTAATGTTGTATATAATAAATGGTTCCCATAAACTTTCTCATTATCATTGATATAGAGTTCGGCAAATATAATGTGCTGTACCTACGTTATATTTGCCGAGCTCTAGATCAATGGTAATGAGAAAATGTACGGTAACTTCAATCTGTTCTGTTGCTTCACAGACACCCTTATTATGTTCTTTTGATTTCTAAAAATAAAAGATAAAAAAATATAATTATTTTTAAAAACTTGATCCCTAAAAGTAGAATGGTATAAGGGCAACAAGATGATGAAGATTAAAAAGTAAAGTACAAAATATACAAGATTTACATGCTCACCCCGGGATATTTTTGTATGTCTAATTCGTGGGGATGTGCCGGAGTCGTAATTGATGTCAAACTTGGAACATTCATATTTTCTGTCTCGCAGACATCCATAGGTACTTCTTCTGAAGTCTAAAAACAAAAAAAATATACATTAACATCATTTATAATATGTTTATGTCACCGGAATTTAATAAGATCCGCAAGTTTACAAATTTACTAGGAAATTTATAACCTAACCTAACCTAACCTTTTTTTTTTTTTTTTTTTTTTTAACGTGGTAAAATCATCAAATGAGTCCTCCCACCCCGGGCAGGGCGGGAGGGACTGTCAGACTTGTACTGACTAAAATCCACGGTGTCCTTCAGTAGCCCTTTATGTACCGGGGTCACGGTGAGGAAATAATCCCGCAACCCCGGCAGGCTTTGGCCCTCTGAGAGGGGGGCCCCGTCATTATGCTGACGCTCTTTGAGGCGCGCGTGGGACACAACGCGCCGTCGACCCGGGCATGGTCCTTGGTCGGGCAGCGAGTTGCCCTTTACTCGCTGCCCGCATGCCCGCGCCTACGGTGGCCGGAGATCATCAAGCGACGTCCGTCGCCGTGGGCGCCTACCACTGCGGCTGGGGCGGAGGGAGGACGCTGTCCTCTCTCGCTCGCGGCCTGCCTCCTCCTTGACGAGCATTACTGCCTCGCAGAAGGAGCTGACCGCTTCCCACTCCGTCTCGCCCCGCAGCATGGCCGCAACCAATGCCGGGCGCGAGAGGTCTCCGCCTATCGCAGCCGTGAGGACACGTCGGTGCTCCGCCCAAGCTGGGCAGTCTTGCACCGTATGCTCCACCGTGTCCTCCGGGCGATCTTCGCAGTGGTGACACCCAGGCGTCTCCTCCTTTCGCATCAGCCACAGGTACCTCCCGAAACTTCCGTGTCCGGTGAGGACCTGCGTCAAGCGGTAGGTCAGGACGCCATGACTTCTCTCCAGCCACTCCTCAAAGAGGGGTCTTACCGCCGCAATTGCGGCGTGCCCGGCCGTCGGTCGCGACAGTCGTTCCTTCCATACTGCCCTGAGATCACGCCGGAGGTCTTCGCGCCGCGCCTCGACTTCGCGAGGCAGCGGGGTCACGCCCCGGCGCTGCGCCTCCACGCGCCACTCATAGACGCGCTGGAGGGCAGTCGCCTCCAGATCCCAGGGCAGCAATCCGGCAAGGAGGTTGGCCGATTCGCCGGCGATCGTGCGGTATCCCCGGATCATCCGGATAGCCATGACCCTCTGGCATGCGACCAACTTCAGTGGTCGCGTCCGGATGCTCAGGGCCCACACAGGGGCCCCGTAGAGGGCCATGGACCGCACGATACCGGCGTACAACCTCCGGCAGGAGGTGTTTGGCCCGCCGATATTGGGCAGGAGTCGCCTGAGGGCGCCTGCTGCCCGGTTCAGCCTCGGGGCCAAACTCAGGAAATGCTCCCTGAAGTTCCATCGGCTGTCGAGGACGAGTCCCAGGTACTTCATCGTCCTCCCGACGCCGATGCGAACCCCTCCCACCGTTATGTGGGACTCTGACCGCGGCGCATTCAGACGGCCATGAAAGCACATGGCCTCCGTCTTGTGCAGCGCCACGTCGAGTCCCAACCGCCGGATCCTCTGAACGACTGTCGCGACCGCTTCCGTCGCCACGTCGGCCGCCGCCTGGTGCGACTCTCCCTGTGCCAGGACGAGCGTGTCGTCAGCGTAACATATTACGCTGACGCCATCAGGGAGGTCGCTGCGCAGCACCCAGTCGTATCCGATGTTCCACAGGGGCGGTCCCAAGACCGATCCCTGTGGAACACCGCACGACATCTCTCGCCGGTTCCACTCTCCCCGGTGACCGGGGTAGATGACGGCTCTGTCCGTCAGGTAATCCTCGACTATACGACGGAGGTAGGTCGGCACCCGGTGATACCGGAGTGCCTCCCTGATGCAACTCCAGGGCAGGGTGTTAAAGGCGTTGGAGATGTCCAAAGACACCGCCAAGACGACCCTGCCCCGGGCCACTGCATCCCCCGTCGTGAGGGCTCTAACGCGCATGATAGCGTCCACCGTCGAGCGCCCCCTGCGGAAGCCAAACTGGCACTCCGACAGGTTCGGGCCCACCCGATTTAGGTGCCCGACGAGGCGGTCTGCAATGACTCTTTCCAAGAGCTTGCCCACCTCGTCGAGCAGCACGATGGGCCGGAATGCGGACGGAGAGTCCGCAGGGCGCCCGTGCTTCTGGATCAGGACCAGTTTCCCCGTCTTCCAACGAAGCGGGAACTGGCCCCTCTCCAAGCATGCGCTAAAGAGCCCCCCCAGTCGAGGCCCGAGAGTCCCCGAGGCCAGGACCCAGGCTTTTCCTGGCAGGCCGTCGGGTCCCGGGGCGGTATTTTTGGCTTTGAGCCGCTGTACCGCCACTCTCAGGTCTACCTCGGTCACCTCTGGAGCGTCGTAGACGTCGTCGTCGCTGTGGTCCGCGTTTGCGTCAGCTTCGTCCTCAGATTCCGTCGGAGACGGAGCCATAGGCGGGGGGTATGCTCCCCCCGCGATGGGAACAGGGCGCTCACCACATCCTCCACGAACTGAGGCTGGAGACTCTGCGTCAACGGGGGAGCCCAGGGGCGGAGCTTTTCTCGCACCCACTTGTAGGGGCGGCCCCATGGGTCCCCGTCCAGAGACTCCAGCATCTCCTTGCGGGCCAGTTCCTTGGCCCGCCAGATCTCGTCGCGGAGGACGGTCTTCGCTGCCCTGTAGCCCTCGTACAGCTCCGCCTCCACAGCCGCCGCGTCCGGAGGTCGGGTGCGGCGCCTGCGGAATCTGGTGTACCGGCGGCGCGCGGCAACGCACGCTTCGCGCAGCGCTGCTAACTCGCGCGACCACCAGTACAGCTGACGCCGGGCGCGTCCTTGCCGGACCCGGGGCATGGCCACGTCGCAGATCTCCGACATGGCCTCCCGGAACCACTCGGCCTCGTCGTTTATGTCGGCAGGCCTGTCCGGTGATGACACCCAGGCCCGCACGATCGAGGCTTCCAGGAATAGCTCCCGGTCCAGCTGCTTCAGCGCCCATCGCGGACCACTTGGGTTCCGTCCACTTGGGACCGGCGCGTCTGAGGTCTGGGCGGAGACGTCGAACCGGATATACCGGTGGTCGGAATAGGTCTCCACCTCCTCCACAACACGCCAGTCGGTGACGCGCGGCGACAGGTCGGAGGTGGCGAACGTAATGTCCACCACCGACTCGCCCCGCATCCGCACGCACGTGGGGACAGAACCCCGGTTCTCGATGACCAGGCCATGTGCCCGGGCCCAGTGCTCGAGCATCCTGCCCCGCGTGTAGTCCGTGTACCGGGAACCCCAAGCCACATTCTTGGCATTGAAGTCCCCGAGGACGAGCGCGGGGAGGGAACCAAGGGCGACGACGACGTCTCCCAGCTCCACTAGGGAGTCTTGGAACTCGGCGAGAGATCGGTTCGGGGAGAAGTAAACGCCTACCACGGCGATCTCCCCGAACCGGGCTGCGACAATCCCGCGCCCTCTCTGTACGCGATCGAGAGGTGGGGTACCGGCGGCGGCCGACGAAATTAGGGTCACCGAGCCGTCCAGGTCCGCTACCCAGTCGTTCCTGGGCGGGACAAAATACGGCTCGGCGACCACGGCGACGTTTATCAACCACTGCGCCATGCTCTGGAGCAAAAGATCCTGAGCAGCGGCGCAGTGGTTGATGTTCGCCTGGAGGAAGCGCAATGGAGACATTATTCTGAATCCATTGCGGCCTCCTCCAGGGCCCCCTGCGAGGGCGCAGCCACGGCGGCGGCGGCGGCGGCAGCGGGAGCGGCGGCGGCGGCGGTGGCAGTGGCGGCGGTGACGGCGGCGGCAGAGGGCCTACCTCTGCGCCTGGCTTCAGTGGGTGGAGCGCAGGACTTTCCCCCAGCCCGGTGATCGGCCGGCTTGCCAGCCGCCTCACATGCGAAGCAGTGAGGCGGGGCGGAGCACGAGCCGGCCTTGTGACCGGGCTGACCGCAGCGGAAGCACCTATCGCTGCGGTCCACCTCCGAGGTGCAACCTAACCTAACCTACCGTAAATTTATAAACTGACGAGATCTGACTAGGAAATTTATAAATTTGCGGATCTTATTAAATTCCGGTGACATTTATACCATTATAAATATAAATAATAAATAAAATGTTTCCGTAAATTTTCTTATTACCATTGATCTCTGCAAATATAACGTAGGTATAGCATTGTGTTTCAATCTCCTCCATTTAATATTTATATTTGACACAAATGCATCTGCAGTGAAATGTTTTGAACAAATGCGACTATGAGATTTAACTGTCCAATTTCGCTTGGAAGTTCGTCGAATCCACTCCTTCCTAATTGCTTCATTCTTCGGGAAGCTGTAATCAAACAACATTATTTTTCTTCATATTACTAGAAATCGATTATTATTTAATTACCATGGGGTACTTCAGTTTGTTACATTTCTATTGTACGGCTCGACACTGGCAATAATGTCCCAGAAATGGCATGACTGCCATAAAAAATATCGATACATGTAGGTACGCGATTTTACCACATCACTAGCAAAAACCTAACCTAATTTGAAATAAGGAAAATATGCTATTTTCAAGCAAATACCTTAAAAGTTGAAATTTAAACAATACATTATAGAATTGACAAAATTATTATAATACTATGACTTATTTTCTGCTTATTTCATGCACTTAGAATTGAAAAACTTACCGATGAAATGTAATTTCTTCAGAACAATTTTCTTTTCGTCCTGAATGGGATTTACATCCTTCAATCACACAAGACATTGTTCAGTTAAATTGAAATTTCATGACGCACAAACACAACACCGGTTAACACCTGTTTTAGTGGGAAATACAGCACAATTTTATTCTTAATTCGCAGTTGGCCCAATTCCGCCACAAAAAGTTTTCGCCATTATAACCCGACCAAGTGAGCAAGATGCTAAAGTCACAGGCAATGGCACTTAAATAAGTTATTTTGAATTTAGTCGTACTAAAAGGTGTCCAATGGAGTCCGTTGACATTTCTAGTCGTGACCACTAAGAAAATAATAGAAACAGAGTGAAGTTTTTGTCTCATTCTATCGTACGCGAAAGCACATAAGCAAAATACGTGTCAGCTATCTGTTTTCAGTTCCTACTTTTACGCGGTTTCTATGCTTGTTATTATTCTAAGGGTTAGCCGATACAAAGGGTGCGTTTAGCCGATACAATATCTGAGCAGCACTAAAGAAAAACGGCGAATGCTGAGTAGCATTTTTTTTTACATGGTATAATCATCAAATGAGTCATTTCATTTCATTTATTCAGAACAATTTCCATTGTGTTGAACATAATTTCCACATAAAACATCATTTAAATATCAATTAATACAAAAAATTGAGGTACAACCAAAATTCAAATTCATTATTCATATAGGGAGATAAAATGTCAATTTTGAATATTATGTCAACGAACATTCGAATCATGTCAATATACGTTAATAAATCTAATGTCACATTCACAGTCCTCCACGGTGTCCTTCAATAGCCCTTTATGTTCCGGGGTCACGGTAAGGAAATAATCCCACGACCCCGGCAGGCTTTGGCCCTCTGAGAGGGGGGCCCCGTCATTGTGCTGACGCTCTTTGAGGCGCACGTGGGACACAACGCGCCGTCGACCCGGGCAAGGTCCATGGTCGCCCGCATGCCCGCGCCTACGGTGGCCGGAGATTGTCTGCTGACGTCAAACGCCGCGGGCGCCTACCACTGCGGTTGGATGCTGAGTAGCATAGGCTGATGATATCAGACGAGTGCGACAGAGAGAGATAGCTGACTGCTTAGCATTTTCTGTCCAGATTTGTATCGGCTAACCGCACCCATTATATATCTGAGCAGCACTAAAAAAAATGGCGAATGCTGAGTAGCATAGGCTTAGCATATGATTACCATTCTTCCATTCCATTCATCATCCAGTGTTGGGTCATATACAGGAATTGGTTTTACGCGACCCGGAACAACTACTTGTAGGTCATACAAATATTGTCGTTTCATATAATTTTGAATCTAGTTAACGTCTCTTTGTCATTAGACGTTGGTAGATAACGAACGAGAACGACTCAAAGGTGCAGGCTGTTATACCTAGCAGCAGGTGTTTTTTTATTAGTTAATAAATTAAAATTGTGAATTAAAAGTGTTTTACAGAATATTTTAGACTTCTAGGGACGTGCGCACCACTGTCCACGTTCGGGAAACAGAGTTATTAATTTTAGGCTTTCGGTCTATGAATAAAATGTAACTCTCACAATTCTGCTGAGGTCAAATTAAACAATATCAAAGTATTTAAACATTTATTTATACTTATTGTGTTGCCTTATTTTGTAAACTCTTAGTTAAAAAGTAATTAAATCTAAATTCACAAATAGTTTTCATAGACAACATATCCTATTCTAAAAGGTTTGGTGTAAAAATGGCAGTACATTACCATATTATTGTACGCTGTAGTTTATTTAATTTTAAGTAATTGGATGCTATTACAACTCGTGAACGTGTTTTGCATTCGATCAATATGAGCATTCTTCTGCGACGAATTCGCAAGATGATTTTTTTTGGGAATCTGCTCGCGAATGTTCGTTCTGCGAACGAATGTTTATTGCGTAACAATAGCTCGCGCTTCGAATATTTGTAAAATAAATTCGTGAGTTGTATGATTACGCACCTTAAGGCCTGCGCAAACGAGAAACAGTCCTCAGGGATTTTTTTCCACCAAAATAGAACAAATCCTCGTGTGTGCAGGCCTTTAAAATAAACAAATCTTGCTTATGTTTAACTAATACCTACTATTGCTTATCATTGGTATAGTTGTGTATAATAAAATTAAACTATAAATTCCGTGATGCTAATAAGGCTGCTTGTATAAGGTGAGAAAATGAGGTTTAAGACTCGAGTACTTGGCAACACTGAAAGCGTGCGAGCATGATTTCAACTCGCGTTGTCAAATGACTGCAGCGTGACCAAGTACTAGTACAAGTACAGAAAAGAATGCGCTTTCCTGCGTATAAATAATAATTAAATGATAACCAGTGGCGGTACTTTCATTAAAGGCTAAAAGCTTGGCGTGGTCTTATAATTTTCTACTCTTTATAATGTAAGGTAATTTTATCTGAATAGACTGATGCTGCCCATAAGGGCTAGCTCTTAAATTCTACGCACGCCACTGGGAGACATAACATTAATGTGGATGTAAAAATATATACGTATTGTAGGTACATGGTACATAGGTACATGTTCTGAAATGGAATGGTCCCTTGTAGTACAATATTAAAAAAAGAAAATTTAATTTTCAAACAATATTCTGACAAATTACAAAACAATATTAATGAAAATAGTATTTTTCTTCAAAATAATAATAATAAATTTCGATAAATTACACAATATGTAACAGTATAAAATGAAATAAATATTCAATTCATATAACAAAATTACAACTATGTAGGTGCTAACAAGATAAAATATTCATTAAATTAAGATATAGAAAATAATATGTTATACAAAATAACCAATTAGTTTTATCATTAAAATCATACGGAAGTTGTTATCCTTTGCATCTTTTGTAAAATAGAAGATAAGAAAATGATAAAGCTTATGTCACCAATATAAGGTAAAATAAAAGATTAATAGAAGGATATGAAGCAATGAACTGACGCACGATTGTGGTCATAGCTACATCAACTTACGTGACCAAAAGCATGGCCGCAGTGTCCGGTTATGTGACAAAACAGGAACTAATGACATAAACCAACAAAATGCTGAGTCAAGTCAACAGAATCAACTCTTCACTAACTGGCTGCCGAACACTTACAATTAGAAGAATCCTTTGAAAATCTAGTCCCAACTATTTTTAGAACGAAGATCTTTTGGCGCGAAAGAGCTAATGGCGCCATCTTGGTTTTAAATACATTTTTTTGCCATATGCGTGGAACATACGGAAAGAAGAGAGCGGGTATAATTTCATTTTTTTTATCTGGTGACGAAACAGTGCACAAAAAACGTGTGGCACTAAAATTGTGTAGAAATATCAATAAATCGTATAAAAAAGCCGCCTCTCCAGTTTTGTTTTTGAACTATTCACAAATTCCAACATAGATAAACAATAAATACCAACTGCGTCCTCCTTACTGTCATTCAAACGCCAAAAGATCCTTGCAGCACTGTACTAACTCAGTCTCTTACATAATAATCTGTGGTTCTGGCACTGACAGGGCAATGGATTTGTGGGGCAGTACTTGTCCCCCGTTCACGTATAGTTCATCTTTGACTATGACATCTTCGCCAAGGACTGTGCAGTTCTCCATGCGGACCCAGCGGCCGACGACGGAGCGCCAGCCCACGATGCAGCCGTCTAGCCAGGCGTGTTGGCGGACGCAGGCCCCTCGGAGTATGGTGCTGCGTTTGATACATGCGCCTGGAAAAGATATAAATACATAATGAATTGAGATGGTAATGTTTAGAACTTCAGAATGCTACCTGCAGGGCATATCGCGGGTTTGATTTCGGTTCTGAAAAAAACTTGTGTGGGATCCTATGCGATGTGTAGGTTCATACATCTGCACCCGTAGCATGGTGCGATAGGGTTTTGTCAACGCCAAAATATACAAAATGAAAGAATGTAGAAATAATTATATCGTTTTAAGCTATAAAATGTTTGACTTCACTTTTCAATGATCTACAGATTGTGCCGAATTCAAGCAAAAAAAATTCGAATTATATAGAATTGACCTTGAAATAATTGGTCATGCTATGCGTACAAGTTTAACGCGCGCCAATAAGCATCTGACTTTATAGATTCTTGTCCTTCTAAGAATCTAGGTTATCTATTCTATGGCATCCCTCGATTCCATTCAAATCAAAATTATTGTCTTTTTTTTTTGTTACTCTTTTATAGAAGTTTGTAGTTCCCCTTCATACCATCGATATTATCAAGCCTGCATGCATGTACAAAATAACTAAGTAATTCGAAATAAAATGACATCATATGATTGTTCAGTTGTTCGCACAAATGGATAACCTTCAACGAATGTTTCTCTCGATAACAATTGTTTCCTATCTAATAGAACTATACAATAACAACCGTTTACAATTTACTGCTCCTTACATATTCAGTAAATAACTATTTTAATGGATACGTATCTCTAATTCTATTTCAATACCTACCACAAAATTGAATCGTTCCTCGGATTTTTTGTCTCCTTGGTATTTCAACTTAGTCTATTACAATATACTGGTAATAAAGAATTATACCGTTCTCCCCAGGCTGCGCTATAATTTGACCCTGATCTTTGTCTGCAAACGGCATTTAAAAAAAAAACGTTGTTCCACACTATGAATTTCTCCTTGTGTATCGTGGGTGCGACAATCTTTTTTGTTCAGTGTATTTGGAGAGATGGCCGATGGAACAGACTTATGTAGCGGAGACAGCGTATCGACAAACGTAAAGAAAGAAAGAAGAAAGAAAATTGTTTTATTTTTTTTACAGTATGCATGCAAATTAGGTAGTAATACATAATAAGAAAAGTAGAAATTAAAAAGTTAACATATCTAAACATAAATAAAAATAGACATTTATC
Source organism: Agrotis segetum (assembly GCA_036375495.1). Lineage (NCBI taxonomy): Eukaryota > Metazoa > Arthropoda > Insecta > Lepidoptera > Noctuidae > Agrotis > Agrotis segetum. Next base: position 1,401,021 of record JAQSVV010000045.1, read on the forward strand.
AATAACAAATTGACAACAATTTGACAGCTGCATGCCATGACTGCAAAAAAGAAAGGTGACCACTCAGCATAATGCTGTGCTGTGAGAGACCCACAGCACAGCGACAAACGTAACGTTTTTTTTACATGATACGAACTTTGCGGAAGGGACTGTCAAACTTGTACGGACTAAAATCCAGGTGATCCTTCAGTAGCCCTTTACAGTATTACGGTTCAAGTTCTCGGTAACCTGATAAGACTCTTACTGGGCTTACTATTGGGTCCTAAAACGTAGCGACCAAAATAGATGATTTCAAGAAGAATGGATGCGGACAGCCTCAAGAACCGGATGGCGCTCTTGGGGGAGGCTTACGTTCAGCAGTGGCTGACATGTTTTCTTTTATGAATAGAAAATATTATCTTTCTGGCACATCTAACTTAACCAAGCACTTGTATGAGCCCCCATGGCATTTGCCACGCCGCATCCTTCATTAGCTTTTTACAATGACTTCCTATAAAGTTGTTTACGACATTCTTTCGCAATTTCGTAGTTCCCTTTTATCATATGGTTATTTCCTTTATTACAAAACTGAGTAGTATGCCCCACCTACTTCATTATCCAATGGCATGCGTTCACGTGGTAAACATAATAACTACACGATAACAGTTGCTATTGTAAATGTTTTTCTCGTGTGTTGTTAGCACTCGTGTAATATAAACTTTACAGCGTATCTATATGATTGAGATCTTTTGGAGCTAACGACGCTTTATTTTGAGTGCTAAAATCATGACAATCGTGAAATGACTAATGATTGACAAATATTCGCGACACGCAGCGGAGCAGTCATTCCCTGAGCCCCTGCGCCAACAATGCTGTCTTTTGACCTATGATACCTCAATCAAGCACGGTATTGAGGTATCAAAGGTCAAAAGACAGCATTTTTAATGCACCATATATGGTCTGTCTGTTTCTTTGAACAAATTTATACCAGACCGAAGTTAAAAGTTCTCATAGCGAACGTACTCGTATATAGCTGGTGACGTAGTATACAGCAGAGCACCTCTTTATGTATAGGTACAGCTGGCGACTTCATTGTTAATTAGCTCTACATTATCTACACTAGAAAGAAGTTCTATGAATATGATATGACTCATTTGTTGAGGGTATATTAATGAAGATAGTGCGTATATAGTAAAAGTGGTCAAAGTGGAGCAATCATATTGTGAAGGTCTATATCCTGTTTAACAACAATAGATAGCAATTATCTAGATAAACAATTACAAGATACCACAGTATGTTATTTTATTACGTATCTAAAAAAGTCCGGTTATGATTTTATCCTACGATATTCCGGTTATGATTTCAGTCTATGTATGTAAGTTTGTAGGTTCCATCGTAGCACCTAAAATACTGAGCTGATTTTAATTAATCAGGTGACAATAGATTGGTATTCGTAATACAGTACACGTTTTAACTGTGATCATTTTTGAACATCTATGATTTTTTTTTTTTTATTTATAGCTTGTCTCGTCCTTTTTAGAACACTTTTTAGCATTTTCGAGTCGGGTTACAGATTTTAACTTTTAGTTTTAGGGGACATTTCTCTTAGCAAGTCTATCGTACGTAGATGATCAGAATTCGAAACTGATTTCCGCTGATCTAGTAATACCACAAAATGGACATTCTGGCAAACAATACCAGGTAGAATGTATTAAGTACACCCGGGCGTTAATCCGCGAAGTTTTTCGAACGCCCACTAGATTATCAACTTTTGGCCTCAAGCATAAAGTTGAGAATGGGCAACAAATAAAATGTTTATATGCGCTTGTAAAAAAAATGCCACTAAAACTACGTGTAGTTTCGGATTATCAACTATCGACGCTAATTTGAGCATTGAAAATTCAGTGCGCAGTAAATCCGCGAGCAAAAACACATGGTCTATGTGAGCCTGTATGATGAATTGATGATACAGGCTAGAAGTAGCAAAAATTGAAAGTTATGATTTCCATTTTTTTCGATCCAGGGTGTGTTTTAGTTCAGCCATCTCATCATCCTGCCATCTTCAAAATTATGTTACAGATTTTTTTGCAAATGTCGAAACTTGTGCTTACCGTCTTCAATAACGACGTCAGGTCCAATAGTGACATTGGGTCCTATTCTGCACCCTTTTCCGATGGTTGCCGTGGGGTCTACCAGCACGTTACCGACCACACAAGTGCCGTCATATAGCTGCTTCGAGTTCTTTTGCCGTAGACTCGTTAGGTATAGACACATTCCTGGAATCAACACATTCAGTTATCGTAAGGTCTGTAATGTTGTTGAGGAAGGGAAGATCTAAAAACGGCACACTGCCATGTAATTCTGACTTTGGGGTGAAAGAGATTCCTTATGGAAAATCCCTAAACAACTTTTTCCCAACCCAGGACTAGAACCCAAGATGTAATGCTTCCCAGTAGCATATTGGATTAACGTGGCAGACAATCCATCAAAAAAATTACTTTTAATTTCCATAAAAGTGGTCAGCTAAGATTTTATGCTGTAACAGTCATGCATTAAATATTTTCATGTTTTACAATTTCTGTTAAAATTTATTTTTTTACAAATATTACAATATTTTTAGTCAAGTTAATATTGAATAAATAGTTGAAATGTGACTATTTAATTTAATTACCTGTTAAAAAGTCTTTGGGTTGTCCTACATCCATCCAGAAACCTTGGAGCTCCATGGCAAACAGCTGTCCATCGGTGGCCATGAATGGGAACACTTCTTTTTCAATGGACATTGGTCTCAATTCTATTCTACTTAACACTGAAGGATTTAATATGTACATTCCTGGGAAAAAACACAAAATATTAGTCACAATTACTTTTTTAATTAATGCATTCTAAAATGTTCTTCAAATATTCTTACCAGCATTAATTTTATTTGAAATAAACTCTTGTGGTTTTTCAATAAAACTTTCAATTTGACCATCTTCTTTGTAAACCACCACTCCATACTTTGAAGGTTCTTCCACTTTCGTCACTACAATAGTGCCTTCCTAAAATAGGGTCAGAATAATAGATCAGTTCAAACAAGTTCAGGGCAGTAGGCAATAGTTTGTCTATTTTGCCTTATTTGTTGGCACAGTACCTACTACAGTTGGCACAGTGGCCAGAAGCAACCAGCTGCTGACCTGTGTGATATAGAATCGATTCAGAAAACAATACAGAACAAAATCCTATTTGTGAAGGATCAAATGCATCATTAAAAAAATACCAGCTCAAGTTTGAAAATGAGGCCAGTTAATACCATTTAAATTACCAATGACAAGCATAATATGCATTGTAAAATTGTATATAGTGTAAATGGTACCAGTCATACTATTTGTCTTATTAACATGCTTATTAACAACGATGTAACATTTCAAAGGCAGTTTACACTCTGTTCTTGCAGTTGCTACAAAATTATTCATAGTTAGCACTTCATAGTGATAGCTTGAAGTGCTGGCGTCTGTACAGATCAGCAGGTCAACCTACTACTATCTGTCATATGTTACCAATTGAATATTAACCTTCCACTATTAACTTAAGGTTGAAAATCTAATAATGAAATTTGACAGATTGAGGTAGATTGATGTGCTGGTGTTTGTATATCATACTGTACTACATAAAATATATACAATAAACAAGATAGATTAGTATGAATTGCTTCACATTTATCTATAAGGGAAAATAACTATCACAAAGTGATGCTTTCAATACTATCAGTATTGAGATATTTATCTATGTAACATTGATTATTTATTGAAACAAGGTTTTCTAGCTTGTTGTATGTTATTTATCTAGATATAATACTATTTCATTACTTCATTTTGCCCATAAGTTTACTTGTGTGATTCATATGCCATCAACTTCAATTCAACCATTTGTGGTAAGAGGATGACACATGGCAAAGAGTTACCCAGTTAAATCAAGATTGACTAAAATAATTAGAAGGAAAAATGTTGAATTCCTTGTACATGATAAGGATTTTTTTAACAATAAATAATCTTGATAAGAAATCACAAAAAACCTTCAATAATAATATTTAATTGTTTATTTAACAATTGGTATATATAAATTAGTACATACCTTTCCATGGTTTCTGTGGAATTTGGCAAGTTCTTTGAATGGGAAGTCACAAATGACATCAGAGTTCAAAACAAAGAAAGGTTCTGGGCTGGCACTGAGGAGCTCACGTGCCAATGCAAGGGGTCCTGCAGTGCCCAGTGGCTCATTCTCATGAGAAAATGTGAGAGAGACACCAAGCTTAGAAACCTCTTCTGTTAACTCTTTTTCCATATCATCTGCCCGGTAGGACACTGCCAGTATAACCTGTATTGTGACAATATTCAAATTATGGTTAGCACTAAAGTTGGCATTAAACTTGATATGTATGATAAAGGAGTGAATGATGCTGTGACGTTTGATACAGGCAAATGGAAGAAGAAAAGGTGTTGCAACGGCCCCAAGTAAAATGGGATAAGGGTAGGAAGATGTATCTAAAGTTGGCAATGAGATGTTATTATAGTGTTTATGTTCTTCGGAATATTCATTTGTAAATGTTGGAATAATCTGTGACGGTAGACAAGAGGCAGTGGAGTACACAAGCAAATTTGTATCTAGTTCTTTTAAATTCGGAAATAATTTTTGCCTCTGTTGTATTACGAACTGTATCTATAAATATCGCGCATTAGGTTATGATATACCTCTATTGTCCAGGTTTAAATAACTAAAATGTAAAGCGCTTACCTGGGTGACTCCAGCTTCAACTAAAGCTTCAATCTGATGCAGCAATATAGGTTTGTTGGCAAACTCGACGAGAGGTTTTGGCCTGCTTAAAGTTAAAGGTCTTAATCGAGTCCCATATCCTCCTACTAAAATTAGGGCTCTAATTTCTCCCAGTTTCTTATCAGAACCACACATTTTTAGTAATAAACAACACAATTGAAACCGGAACTTTTGTTATCTGAACAGACTTTCCACCTCAAAACAAGGAGCACTTCAAGTTCAAATGTAGGCAAAATTCTTTTACTACGACTTAATACAAATAATGACCAGGTACAAATGATTTCAGCTGTGGATTTTTTATAGTTTAACTTTTAATGTAAAACAATATCACAAAACAAAGATATAAATCGACAATTTTTTGTGATTTTGATTACACGTCATAATCATAAACAAGCAGTGTTACTAGTTGTATTATTATTTATTATTGCTTGCCGAGCTGTCAACTTACAGCTTAGTCGAGTCCTCATACTTAATACTTAGTCGAGTCATTGAAACACGACGCCGAGCTGCGTATTATGCCGCGCACACACTAGAAGATGGTTTGTTGGTGCCACACACAGACTAAGTAGAGAGTATACACTGTGCCACAGACTGGTTGGTGCTGACATGATGTGAAATGTGAACATAGGTTACGCTCACAACTCGTGGTTACGCTCACAACTCGTCTCATTTTCTATTTCGTCTCTTTCTTTAATCCGTCTCATTCACTAATACGTCACCTTGTGCATCTGGTCATTTTTATTAACTCGTCTCATGCTCTATTTCGTCTCTTTCCCAACTCGTCCGACGCATATGACGACGTACAGTCAACGTCAAAAGTATAGGGAAGAACAAACTGTAGGTGTGCGCGTGCCTCAACGAGCGTCAGCATGATGATGGCGGCCCCCCCTCTAGAGGGCCGAAGCCAGCCGGGGTCGCGGGACTTATCTCATTATTGTGACCCCGGAACATAAACGGCTATTGAAGGACACCGCGGCTTTTAGTCAGTACAAGTCTGGCAGTCCATCCCGCCCTGCCAGGGATGGGAGGACTCATTTGATGATTTTACTACGCTGTAAAAACTAGTTACTAGTACAATAAATCAAAAGTAAATTAGCTAAACCGCGGCAAAGCCGCGGGCTTAAGCCAGTTTGTGATAAAGATGAAAAACTACGAAAAACAGATTAAGTTATATTATATTGATGTGCATGTCTGTACAAATGCGTCGGACGAGTTGGGAAAGAGACGAAATAGAGCATGAGACGAGTTAATGAAAATGACTAGATGCACAAGGTGACGTATTAGTGATTGTGACGGAATAGGGAAAGAGGCGAAATAGAAAATGAGACGAGTTGTTAACGTAACCATTATTTTAAGGTGATTGCGTCGATGTAGCCCTCGAAATTCATTTTTTTTTTACGTTTTTTGCAATTTGCAGGCCAGTGACATTTTGTAACTTTATAAAAATATGAGTTGCGGTAATGACAAGTATAATTTTAAAAATAAAAATTATCAAAAAACTCGCTCCATCAGCTCTAACATAGAAAAGGTGCATCGTAGTTAGATTTCGGAGATTTTAACATGATGCAGCTTTTCTATGTGAGAGCTGATGGAGCAAGTTTTTTGATAATTTTTATATCTAAAATTATACTTGTCATTACCGCAACTCATATTTTTGTCCGTTGTATGTGTTCCGGGCACAGTTCCGGGTCTGGGAGATTGTATAATTTTATAATAATGTGTAACATTTTGATTTAAAATGTTTGTAAATGCACCTACGATACAGAAGTTGTATGCGGGACAGTGTGAGGCAATCATTAGCACTTTTTTACATCAGGTGTTAAAAAAACGTGGGAAAAAAAGCGCTGAGTTTTAACAAAAATGTAAATTGAACTTAAATGTCAATGCCCAGCACTTAATTAACCGTGCTTTAAAATCGCTGTTGTGTGAACGTTTACATGGAAATATGATTGGTTGTGATTTTCTTTTCACGGGTTCCGATCGGACGTAGTGCGTAAACGCCCTAACACTCGCTCGTATGCCGTGCGCTCATCGTGCGCTCATAATTATTATGCTCATCATAAAAAGTAGTCTGTGGGGAAGTGGTAGTCTGTGGACAGGGTGTTTTATGTTCTGTGGTTACGTAATGGCTGGCTGATTGCAGCCATCCCTGTCAGTGTCATAGTAAATTATTTAAATATTCTGAACTCTTTCCCTTTTATAAATCTTTATTTTCAGGTAAAAAATGGCTCTTTCCCTCCGGAATTTATCTCGGTTCAAAGGTTAGAAAGACATGTTATTTTTTTATATTATTTCTATAGTTTGTAGTTAGAAAATGTCCATGCTTTGATGAAAGTTCATCACTCACGTCACAATTTTTTGACTGTGATAACCTGATGATAACCTTGCTACTATGCAGGTTTATGATGACTATATTACTTTCAAATTAGATCAAATACATGTTAATATGACTAGCACATCAATTACAGAGAATTCGAATGTCGTATTCATTATGCCTAATTTAATGTAACCGAGACCTTCATCTATAAATACAGTCAATGTCGCTGCTTGTGATAAGTTTCGCCGAATATCATATTGTTATATAAACTCTTAATTAAACCGAGACAGCTCTTTCTACAAGTATAATATTATTCTTTCTTTCAATAGAACAATGGATCAATAGTTTGACCTTAGGTCAGTCATCAATAATTGTCCCACAATCTGCTACTTAGTTGATATTGATTGATGATGCTAATCTGTTTATTTCATTTTTTTTTATTATTCTAGAAACCAGATAAATTTATATGAAGGTTTCCAATACAATCAAATAAAAATGGATATTTTTATTAGTCATCAACATGATCATCATTGGCAGCCCATACTGATTAGAGTCCACCTTCAATGATTATTATTTTTCTTTTGAGCCATAACTGCTCGCTTCTGAAAACTACATTTTAAAAGAAAATAAAGATAAGTGTGTCCATGATGAATCTTTCCATTGTATCAATATGCAAAATAGTTTTTCTTTACAAATTGGTGACAAGCAGTAACATTGACCATCTTAATCTGTTTTGCCCCGCCCTGATTATGTAAAAGCGTAAATAGTGGATAAAAGTAATCCATATTTTTAGTAAATATAAGAGTATTTGTAATATCATAAACATAAAACTTAATGTAAAAGCCATTTGTTTTACAAAAAGAGTTAATAACACTTAGTAAATTCTTCTTTCAGATGCGATAAAGCTGGCAACTGTCAGACATGCATCAACCCTTGACACAAGTGGTTATGATTCAACCAACATGAACCTTTTGCTGACCAAAGACACAAAATTAATTGTACAGGGATTCACTGGAAAGCAGGGAACATTCCATGCTCAGCAAGCCATGGACTATGGCACAAACATTGTTGGTGGAGTTTCACCTAAAAAAGCAGGCAAAGACCATCTAGGTAAACCAGTATTTGCTACAGTGAAGGAAGCCATGGCTGCGACTGGTGCCACAGCAACAGCCGTTTATGTACCACCTGCAGGAACTGCAACGGCTGTGTTGGAGGCTATAGAGGCTGAAGTTCCACTTATTGTCTGCATCACTGAGGGTATCCCACAACATGTAAGGATTTTTTTGCCGAAATTTTATGATCGTGTTAACAGTTGGTCTTCAGCCAAGTTCAATAAATTTTATAGTTAGACAGATAATGCAGTAGTAAGAAGTCAATGGGTCGATGGGGATTAGCAGCTGTCATATGTAGAAAAGATTTCGAAAGGCTTGCATGTGTTCGAAGAACTATTTGAAATGAAAACATGTGTTCATTTGTGTTTACATGTCGGAATAATGAACTGCTAAGATGAAGAGTTGCTACTGATGAACAGTTAATTTAATTCATGTGAAATGCAATGTGACTGTTGTTGACACCAGGCTTATTGATGAACCTATTAGGCAGCAATTGAGGACTATTCATTGTTTCTGCTTTATGGAAATTATAAAACATGATAGTTAACTGAGGTAGACATATCACACTCCACAAAGCATTCTCTGCCGGTACATTAAACTTACAGCTAACTCAATTCTGCAATGTACTTGAAAGATCCACTATGTACTAGTTTAGATTTTCACTGATGGATTAAATTGATTTATAGTTTATTGATTCTGTCCATTCGTCTATTTTGCATGTTTATAGAGATTCTGGCTTTAAAACGATGTGTGACCCCTTTTTAAAATTCTTACATCTCAATTACAGGACATGGTTCGGGTCAAACACGCACTGTTGCGTCAGAACAAGTCCCGTCTCCTGGGTCCCAACTGCCCAGGTATCATTTGTCCGCCCGCCCTGTGCAAGATAGGAATCATGCCGGCTTCCATTCATAAAGCTGGCTGTATCGGAGTGGTGTCTCGATCAGGTACCCTCACATATGAGGCCGTCCATCAGACAACTGAGGTTAGTATTATTGATGCTAGTCCAATTAAAAAAGAATTTCTTCTGTGGCTATTTTTTTTTCAACAAAATCAGTTTCAGAATTTTCTATTTGCTTCACTACTTAGTATAAAACAAAGTTGCCTGCTGTCTGTCAGTCCCTATGAATGCTTAGATCTGTAAAACGACGCAACAGATTTTGATGCAGTTTTTTTTTAATATGAGTAGAAAGAGTGATTCAAGAAGGTTTTTATGCATAATATAGTAGAAATTACACCCGTGGGTAACCGGGCGGGTCGCTCGTTATTTATTATTATAATTACCTCCTGAATATTATACGAAGAAATAACTAACTACATAAAATGAACAGCAACAACTGCAATTGTTGAGGATTGAACATTCTGTTATAAACATAGTTGCTCTATTATCTTCTCTATTTAGTTTGTGTACTATGTCTTTATTCATGTTTTTATATCATTTACAGGAAGGCCTAGGACAGACACTCTGCGTTGGTATTGGTGGTGACCCATTCAATGGTACCAACTTTATTGACTGCTTAGATCTGTTCTTGAAGGACCCCAACACAAAGGGCATTGTTCTCATCGGAGAGATTGGTGGCAATGCTGAGGAGATGGCTTCCGAATTTCTTATCCAGAATAACAGGGTAAGCATTGTTAGAAATTTTTATTGCAATAGTATACGTAAATTGGCCTGTTCTTACTATGGCAAGCAATAGAATTAAAATTTAAGTAGCCTTTTTAGGTATTTTCCTTGTCTTCCAGCACCAATTTATTTTTAACATCCCATTATTATTCTATGCTAACTATAGTGAGAACTTAATTACCCATGCATTCACATTTTTAACCTTGACGATAAGTTTACTACATGTTTTGCTTAAATTAACATAAAGAACAAGATCATAGAATTTACTAACAAAGCAATTTTTCCCTATCTATGTGATGTAATGGTATCAACACACTGTCCTATTTCGTGACCGGATCACCGTCACTCAAGTTGCTATTTGCTATAAACAGCGCTCGCCTAAAACAAGTTCAACTTGTTCCTATTATTATGTGCATACGATACTATGGGTGTATTTTCCCTGCACCGACTAGTAACGCCTCGTACGCGGCGCGAGAGTATAAACGTAGATATAAAGCCCGGTTTCCACCGCGAGCGGAACGGACACATTAATGACTCCTTTAAACTCGCAGGCGCAAACTGCATACATGTATTTCCACCAACAAATAGTTTTTGCGTTCCCAGAGCGAGCTCATTTTTACTCTTTTCACCCGCTGCGCTGGGTCATTAATGTGTCCGCTCCGCTTGCAGTGGAAACCGTGCTTTACTGTTTCTACACGTATGGCGCTGGCTGGAGGACTTAGATCCGAGGCATACCACAGGATCGTCCGGCTAAGTAGCCTACAACCACTTCTAGGTTTATAAGAGAACTATAAAAAAGTACCTTCCTTTTTGTTTTGGCTTGAAAAAGGATAGTGGATTAATTTCTTTTTTTTTTGCCCAATACAGGGTAAACGAGGGGTAAGAATTATGTAATCAAGTACTTGTTTATAGATTTGTGTTTTTCGTAGATAAATAAAAAATAAACAAATAATTTGGCGGTACAGTAGACCTTATCACTTAGAACAAAGTTTAATCGTAGATATATTTAATGCCGACGCACCTACTTCTTGAAGTATTGTTTGCATCGTTTTTATCATATCACGACAGTCGTGACGCGAAGTTACATCATAATATATTTAAAATTGACATAGTTACTATGTACCAGATCATGAATAGTTAATCTTAATATTCCATTAAAAATAGTTCTCTGCAGACATTCATATCATAGTTAATCGATTTGTTCCCATTTAGAAATAATGAATCTTAAGAGGCATAGTACAATGGACATATTATGTCTATGAGTTATTAAGTTGTACAATGTATGTAGTAATAGTGAATTGATAGTATTCGAAACTTAGTAATCATTCAATATAAATTTAGTATTTTAAAATGAACTATGAAGACTTAGCAAAGAAGTTTTTATGCATCTGCGATAATGCGAATTTGCAAATACACTAATCTGTGCAAGTGGACGCACACAGTAAACTGTTAGTATACCTACAATTTACCTATCCAGAGTACCTATTGGAATAAAATGTAGACAAAGGGAAGATACGAGTACTAAGGTGACATATTTGTAGATGCCAATATAGTCCTACTACTTACAATTAGTCCTACTACTTACAATTTTATTTCAAAAACTATTTCCCGTCGATTCACCCACGCTGCTCGGCTCCTATTGGTCGAGCCGTGACGTTTTAAAGCTTATACGCTTCCGCTATAAATGGACTATCCAGCGTTTTAACCAAACAAACACTTTTCAACTTCATCATACGCGATGAACCGGTTGCAAGTGCAATCCAACTTTTCAGTATTTCTACAAAGGATCAGTTGATCTTCTAGATTTAACAGCTACCCCTGCCGGGGTCGCGGGACTCACTAATTACCGTGACTCCGAGGCCCGGAACGTAAAGGGCTATTGAAGGACACCGTGGATTTTAGTCAGTACGAGTCTGACAGTCCCTCCCGCTCTGTCCTGGGTGGGATAAGGACTCATTTGATGATTCTAATACACTAAAAAAAGCTTATATTTATCTGCTTATCACACTCGCATTGCGCGAAGCATCTTTGATAAACACCCAAGGTCTTTATTTTCTTCTTTAACACCTAAGGCCCCGACGTCTTTACCATTCATGAAAGTAAGTAAATTGTGAAATTAAACGTTTTTTTTATGAAATTCCAGGGTCAGAAAGCGAAGCCAGTGGTAGCGTTCATCGCGGGTCTCACAGCTCCCCCCGGCAGGCGGATGGGTCACGCTGGTGCTATCATCTCGGGCGGAAAGGGAGGTGCCATGGATAAAATCAAGGCATTAGAAAAAGCAGGCGTAATCGTAACTAGGTCTCCAGCCAAAATGGGTTTCGAACTCAAAAAAGAAATGAAGAGATTAGATATTATATAAACAACACGTTTTACGTAACATACTGTAATTTGACGTATTATGCATATATGCATGGTATACGTGCTATGTATTTAAAGTCCTATTATAAACTTGCTATTATTTATTTTGCGCTGTTGTATTGATCAACGGCCTTTGTATATCGTTTTACTTGCCGGGAAGGAAGAAAGGATGGGTATTTCGTGACACTGTATCTTGTAGATTACATCCTTATACAAAAAGAAATTACTATCAAAATTCAATTTTATCTATTTACATGGTTGTAAAAGCACGAATCGTTAGCGAAGCACACGTAGTATTAACTCATATTTAATGTCATAAGTGTTACGTTTGAATCTAAGAAAATTGACTTTTCGGTATTGAATTTAAAAAGTATCAAATGTATGTTAGAATTTCTAATCGTTTCGCTTGGCGATGTTGTGTCTACAAATAATGTGAACTCGAAATATATATATACTACTCCGATAAAGTACTTTTCATTGAAAATCTAAAAAAATATTAAATACGAACCTAAAAGTATGAGTCCGAACGAGGCACAGCACTAACTGTCCCCTTAATAAATATCCTCTATGCGTTTATAAAATAAAATATAGCCACACTCGAGAATAATGTAATTCAGGTGACAGTTTTTTTTTTTGTTAAATTGCTTTACTTATTCCAGAGTAAGTTCTTTGTAAGTTTACTAATAATGATGTAGACTAGCTCTTGCCAGCTTCGCGGCTTCGCACGCTCAACCCCTTGTTGCCTGTGTTAGTGTCGCCGCACACGGGCCACTGGCCACAACCACAAACGCCGCCACGAGAAGCTGGAAGCGGCCACAGTTTTAGAAGCCTAGCGCGATACAAACTTGTGGCCGGTGGTCGACACTTTTGGTCTGATTGCTAATTTTTTAACCAATGCATTACTGAGTAAGAGAGAGTAGGGTGCAGAATCGCGCGAGTGGCGTGTGCGGCGTTTAGTCGCCGGTACGGGAACAAAAGCGAGCGGCGACGATTGTAGCGTGTGGCGGCCACCGGCGTCTATCGTGTGCGGCGAGTCCATATAAAATGTATGAAAACTACAAGAAATATGCCGGTGGTGGCATTTTGTGGTTGTGGCCAGTGGCCCGTGTGCGGGAGCCCTTACTCAGGACCAAAGCAGCTTTCAACTGGTGAGAGAAGTTTTGAAATCGATCCAGTAGTGTTAGAGCCTATTCAATACAAACAATCAAATCTTTCATCTTAGTAATATTAGTGTAGATTACATTCTGAGCTCGGCAGCACTGATGCGTGCTGCCGCAGGCCCGTAGTGGCTGAATCTCGGAGAAAACAATCTTTGCTAGGTGTCCTAATTTTTGAGATCGCTCGCCAGAAATAACTCCAGCTCGGGCACCAATAGACACCCTCTTATAACTTGAAGTTTCATAGAACAGTTCCAGTTGCAGTCTCCACCTACAGCAGTCTAGCAGCTATGCTATTTTCCAAGTATAAAGATTACGAATGAGTACGTGGTTGTGAAAGATTTTTAAAACTATGTTCAAGATCATAAAGATGAAAATAGATTCAAGACAAACTGTCTCAATAACACGGCTGTAAACAAAACATTTTTAACTTTAGAACTTAGAGAATAGCACTACAGGCAGGAATGAGCACAACTGAGTCAAGTTGGATTTCCACGGTGTGCGATACTGGGGACGGTTGGACGCGCGTTTCTACGGTCAGTCATGCTACACGTGTTGGTCTATCCAGTACGCAGTACGCATCTACCCACAACTTCACCCCTTCCATGGCATATCCTCTCCTCTTTTACGCTTTGCACCTGCTCGCTCATCTTTGCATTGATGGTCCATTAATATGTAGGTACTTACATGCAGTGTGTTAACCTAAACTTGCAGTTAGAGAGAGCGCGTACGAGTGACTTATTACTACTCATGATTGTTTTGTCTCACTTCTCTCGCGTTCGTTCTAAAGTGACATTTTTGTCCGCCTACCCGCAACTTTCTAGAAGAGAGTGACAAAAGTTATGGTAAAGTCATTTTTTTTTAAATTATAATATTAAATTAGCTAAATTGTTTGTTTGATTGAACGCGGTGCGAGGAAACTATAAACTAGCGAACATCACGCTACGACAAATAGGAGCTGAGCAGCGAAGGTGAAACCGTGGAGGACAGCTAGTTGATAATAAAACGCACATTGATCACATAAACGTTGTAATAAGAGATGGCAAAATAGACATACTAACGATGTATCTAACATCGTTAACATCACATACATAGTTGTAAAACAGTAGTATACACAAATCATGCATAAATACCACAATTTATACGACACCTTGCTAGAATTAGCTTTTAAAAAGGAAGTATCTAGTACAAACTACTACAATAAATAGACCGTGAATTTTATATTTCACTTTCTATCACAGCATAAAAGTCAAACTTAAATCTAGTTTTAAATATTTTCTTTTGTTAAACAATTAAGTTCTACTTTCCATAAATTAAGTATCCCATGTCTTGTACTTAGTACAAAAACTATCAAATGCACACATTATTATGGAACAATAAGAGTTATAATGAAAACTTATTCTATATTTTAGATGTTTACCAACCAACTGAAACTGCCCAGTGTGTTCAGAGAGCTTAAATTAATAATAGATGAACTGAGATTATTTAACCTATTTCTTTGTTCTCACTACATTAAAATATCAAAGATACTCTACCAAAATGTACATAATAAAAATAGGCATAGCTACCTTATATTGCAACACACTAAGGCTGCCTTTCCACCAGAGATGCGCTGTGCTACGTTGCTACGGATATGTTTGTTATCCACCAATCACATTCATTTGTTTTCATAACGCACACACACATAATGAGTATGATTGGTGGATATCAAACGCATTCTTAGCAACGTAGCATAGCGCATCTCTGGTGGAAAAGCAGCCTTATACTGATAAATAGGCCAACTGTTCATACAACCTCCACTTTGCTGGAAGCTATTCAGCATGCCTTTAAGTTTATGGAAACATCAACAAAGGCACACACTCAACTATACACATAATAATAATAATAGTTAAGTATTTTTCTATTTATCTTCGAATCAAATAATAATTAGAATAACTTATATATAGATTGTAGATCTATTTTCTAATTTGGTGGGTTACTGCTTTATATCAGAAGTTGCTTGTTTCAGTTTGGTAAACTATCTAAGCTCCAGCCAGGATCACATAAGAACTATTTTACTGATCACATTCATAATGTAAATGTTATAAAGATTTCTCATGAAAAAATAACTTATCTTTTTTACGATTGAAGAAGTAGATATAGTGTCATTCTTATGTCATACTGAATGAGACACTAGCACATAAGTTTTGGAATTACCAGCGGTCCCTCCTCCCGCGACCACCTTGCCCCCCACCCCCTCCGCCGTAGCCACGGCCGCCGCCGCCGCCACGGCCGCGACCTTGACCCTCACCCCTCTCCTTGTCTCTACGTAACTTCATGCCTTCAAATCTTGTAGCCATTTGCTCAAGTTCTTCTGGCACTTCCTGATTTGCTTCTTCGAGGATTTTGATAAGCTCCCTAGCATTTCCCCAATCGTTCCTTGATATAAATGTCAAGGATATGCCAGTTTTCCCTGCTCGTCCTGTCCTACCCACTCTGTGTACATACTCTTCAATATGCCTTGGGAAATCTAAGTTGACAACATGGGTAAGGTCTTTTATGTCAATACCTCGTGATGCCACATCAGTAGCAACCAATATGTTGACAGTTCCATCTACCATTTCACTTAATGCTGCTTCACGATCGGTCTGATCTCGATCGCCGTGTAAGGATTGGCACTCTATGCCTTTTAGACATAATTCTGTGGAAATGTGTGTTGCAGTGGCCTTTTTGCCACAGAATATGATGACTTTATCATTAGGATCCATACTATTTAGAAATTCAAACAATGCTTCCTCTTTTTCAGACTCTTCAACAAACATAATTTTCTGTGTGACAGTGTGCACTGCAGCAAGATCTAGAGATCCAACATTTACTTGTATTGGGTCTTTCATGTAAGATTCGGCAAGACGACGTACACCTGGCGGCCAGGTAGCTGAGGTCATGACTGTTTGCCGATCAGGCCTTACATCAAACAATGACTTTCTGATCTGTGGTTCAAATCCCATGTCTAACATCCTGTCTGCTTCATCCAAGACAATGTAAGAGAAATTAATGACATTCAAGTGGCGAGCCATCACCAAATCATTCAGTCTGCCCGGAGTTGCTATTACAATGTCTACACCTTTAGCAACTACTTTAATCTGCTCCTTACGATCACCTCCACCATAAACACAAACTGATTTGATGCCTTTGTACTGGTATTTGGAGACTTCTTTGTCTATCTGTAGAGCAAGCTCTCTGGTGGGGGCCATGATAAGAACTGTTGGGCCTTCTCTTTCTTCTCGAGGAATTGTCTGGCCTTCAATATGTATAAGAGCTGGCAGGAGAAATGCCAAAGTTTTTCCTGTACCAGTTTGAGCTATACCAATCAAATCATCACCTCTCAATAGAATGGGCCAGGATTGACTTTGGATTGGAGATGGTGTTTTAAAGTCCTGCTTATATATTTCCTCCAAGATTTCTGGGTAGTGCTGAAATGCTTGTTCAAAAGTCAATACTGGGTTTGGTATTGGGCGCAGGCCAGGTTTATCATCAAATGTACGCTTTACCTGTATATCAAAGTTGGCAAGTCTCCATTCTTGCACCTCCTGTGGTGACATGGCTGCTACCTCAGGATCTTCTTTATAAAAATCTTTGATAATTGGTGGCAATTTTTCATATCTTTTATTTTGAGATTCATTGTGAAACGCATTGAGTTTTTCCCAATCTATGACTTGAACGCCATCTTCAGAAGTCTTAAAAAATTCGGAAGACTGACCACTGCTGTCGTGACTTGCATTCTGCTCTTTTTCTTGGGGTTTGAAATCTTCAATCAAGGTGTTTATCAATTCTTCTGCTTTCGAGATAGCTGCATCTGTGCCTGTCAGGGTCACGTCAGCTTCATTACCGCTGGAATCACCGATTTTTATTTTAGCATCGGATTCGTATTGAAGATCTTTAATTTTAGCTCCTCCTTTGCCTATTATACGTCCAACTTTGTGGGAAGGAACGTAAATGACTTTCTTATTACCGGAATCTCTCTGTTGGAAGTCACGCCGACCGCCCGCACCGCCAGCGCCGCCGCCGCTGCCTCCGCCGCCACCGCCGTCGCGGTCTAAGTTGCGGCGGTAATCGCCACCGCTATTGTTACCACGCTCTCTCCAATTAGTATCATTGTATGAACTTGATCCTCTGCCTCTAAATGTTCTTCCACGATATTGACGCGTTTGAGGTGCGGGTGCTGATGGTGCCGGTGCCGGTGCAACACTCACCGCCTCATTCCAATCGTCATCCCATTCAGCCATTTTATGTATATTTATGTATCACGAGCTGTAGATATTTTGTTTGAATGAAATACTAATGTTTAGCAAGCGAATGTTTCAAGCTAAGAAGCTTTTTCAAAACAACGATCGCGTTGTTCCTCAACAAATCGACAACGTGATTGATTAGGTTGTCAAAATTTTCCAATCGCAACTTTTATTTTAGCATCCTCTTTTCCGTATATTTTGTTATGATATTTCGATGTTGTAGATAATTTGTGAAAGTCAATATAGATAGATGTTTATTTACGTGAAATCAATCAATAAATAAAAAAAAAATGATTTAGATTTTGAGTAAAATGTTTTGTGCTGTTTGGTTAAATTCAAGTACGTGAAACGGAACGTTTTTGTAGTGATGCGATGCTAGCGAAAAAATGTAAAACGTAACAAATAACAATACGAAGAGCAGTTTCAGTAGACTATTATTAGTATAATTTATTAAAAAGGTTTCGCAATAGCTTTCCAATCTGTGTACAATATCATAATTATTATGACTTGCAAGATATTTTTAAAGAAACGAAAATTTCTGTTTCGAGCAGGGTTCGATCCTGCGTCTTCTGGATAGGTCCAGACGCCTTAACCACTGGGCCATCGCAACCACGACTCACAACGCTGAATTTCTCGTTCCCTTGTTAAAATATCTTTGCGAAGACTCGACGCAGGCGTTATTGCGTTTAAAAATATAACTTTATTATGACTTGGATTGAAAAAATTGCCAATAACTGTTAACCAGACTTTACAAAAAATTAGCGTACAGTGGCCGGCACGTAAGTTGGCAGGAGTCGTTAGATGCACAGAAGTCATTTTGTAGATCTCTTCGGTGGTCATGCGGGTCGCGGGGTATGAGGTAGTGCGCGTAGTGCCGAGCCGAGCACGTGATTGGTGCGTCACTCGTCTTCGCCCCTCGCACTCAGTATACGCGCTCTCGCTTACATTTGTGTGCCGCTAAATGCGATGCGCAAACTTACCCTCCTACACCATAATCTTGCCAACTTACGTGCCGGGTACTGTACCTACAGCTTGGCAAATTAGAGTAGAAAACCGGAAGTCGCCACAGTGCTCTCGCTACCAGCACTTTAAATGTTTTTTTTTTCACTTATTACGTTAGTTTTATGGCATAATAATAAATCTAAAAAATCTGCGTTCTTTGTTTACATAAAATATCAAAGAGCTTAAAAAGTTGTCAGCAAACAAAAAAGATTACTACCGTTTCAAGACGTTCTGCCCAAGCTGTAACTGAAATAAAAAATAGAGAATATAAATTAGCAACTAAAATTACTCAGGGCTTTCGTATGCGGACTGCAAAACGTCACCACACGCCAGTCGCCACTCTTGCGATTCCGCACCCCTCTCCCTTCTAACCTCGTTATTATTATTTAATGCATTGGTTAAAAAAAAATAGCAGCCAACGACCGCAAGTGTCGACCACCGACCACAAAAGGCTGTCGCGTGCTTCGCTTCAGCTACCTGTATAGCCGCTTCTAGTTTCTCAAGGCGGCGTTTGTGGCTGTCGCGATTGTCTCGTGTGTGGTGACACTTAAAGGTCAGCTCAGACCGAAACGTGACGCTGCGCGCACATTTCAATAAAGTTATTCAAAATGTAACTCTATTTAAAAAAACATAAGATACACCTTTCGAAACGCAGCTCGGCGTAGTGCGGCGCCGCTTGATGCGATTCAAAATCTGACTTTGTTTACTACAAGAAAAGATACAAATTTAAAGTATCGTTGCGTCACGTCGCTTCGCATCGCGTCTCGGTGTGAACTGACCGTAAGGTGATTGCGTCGTAGTAGCCCACGAAATTCAAATTTTCTTATGTTTTTTGGAACCTGCATTCATTTAAATAAATTAGGTTTTGGACATTTTACCAATTTTTCACAAAATATAACTACGGGATGGTAACGTTATTACATTTTGTCTGTTGCTGTTATTGCACGGAGTAACGGTTTCACCTCGCTATTGACAGCCCTAGTTATTTATCATCTGTATGTTTTGTGCGTGCGTGCGGCTCGACGGCAGGCAAACGAACGAACGGGGAACGCGAGTTTACCGAAATAATTCTGATTTAGAGTATAAATTTCAATTTAAAATAAATACGGTTTAAATACGTATACAAAAATGCACGTAGCTTTTTTGATAATTGTTTTATAGTTTTGCCCCTGCCCTGACGTCCCGTAAACAGGCAAAATGAGTAACTGGGCTAGAAGGATGCATCGCCGAGCTGCTACATTGAGCAATGTGGTTACGTCTTGCGGGCATCCCAACTCTTTGCCATATCCGAGGAGATTAGAAAAAGTGAAGTTTGGTGTACCGCTGCATGAAGTTTGCAAAGATGATATCCCTGGACCCTTGCTTGTTAGTATTTTTGTGACATGAGTTCTTGACAACGCCCTGAGATTTACGTTAGTTTTGATGAGCGGGTCTTCAGAGCCGAATTGATGATAACAGGTTTTTCTGGTGAACTTAAAAACCTGAACTTTGCTACTTAATGAGGGTGATGAAACGTTTTTAATAAATTAGCAATAAGTCAGGAGCGTTCTAGTAAAATGTCAATAGAATGAAGTGTTTTGTGTCGTGAGTTTATTTGGAAGATAAAGCTGTGGTGATGTGCAGGTGCTGATACTAAAGTTGAACAAGGAAGCGCCGCTGCGTCGCGATGTTTTCCGCGCGCCGGGGCACCAGGGTGCCATGAAGAAACTCATACACTTCCTGCAAACTGGCCGGCTGGTCAACGTGGACAATTACTCAGTGTATACTATTGCCAGTGTGCTCAAGAAATTCCTTAGGTAAAAATGAACAATTATTACTTAAAGTTCTATTGCTATAACTCATGAAATTATTTGCTTTGTTCTGATTATTTGATGTAGGGTATCATAAATAGGGAAGTATACCTTCAGCTTCATCAATATCTACTTTATTAGGCATACCAAAGTTTACCTGTCAGTGTTTAAGACCCTATATGCAAAAACCTGCAATTTGACCAAAATAAACACAAGTTTAGTTTTTATTATCTGATAAGAATTGTAAGTAAATATTTTTGTTTGCTCTATCAAAAGTGATAATGATGTTTGATAACTACTTGGTTCTGTGTAAATTGATTTTGTTTGATTATCCACATGATACACATTTCCTATTGTTACTGTAAATAATATACTGAAAAGTGAGTGTTACAATGTTATGTTGCCATCTGTTTCAGTAGAAATTAAAATTGGCCTATAATGTTCCCACAGTTCTAACACAATTATTTATTTTTTTTCCTAATAGAGCAGCATGCTTTCTTTTAAAACTATGATCTATAAGTTGATGATCTATCATCATAAAGGGATGTTGTGAATACAGAAATTTACTCAATTGTATAATAGAGTTTGTAACAAAATGACTACATACAATCCATAAGTCATCTTGCAAAGGTTGATTTTCCAGTGGCTTGATGGGTGATATTATATACTTAAGTTATTGTTTCAAAAAGCTCTAGTAATAATGCAGTGACTATGAATAAAATGGTATCATCATCATCAGAGCAAAATAAATACAATTCGAGGCTCAGTCAAAGGGCACAGACTATTATAAAAGTGGTTGTTCTACAAGTATAATGCTTCTCCCTAACCACATTAGGTTGCAAGGCAATATCAAGAACAATAGTCATTTGGATTCCCATATCATGTTTCATCTTTGTTTTAGGAAAATCCCAGGAGGAGTGTTTGGGCGAGATGGTGAGATGCATCTGTTCACTGCTGTGGAGCTCCCAGAGGAACAGCAAGTTGATGAAATACGCAGGTTAGTTGTTTTTACCATGTTTGAAGAATTCACTAATCTTTGAAGACTGAACTTTAAATTTTAAATAGAAAATGTGTGAAATGTCAAAATGATTATTTCTAGCCCAATAGGTAGGTTAACTGGACCGAGACTTTTAGGCATTGCCTTTTAACCAATAATGTATGTATGGAATATTTTAACAGGCAAAACAAAATTAACAATATTCATATACTTTTCATTTTAATTACATGTTAAAATGGTAAGTTCCTTAAGTTTTAATTTCAATTTTTCAAGCATTTACCAAGCAATAAAACTCATTCAAATTATTTCAATTTGGTAGAAAAAGTAAGATATAAATGTAAATTTTGTGCTCTTTTTCAACAATTAAATTGATACATTTAAATTGTAATTAACAAACAGGTATAGAAACTGCTTTATCAGTAAACTAAGTGAGTTTTATATGGTAGAGGTGCTCCAATAATGTATTCTTCAGACAAATATAATTTACATATATTTGCAACTGCATTATAGTTTGATGGTTGCTGTCTAAGGAAAAGCAAATGAGTGGTTACATTATGCTAATGTAGGGTTGCCAACCTATCTTCTTCCTTGCCAATTGTCTGCAGCCAGTTTGTTTTAACAAATCCTTGTATAGGTATGAGGAAAAACTATAAGATAGTTTATGTGCCAAGAAAACGTACATAATGTTTACATAATTTTTCTGAAATTTGCAGAAAAAAACAATGTTACTGCATTATTATAGTGCAAAATCCTTTTCTTTTTAAATTTAAAAATTTCGTCGATTTATTTACATGTTGAGTGAATAGAAATCCACTTCATTGTCATTATCATTAGCCTGTATTCCTCCATTGCCAGCCATAGATTTCTCCCAATGTACGCCACTGAGCCCGCTCTTGAGCTTGTGCGATGCTCTGGTGCGATTACTCCGACTGGGACTAAATTATTAGATGGTGGTCACCAGTTGAGCCTGCTTTTTCTTATACGACTCTAACAGACGGCTCTGCGTGCTCTTGAGAATGATGGAGTCAGTCCCATTTCTAGCCTATCACCTATGGACGACATTCAAGCAATGTCAACGATCCTATGTGCGTTATGTATGACAGGACTGGCCGAGGCCGAAAACTTTGCTGAAAATCAAGGCGAGAGGCTGTATTCAATTCTAGGAAAATCAGGGAAAGAACAAAAATGCGCTAAATGAAAAGTTGATAAAAGAAAATCTTTGTACCGGTCCCTCCGATTCCCGAAGATTCTAGCGAGCTATAGAATTCAGATTTATTATTCTTAGCAGAGAAAGTTCAATTTAGAAGAAAGGAATACCTCGCGACTATAGTCTTTATGGTGGCTTCTAATTTCCAAATGCACTATTCATAAATTTCATAAAAGTGGAAACCGTCACAGAAGCGTCAGTTTCCCATGCAGGTATGCATTTGTGCAAGTATTTATATACTCTGTTAGCTCATCGCACGAGTGTAATGTTCGTTAGTAACCCGTTTTCCTCTGTTGACTTTTATGTAATTGTGTAGGACGATAAGCACCTCATATGCATTGTTGGTGCATTTTCACGAAATGGTAACGTGGTTTTCAAAAGTATAAAATTTATTTACTTTAATACGAGTATGATCCATTGATTTCTGCTGTCATTCGTAAACCTTTTGACTACGGGTCGTCAGAAGCCCGAAAGTCTGAAAGCCAGTCTTGCTAAGGGATATCCTTTAATCTGGTAACGGGGTTGTGACGGCCATACCCGATTCATCATTAAGTTAGACTGGAAGCCAGTTCCAACATAGTTGATAAAAAGTCAAGCAAGTGTCGATCTACTGAAGTATTCTGCTTTACTACATTGTGTCCTACATGAATCCTCTTCTTTTTATGATTTTCTTATTTATAGTTTTTACTTGTGTTATACCATTGATCATTTAATATTCCTTCATTAAAAACTGCGTAGTTCTTCTTCATCGTGTCTATGATTCTTTACCTATATCAATTACAGCTAAATTAGCTTGTACCAAAACTCTGAGGGTTCAACTGGCTAATGTTCTCACTTCGATTATTCCTCAAACTTTCAACAAAGACACTAAACTGTGCCATAAAATAGGGAAAGTTGAAAGAAAAGGCTTACCTACTATAGATAGCTCTATGAGATCCCTCATAAGATTAGATGTCCCCAAGGAAACACCCTCTTTCTCCGGCACAATAATAGCCTGCCTAGCGAAATTACATTACAGGTCCCTTCCTTGTCAGACGTGATTGGATAGTAATTAAACCACCCGGAAATTAAACTCTGCAAAACCCTGCATTTTTCATGGAGTTTCCTAGACGTTAAAATAGTCTAGTTGAGAAAGTAGTAGAAAGATATTTAGTGTTGATGAATGAAAGTTCGGAACGAAGTAAAACCAATATATGATGGATTTAGGATTGTCAATGATGAGTTGTGGACTCAACTTTGTCTGTCACTAAGAAACTTTTTCCATGCAAACTCCTCATAGATAGTCTCGATCAGGGTATGGATTTATAATACCGACGTCTTAAAGACCCAAAAGTTATCCTAAGCATATGCGAAAGGGCCGGGATCTCTAGGGAAAGCACCGGTATTCAGAATAGTAGCAGTTTAAGTTAGCATGCTCATCAATATTTTAAATGTAGCCTAAGTAATATTAACTTTGTCATAATGTACCGTTTGTTCTGCCATAGTATGGACTTTCACAATACATCAGTATTATGGATAGGAACAATGGTTGTTTATAGAACACCCGACCTGAATTTTGATGCGCATACGTGTACTAACGGTGTGCTTCGGTTGCCATGGACATGGCCGTAAACAAATATATTATGTTTTTAGTATTATGACCTGTACAAATACTAGATTAAATACATGCTTAAATATTTGAGTGATTTTAATGCTGTGCTGTAAATATTTGTATGCGGAGAAAACTGCGCCAAAAGCTGCAGTGAAAGTTGGAAATACGTTTTATTTAAACTTTGTTGCGCTTAACTACATCATCAGATTGGAAAAACCTACCCATTAACTTTTAAAAACGAAGGAGGAATTACATCTAACGCGAAATAAACTTTATTTGTCTGCTGATCGGATTTCGATATAGTTTTGCAAACCGGACGATGACTTCGGTTAGGATAAGACATAGGATCCAACCCAGTGGTACCTTCTCATGAAGGTATTTTCCTCAAGCTGTGGGCTGAAACTTACTATAGATATAAACGTTTTAATAACTGCGGGCTGTTCTCAACCCGCCAGACAAACGAAACGAATAAGTCGTTGTATTAATCCAACTTATAAAGGAGAGCACTCGTAACCGAGACAAATGTAATTGGACATGTCACGGCCAAAAACGAGAACTGTTCTAATTTTACAAGTTTTTGTTGAATCATTTAAGATGGCTAATGGATAAGCCATGTAGTCGACAAAGTATGTAATTTAGAGCACATTTTTTTTTAGGATTTAGCGTGTGAGACCACTATCTCGCCAGACGCTAAGCGATGATGTGGTCGAGGGTGTAGCACGCTTGCCTAGAAGTAACCTATTTACTCTCTACTCAAATACCCAGAATTGTAGTTATCGGGACAAATACCTGGACCTCTGTATTTCCATGAGTCTGAGTGGGATATCCACCATGTACTGACGGCGCATTGCCGTACTTCTCGTAGTTCTTGGATAGGGTTAACTCAAACTTTATAAAAATAATTGGATGGATGAATTTAACTAAAGCTCCATGATGACATATGTCTCTGAAAGGTGGTCTTTGACTGCTGGCCTTTTAGAGAGACTAAGAGTCAATCAACGAGCAATGGAAAGAGCTATGCTCGGAGTTTCTTTGCAGGGTAAAATCTGGAACATGGATATTCGGGGAAGAACCAGAGTCACCGACACATATCTCATAAAATTTGCAAGTTGAAGTGGCAATGGGCAGGCCACATTGCTCGTAGAACTGACAACCGATGTGGAAGGAAAGTTCTCGAGTTGCGACCACGGAACGGAAAACGCAGCGTAGGCGGGCCTCCCACTAGGTGGATCGACGACATCGTGAGTCGAATTGTCGTTCGCCGTGGCGGTCTAGGGGGAGGCCTATGTTCAGCAGTGGATGTCTTCCGGCTGATGATGAAAGCTCCATAAGACTCTGCCGGGGTCTTGGTACTTATCTCATTATCGTGACCCCGGAACAAAGGGCTATTGAAGGACAACGTGGATTTTAGTCAGTACTGACATGGCCTGGGTGGGAGGACTCATTTGATGATTTTACCACGATAAAAAAAAAGCTCCATAAGACTCCATGAACTTTAAAACGCGTGTTGCCCTAAAAAGTTAAAAGGTAGGTGTGTCTGACATATTGAGCGTGAACTCCGGGTTCAATATGGACACGTCGTGTTTGAACTGTTTGTAGCCAGTCGACCATTAAGTTACCGCCTACCCGGTTAGGGAATACAGGCGTGATAGATTTTCGGCCATACTTATAAATAAATAAAACCTTTATGATGTGGACTCGGATGAATTAGCGTTCACTGGCAGTTCTATGTTCAAATAAAAACGATTTTGTCGTCAACCGATGTTGCCATATTAAATAGCTGTACCATAACTTCATTGACCGTGAACCCCCGATTTCTAAGCCATGGTCATCATTCTGCTATTGAACTTTCTTTTTTTAATCAATGTCTCGTAGAGGAGGTTACGGACGATACGGTCAATTACTGTTCTGTTACGACCGGCTATAATTCAAACTGCATTACTTAAGTACTGCAACTTTTAACGCATTAATCAAACCCAGTGATATATCAAGACGGAGCCCAATTCATTGTATAATCGGAACAGCATTGAACGTATTAGCGTAATCGTTCGTAATTCAAGCGATAAGTCGACGCCTCGTACATACGTTATACAATGCCGTCGTTCAACTCATTGATATCAATCTTCAACTGAGTTATTCGTGCGCTTTTACCATGAATTACACACTGGGGGTTATTGAACTGTCGTTTTTAATTTTCCTCTTATTAATTAGGTCAGTTCGATAACACCATTGAAGTTCCCGTAACCGCAACATCAGGAAAATTGTAAATTAAATTAATTTTAGATTGTGTTGCTTATTTAACGTGATTCTTTTATTGTAAAACTTTGTTTTGGATAGGCTTATTTTTACTATTGCATATATTTTTTTAATGCTAACACTATTTTTCTAATCACGTAATATTGTATCGCGTGTGAATACTCCAATATAATAAAGCTATGTAATTTAGATCACTATCATTCTTACAAACATGCGATTCTTCAAATCATCTCTCAGTATTCTACGGTATTATAAAATACTCTACATATTTTTTTCTGTTTTCGCTTTCATTCCTCGTATATATTTTTTTTATTTACACATGTTTCGTGCACACGGATTTGCGTGTTGCGTGTTAGTTGTAGTTAAAACTGAGATACTCAGCTTTATCGGGTCAAATTAAGTCCATCTCATGCACGAATGGCGGTTTAAGGACCGTTGATCGGACGTTGTGCCAATTTTTGGAGGCCTTTGTCCAACTGCATCAGGAGGGGAGGTTTTTTAGGTTATACAAATGTTTTGAAGATTTTAAGACTGTTAACCTACTTCTTTCAAATTGAGGGAAGTTATGACGAAGACAACCCTGCTGACGGTGCAGTAACAGTATGACCACAATTTTTATGCTTCCTGGAATAACCAAATTTATTTCTAGTTAAACAATGCTTAATTTCTTTTTTTCCCCTAGTGTGGTGCGATCTGTAGGCCAACGAAGAATAGAAACATTTCTACATAACCATGCTTAGGATGTTAGAAATATTTCTGTATTCTGTCATTTTAACTAATAATTTACTTAATTACTGATTAAACATAAGGTCCTCAGCAGACCAATCAAACTGCAAGTTAAACTAAGGTCCAACTTAAATAAATTGTTTCACTTGTACTCTGTGACAGTCAGTCGTCTGACCCCCGTCATTGGCCACGTAGCTTTATATAGCCACTTCATTGATTTACTGGATCCAATGTTGCAGTCTGACCAAGTGGGAATCTCATGCGATTTGTCGATGATATTATAAATATCATTGCGATTTGTGCTAAAAATAATGATAGGGTCGTCCGAGAAAAACAGGTGCATTTCAATTTGATCTGATAAGTACAGTTTATAAAATATGCCAAACTTTTTAGTAACTTGAAGAACTTCAAAGTTTCTTACATGAACTAAGTAACATGATGTAACAAAGGTTTTGTTATAATTTCGGCGATTGAAAAATAGTGTCCATGGAGTTTCTTGCCCGTTCTTCTCCATAGAGATCTACGCTTTAGAATGGGCATCTACAGTACTTTCACAGTTTCTATGTCTTGTGACTGGGACTGTAGTACCGTAACTATTTTTTAAACTATTTTATTTTTTGGTTTTGCCTTACTGCTAACCATACTATAAATGTTGAAGTCTCATGAATTAGGGCAAGAGCCTATAGCCACGTTACCATTACCGGGCTCGTATATAGACTCCAAACTGTTACTAAGAAACTGCTGATGGAGAACCTAAATATCCCTGCACTTTCGACGAGGCAGTAAATACCAGGCTATAAATATCAGTTGTTAATACATGTGTTTGTCAACAGATTGCTTCTATCGCTGCCGGTGTGCACGCAGAGACTGCTGGTGCTGCTCTTCGGCACGTTTCGGGTGATGGCCTCCAACGCTGATAAAGCAGGTAGGTTATCAAAACTATTTTGGAGTACGACTACTAATGCCACAACCATGTTAGACTGGAAGTCGACATCAAAGCTTGGGATAAGTTGCTATAGATGCCTGCTATGGGTCGTCTTTCCTACTATCGATAAATCGTATAGCTCGAGCTGCGCATCTTCCTCGCGCAGCTACTTTGCGGCGTCGATCTTCATAGCACATCTTACTCGCACCGCTACATAGCTTAGCATCAGTGGAAACGGTCATATAGTTTCGTAGCTCAGGTTTTATAGCTACATAGCACATGTCTGGTGGAAAGGCACCTTTACGGTGGTGCTCCTCGAAAGAGTGTTGTGGTTTACTAAAATCTAACATATAAAAATCTTCCGCTGGCAGTGCCTTTCCTTGATTAAAACACAAGATCCTTCAAGATTTCCGCTTTAACTTATATTTTGTAACTCTGTCCAAAACTCGTATATTATTAATCCCTCCGGCCTTCACTCATAATTGCTTTCAGCTTACTTCATAGACATTGTTGCTTAGGAATTTCACACCATATTTACAAAGAGGCCACTCGCGAAATAATTTAATTAAGATAAACGCAATGACTAACTGCAAATAAAGTTACACTGAAGCGTTGTCAGCAAATATTTGAATTAACTAACTTGAACACTGTTCGTGGTAGTTGTTTGTGCAGAATTTTTCACATGCCGGAGATTCGATAATGTTGGGAATGTTCTGATTAGGGATGATTATGATGTTACGTGACTGACAGTACATTTGGCAGTGGCCTGACGAAAGTAATTAATGGTAATTATGCCAATTACACGCGAGCCTGCGTGGGCCCGCGTGATGCAATGGCTTCACATTCATTGTGCGATTATTTAATGTTTCTCCAGATCGTCTCGCCGGATTATTTGTCGGCCTAGTTCGTGATGACGTCTTTGGTTTAGTAGCTATGGTCGTAACCTTTTTGATCTATTATATTTATATTAATTATTTGGGTCGCGCTATGCTGTCCTACTTTCTGTGAAAAGTCGCGATTTCACAGGAAATTTCAATGTTTCCATCGAGCGGAAAATATTCCGTTTTCTATTAACGACCTTTCATATTTGCTGCTGCTAAGACAGGTAAAGTAGTCTGCAGTAATAAATATATAACGTTTCTATTCTCGATACTCGCATAACATTGTGTGTGCTTTGCATATTAAAAGGCCTTAACAATGATTGACTCTCATGTCTTCTCATAATTCTATTCTTCTATCTCATAAACACACATGGTAACCGATTGTATGAACGCTAGGTGCAAGTGACAATCGTCGTGCGTCTTTTAATGCTTATACAACAGTTTTCCGTCACAATGTGAGCGTCGCCGACAAAAGCGTCGTGTGCGATTGTCAAACGCATATACGGTTCACCTGGGCTCTTTATCGAGCCATGTATAATGCGACGTGCGTCTGTTTGAACGTCATTGTCGTCGCAGGTACTAATATGTAAAATATTATTTAAATTACTTCTGTTTCGAGATATGGACACCGGACTGTTGTTGCATGCTTCAATTGTGACAGGAACTTCTCATTTAAAGACTTCTCGCTTGACTGCTCAATAGGCAGCTGTACAATGATCTTTTGGCTTTTAAGTTGTTTCTTTGTAAATTGTAATCAAATTCAGCTTTTGTCTTGTTTCTTTTTAATTTTCACTCAAATGAGTGCAAGAAACACAAGCCATCCTGTTATGACTTATGTATGACGATTACGATGTTCTCTTTTTGCGATGTTTTTTTTCAATACTAAGAAAATTCTCCGCTCATACGCCATTGCGTGATGCAGTTCAATACCACTTATGCATTCTTTACGACTTCTGTTTTAATTTGAAACATAGCTGATTTTGTGTATGTTGTTTTAATTATAGTAATTTGCCGCTTAAATAGTTCTTTTTTTGTATCCGTTAATTAGATGAAACAGCCGAGTTGAACGACTTTACTGTTTAAACGAAGTTGGGAAAAAAAGTTGATTCGTTTTCCTTGAATTTCTTGTGCTGTGTTATTTATGTTACTTGACAAAAACATTATGTTCAGCTGCTAATGAATTGTTATAAAAGATATTAACTGCTGAGCAAGAATTACAATTCTGGTGGGTCTTCGATGTTTCATTGGAGGATAATATGTTAAAAATAAATGTTGCATTGTTTCTAGGTACAGGTATGACATCCGAAGCCCTGGGCGTGTCGGTGGCCCCATCATTTTTCCACTCTTGCGTGTCGGACGGCAAAACAGCGACAATGGAGGACGTTCAGAGATTCAAGGTTGGTTCACTCATTATCTGTCATCTGTCACACAATACTGAAAGAGGTTTCATATGATTTAATGGGCCATAGGTCGTATACATGGAAATGTTAATTAAGTAATGATAATATTGATTGGCTATAGTTTGTTCGACGTTGCCATGGAGTTCTATAAACGAAAATACGCTCTTTTGTAACGTCCTTTCGTCTAGTGAGTCATAGGTGACTTACTGCTTTATGAATACACTGTTTGATTAAATGATAAGGTATTCAAAAACTGGTCTAATTATGACTAAGTCAAGATTTATTAAGCACTTCGTAGACATAAAGAAAAAAACATTTCTTGGAAACGACAGCTGGTTTTACAATTTAAAGAGTTGATGGCCATATGGTTAGTTAGATCTAACGTTTATTAAACTACGGTAAATGTATGTTTAAGGGGAGTGAATGCGCTTTGTAAAGTGATACATGGATGTGTCGCACTTCGTGATAGCTGCACCACTATCGACGATTAAACATATCGAGTTACGGTGTAATCACCTGATGTGGACATGTGTTTTATTAATGTATACCTTTTGTTTTTGGTGCCGGTCGCTCGTGGCTCATCATACGACTTTATTGAGTACTTTGTTACAATAAAAGTCGGTGTTTTATCTTTTATGTCTATGCCAACCGGTGTACTTATATCGTCTATTCAACTTGATGGATTTTTTTTAATAAAAATACTGTTATTTGAATTCTAAGGTCGAATTTCAGCCTCATGGGATGGTGATGCCCTGGGACGGAAAGAAGGACTAATAGCAAAGTTTAGATTTTTGTTAGTAGAGTCAGACAGTCCCTTCTGCTCTACTCTACTACGTCGAGAGGACCCATAAGATAATTTTTGTTTTGTTTTTTTCATAAGTACTAAATAATTTGAACACGATCAGCATATCTGAGCTGTTTTTTAGAGTTGTCCGTGTGAATCAGAATATTTCGTAACAATGGCAATGATGCCACTAAGTTCTTGAACGAGGTCTTACCATAGAATACCTAATGGTCTCAAACCGTGGGTCATCTCTTAAAATTTCGTACTTCAATTAAGTTTTTTCAGCTTACTGTCCTGAAGTGTCAGGAAACTTCCTGCAGGACTATATATTTGCTAAAGGTGATTAAATTAACCTAATAAAGCAACTTTCCTGTCAAGCCTTTGCTTTGTATGTTATCTCTTGAATGACATGTGTATAGAAGTGATTCATATCAAAAGACAGCGTAAAAATAAATTTATCTAAGGCCGGCCACACACGGATTGCTTGAAGCAGTTAGCATCGACTGCACAGCAAACTACAGTATCTACGTTGCAGTTGAACTGCTGCGGGCGGTCGAACTTCTTTGACCTAGTTACCAGGCATACAGTGACTGCTCGAGCAGCCCGTGTATCTTGATCACTGGTTAACTGCTCGAGTACACTAGTACTACTACACGGCCTGCTGGAGCAGTTACCCAGTTATCAACATACACGGATATCGCTCCTGCAGTCTATAGTCAACAGCTTGAAGCTGCCAGTGATAACTGCTCGAGCAGTTGGTTCAACAGCTTGAGGCTGCGCTCGAGCTGTCGACAGCTCGAGCAGTCGGAGCAGTCAGTGTATGGCTGGCGGCTGCTTGACCGTACGATGAAAATTCACCGTGCTGTCGACCGCCCGAATCAGCTGCAACTGCTCGAGCGGTTCGTGCAACGACGATATAATACTAGACTACGCATGCACGATGTAAGGAACGAAAATTATTCTGCCAACTCGCTGAGGTATTACGTAAGCGAGGGGGACGGGGTACTGCGTTGTGATTGGCTAACTCAAGGTCTGTTCTGTCTCAACGTATGTTTACGGCTCACAGGATTGGTCGAAATGAGACGAATATAAGACTTTTTTGCTTAATGTGTTGGCAGACATCGGTCGCCTGTTATTACGAGTCTAGTATTATATCGTCGGTGGGTTCGTGTATGTGCGTCCATAGAACTGTGCAGTTCACTGTGCAGTCAGCTTAAAGCTGTCGCCCCTGACTGCTTCAAGCGGTCCGTGTATTGCCGGCCTAAGTCAACGGTTCGACTAAAGGCGAACTCCAAGAAAGCGAACATCGTAATCTTGATATCGTAATTCAGAGTCAATAAACAGTTTTTTATCAGCAATGTCGAGTGGGAATAATAGTGTTATCTTATCAGATAAAACAGTTAAATTTAAATTATCTTTTGCTTGTTTGTAAGCGCATTGTAATGCGTTTGATAATTTAAGATTTCCCCTTTGTTCTTTAGTACAAATAATTCACACCGTGCCAGCATTTTTAGCCAGTTCGCAAAAACTCCTAACGATAATCTTGAGCCGATCATCATGCAATCGGCGCGGTTTCGAGATTCGTCTGAACCGTAACGATGAATGAGGCTTTGTTTTTAGTGTTTCTTTTTTCGTGGTAAAAATCATTAAATGAGTCCTTCGATCCTGGACCCAGTGGGACGGGAGGTACTGTCAGACTCGTACTGACTAAAATCCACGGTGTTTCTTCATTGCCTCTTTACTTTCGAGAGTCTCATTTTAACCTCATCCTTTCAACTTCTCGTTGATAAGTATGGTTATTCCCAAATGTGGAGAAGGTCTGTCTGTCCAAAGTGCGCGAATAAGACGAACATTTAAGTATCGCCATTCGTGGAGTTTATTTCATAGCACGAACCTCCTTTGGCAATAAACTTTATATTTACGGCTGAATGCAATTTTCTTGAGAGACTTCAGTCGTAGCTTAGTAACTAGAGCGCAGTTTTATCGATCCAAATAAACTGAAATTCTTGCCTTCAGTTTTTCTATGACTACTTACTGCATTTTATGTTTTTTTTTTGTGTATCGGAATACTTGCAGTTTTGGCTGCATTTCAACGCATCTTGTTCTTCGTGGAATAATAATAAGTCCCATAGCTTCAAGTTTAATCATTTTATTAATGGGAAATAGTCACAATCCTGACTCATTTTACAGATAGATGAATTGTTTGGTATTTTTTTTTCTTGTTTTTGTCCATCTTTATGCTAACCAGTTAAAAACTAGAAAATTGTATATGATTTTTACTCTTATTTATTTTTAAATAAATTTCCATCGCATCTAGCAATGAGAGAAAAAAGACTAAGCAAATGGCGTGTGTGAACAGTTTTTGCCTTACTTATCTAATCCACATGGTACATCGTAGATCGGATTCCAGGTTTTTTATGACGCATTGCAAAGTTTGATGACTGCTGATTGCAATGATGTCATAGTTCGTTAATTAACCTTTTTCGTTGAATCGGAGGTTTTCTTATTGTCTTTGGCATGCATTGCGATTTTCTTTTTCTAATCGAAATTTTTCAGATTTTTGTTTACTGAATATGCTGGTTGGTGATATGGAGAACATATTATTTTGTGGTAGTTTTTGTTTTTGAAATGATTATCCTTTGGTAGAAAAAAAGGTTCCTATTAAAATATAAGGTTCTTGATTAAAGGTTAAATATCTTTTCGGAGCCGTTGCAGTGGATTCACGTTGATCCGTCCAAACCTTTTAGAAGTGGGAATAACATTCTTTGATACCACTAAGTTAAGATTTAAAAGTTTAGCATTTTAATTAAAGGATTTCAAATATTTAAAAATATATTGTCCACATCGGTTGATCGCACCGAATGTAAAAATATATAATCTAATAGCGTTACTGTAAATAGCTTATAACTGTGTTCACTAAAACTGTATTTAAACATGCGTCCGAAGGCTGAAGTGAGCGTAAGTATAACGTTATACATTATACAACCAATCAGTTTTACTTTCCACCTCGTTACTTATGTAGTCGTACGCTTTCGTTACCGGCTTCGATATTATTTATGTTTTACGCATTTTACTGTAGCATTACATGCTTGATATTTGTTGTTTTATGTGTTTTTGTATTGTTTTTATTGGTTATTTTGTTATGGCTATAAAATATATGGTCGTAAATATGGCTTTAGTTTTGTCTCTTTAAATGTAACATCGTGTTATACCGGGCCACACTAACGACATGTCTCGTTGATTTTCGCGATGTAGTCTTTGAATGTTCGTTTAAACCTCCATTTACGTGGTAATCAACTGTATTTCCTGTTAGTGTGGCCCTAGTATTAGAAAAAAAACTCTGGTTCATCTTCTTTAAGTGGATAGGTACTCAAAAATTTGGCAGACCATATCACCCGTAGTCCCGTACAACTCTCCATTAACTTCTAAAAGTTAGAAATTGCAAAATTTCCTGTAGTTGTAACGTCTGCCTTCAGCTTGCGTTGCATGACGCTGTAGAACTGTTTTGGCGTTGGAAGAATATAGACAGAATGCAGAAAAATTTATATCTTTCTTAGCATAGCAATGTGCAAGTCGTGCCATACCGGGGCAAAAAAAGAATAGAAATAACGGCTATTCTGGGTAGAATTGAGATAGAATTAGTCACACTACGCGTGTTGTAATTCAATTTGATAGAACCCTTTCAGAGAACAGATGTTTCTTCATAGAATGCTTGCATTGTGTTTCTTATCAGTCACTCTCAGTAGCATCACCTATTTATTTTTTCGACCCCACACTGATAAGCTTGATACATGGATTCTTGGGGTTACTCACATCCTGTGTACAGTTGACTGAACCTAATAAAATTTTGTAATTCTTATTGAAATGTGTCTTTATTATTGCGTTATAAGTGTGAGTAATTCATGATAATGATCTATTACCTATCAGCTATTGCATTTTAAAATTGATAAATAGGATTATTGCTTTTTATAATTGAAGATATGGAATTAGTCATATTTATGTAAATTGGATGGATTTGTCTTTTGTCATATTATAACTAAGATAGAACAATGCTTGTCTTTGTTACCATCATGCAAAGGCCAGATAAATGAGGGTTTTTGTAAATATTTTGCATGAATTTTGTGTAGGTACAGTTAAAAAGTTACTTAATTTAAGAAGAGAATACAGTTCTCGATTTTCTTGTATCAAATTGCTTGTTATAGTTAATTCTGACAACTTTCCTTTAGGATTGACTCACAAACCATGTTTCTCACGATTTCATCTATGTTGTAATTAACAGAGCAACAGTCGAATAGAGTATAATAATAAATTCTCATAAGGTAACAATAACAACTATTTTATCAAAATTCATTGCAGTGAATCATTAAGATTGAACTCTTCGACTTACAAGAGCTTCGGTCAACATATTTTTCTTTCTCGTGTCAAATTTAATTAGCTGGTTATATTTAAGAAACGAGATGATTTTCTTATTTCAAATGAAATATTAAGCTTCCAAAGTTTACACAATCACTTAATTTTTAAACGAATATTTTCAGTAACATCAAGTCTTTTCTTCTGATGACTCTATTATTATATAACAAAGCCATACCACCTGCGGAGTTTTGCTAGCTAATTTAATTTGTGTCTTAAGTAATCTTAAGTCTACTTCACAATAAGAATCGTAGACCAACTTAACCCTAAACTTCCCACCAGGTGGCGACCCGCATCATGCGACAACTGATCGAGCAGTTCAGTGCGGGCGACCTTTTCGGACGAGATAACTACGAGTACTACGCGCGGGTGACGGGACGCATCCTGCGGGTTAAAGACGAGTGGATATGCTCGTTCAGAGACCCGCCCCCGCCTCGACATCACCGCGATCAGGAGGCTTATGCTAGTATGTATCAGTATTGCTTACATAACAGTGCTCTACGACTACGGCGTCTGACGTCGCAAGACGATTTGCGGGCGCGAGTAATGGGCAACTCGACGCCCGACCATGGACCATGCCCGGGTCGACGGCGCGTCGTGTTCCAGGCGCGAGAAAGAGTGTCAGTAAGATGACGGGGCCCAAGGCTCTAGAGAGCCAAAGCCTGCCATGGTCGCGGGACCATTACCATGACCCTAGACCGTAAAAGGCTAATGAAGGATGCCGTGGATTTTAGTCAGTTCAAGTCTGACAGTCCCTCCCGCCCTGCCCGGTGTGGGAGGACTCATTTGGTGATATATATTTTTTTCTTAAATATATTTTAGCTGGGGAAAAGTGGCGGAACAAACTCCCCAGTCTACTTGTTCACTCAAGGATCATCACCTAAATTATGCTAAGTTTCGTCGCTTTGTCTAGTTCTTTTATCGTAACCAACTACAAATTTAACATATTTTTTCTAGATAATACAAGGCCACAGCACTTGATCGTCCTAACTCCTTCAATGAACACTAAAAGACAATGCCGGTTGCTCCTTAGAGCTATGACCCACCAAATAAAATTTGGCTTCCAACTATACCAAATGAAACATTATATTTGTGCTTTATCAGTTATAAGTAAAATCATCTTTATAAGTCTATAATCCTGCCGTTTCTGTTTAATTGGATAAAATATCACATTTAGGTTAGATACCTATGTCGAGCATACGTTAACGTCACGTCCCTATTTTCACAATGCTGGTCTAGCCACAAAGCACACACAATACAATACTAACAATCTTGACGGATTACAGATGTTGGTGGAAGCTGTAAGATAATTCAAACACATTTATAATTTGTAAAAAACAAACACAATAGCCACCCAAAAATCAAATGACTTTGTCCATAATGCCAGTTGTGACATTTTGACACAAGGATAAAATACACAAACAATATACAAAATGGACTGCGCACTCATGCCTCAGAAATGAGGAGATTCGTAGACGAACCAAAGCAACCGACATAGCCCAACGAATTAGCAAGTTGAAATGGCAGTGGGCAGGCCATAATATAGCTCGCAGAACTGATGGCCGATGGGGCCGTAAGGTTCTCGAATGGAGACCACGCACCGGCAAGCGCAGCGTAGGACGTCCACCCACTAGGTGGACAGACGATCTTATGAAGGCCACAGGATCACGCTGGATGCAGGCCGCTTACAACCGGTCCTACTAGAAGTCCAAAGGAGGCCTATGTTCAGCAGTGGACGTCTTACCGCTGATAAGATGATGATGATGATGATGAATAGGGTAGGTAACCAAAATACATGTTATTACGTTTTTAAATATTTCTTAAAAAAACATTTATAAACGTAAAAACAGTAGTCCGCCGGTGTGGGAGCGGGGTCCAAACTACCGGTGGTTAGAGCTACAGAAACAGGTACCTCCTCACAATGCGGCCCGTATTTAGGAACACTGCCTTCAAAATCAGGCCCTTGATCCAACTACCTAGAGAGAGCCTTGAAAGGTATTCGTCGAGGCCCTTTGCCATCAGGCCATTGGCTGTAACGATAAATCGGCACAATGATAGCCGAGCTCACATTCCCACTCCGACAACCGCGCGTGCTAAGTTGAGATATTTCATTTATTAATATTTCTCAGCTTTCAGTTCAGAAGGTTCTCGTCATGCGAGATGGTATCATCGATTATTATTTATCATTATACGGCGCATCGATCTGTCTATCACAACAATATCAGGGACATTGGCGACAACAAAAATAAAAAAAGAATATTGAAAAATAAACCTGAAAGCAATTTTAAAGCTGAAAAAGTAAATAAGGTTAACAAGTAAGAGTTGCCCGGGTGTCACCACTGCGAGGATCGCCCGGAGGACACGGTGGAGCGTACGGTGCAGGACTGCCCAGCTTGGGCGGAGCACCGCCGTGTCCTCACTGCGGCGATAGGCGGAGACCTTTCGCGCCCGGCATTGGTTGCGGCCATGCTACGGGGCGAGACGGAGTGGGAGGCGGTCGCCTCCTTCTGCGAAGCAGTCATGCTCGCGAAGGAGGAGGCGGGCCGCTTGAGGGAGAGGTTACCGTCCTCCCTCCGCCCGAGACGCAGTGGTAGACGCCCACGGCGACGGATGTCGCGGGACGATCTCCGGCCACCGTAGGCGCGGGCATGCGGGCGGCGAGTAAAGGGCAACTCGCTGCCCGACCATGGACCATGCCCGGTCCGACGGCGCGTTGTGTCCCACGCACGCCTCAAGGAGCGTCAGCATAGTGAGGGGGCCCCCCTATAGAGGGCCACAGTCCTGCCGGGGTTGCGGGACATACGTATACCGCGACTCCGGCACACAAAGGGCTACCGAAGGACACCGTGTATTTTAGTCAGTACAAGTCTGACAGTCCCTCCCGCCCTGCCCGGGGTTGGAGGACTCAATCGATGATATTGCCACGTAAAAAAAAAAAAAACAGGTAAGAGTTATATTTTACTATTTCCATCCATACTACTTTCTGGGAATAGGAGGGAAGGGACAAGCGCCATCCAAGTTGCTCTTCTCTTTCGTCATGCTAATTATAGCAAATCAAAAAAAACCTAAACGGTGGCGAATACGGTTCATTTTTGGGTACTACGTAAATTGAAGAGCTCAGTCCAGACTCCAGATTTTATGATAGGGCTATGTTTTGATTAGGTATTTCCGCGTCAATGACGTTTCGTTGTACCTAATCATTCATGCTCAAATGTGAAATATTTTTAAGAGTGTATATTCATAATGTGATTTATATAAAAAAAACATTATTTTCGTTAAACACACTTATTGAAAACAATGTTTTATTAAAACTGAATATTGCATATTTAAATCCGAACAATAACACATTAAAAGGTGTTACTTGTCATTTTCTCTGCGTGTAGGTATGCTTAATGCGTAACGGACATGGGCGCGATGAAAACAGGAAATGGTTTTTGGGTTTTCGAAATCCTTTTATCACTAACTTTTTAAAAGCATCCTTTGCAGAATAACAATTATGTAATCAGGGGTCTTATTTTCATTTAATATTTTTCATTAGTTTATATTTCCTGTAATAAGGGCTGAAAGGTGGGGCAGGATCTGGCATTGTCATTTTAGATAACAATTTTATCTTTAAGATGATTTTTTGAGGAAAGAAAAATTTCAGATTGCAAGCGGGATTCGAACCCGCGTCTTCTGGATAGGTACTCCAGACGCCTTAACCAACTAGGCTATTGCAACCCACACTTGCAAGCTGAAATTCTCTATTCCTCATTTGAACGCTTTTCGGTAGCGACGCGGGTTCGAATCCCGCTTGCAATCTGAAATTTTTCTTTCCTCAAAAAATCATCTTTACGATGCGCATCGCATGCGTTAATGCGTTTAAAATAATTATTAATTTTATCTTTTGTTATAAGAGGTTTTACTACCATTCAACGATACTCAACCTATTAGATAATATTTATAATTGCGAATAATAACATTCGTCCGAATCTGTAGTCAGTATTAACATAATAATATCCGTTTCCAAGCAGTGGCTTCGACATACAAGTCGTATGTGTCGCGGCCTTCAATCTATGTACACGCGCAATACCACCTCCCTCTGCAAAGCAGTCATGCTTACGAAGGAGGAGGGACAGGACAGCGGCCACCTCACTATCCTCCCGCTGGTGGTGACCTTAGGCCCAGGCATGCGGACGGAAAGTAATTGGGTGACTTGCCGTCCTATTATGGACCATGCCCGGGTCGACGACCTGTCGTGTTCCATGCGCGATTAAAGGTCTTCGCACATTATAACAACTCACCGGCGACTCGACTCTATGCTAGACATTGAAATTTAAGCCCTGTATCGTATATGTTCAAGGTTCAATTTCAAAAAATGATTATAAAGTAGTGTACAACGAGTGGCCTACGCATCGTACACTAGAGGTCAACCCCGACACGTTTGTCACGCAATGACCATACGTCGTCCACGCAATG
The DNA here is from genome assembly GCA_036375495.1 of Agrotis segetum. Taxonomy (NCBI): domain Eukaryota; kingdom Metazoa; phylum Arthropoda; class Insecta; order Lepidoptera; family Noctuidae; genus Agrotis; species Agrotis segetum. Next base: position 1,441,075 of record JAQSVV010000045.1, read on the forward strand.
ACCACACGTTGTCCACGTAACGACTATGCGTTTGCGACTGACGCGTGACGGGCAACCATTTGCCAGCCATTTCATAAGCAACACGACTTCTTTGGACAAAATTTAACCGAAAACTGAGGTTAGACGAGTTGTCTGTTGAATAACCCACTCGTTGGCACCGCGTTGGCCACTCCTTGACACCGCGTTGTCCACTAGTGACCATTGGGTGGATCAACTAGTTGACTACTCATCGAGAGTGTGAGTAGAGTTGCTGCCGCGTTGGCGTGGAGTTGTTATAATGTGCGAAGACCTTTAAAGAGCCGTCAGCTATCTGACGGGAATCCCGCAAGAAAGCCAAAGCCTGCCGAGGTCGCGGAACTGTCTTAACTGGGAACCGTGACTGGATCGTAAAGGGCTAATGAGGGAATACCGTGGATGTTAGTCAGAAGAACTGTCAGACTCGTCTGACAGTCCTTCCCGTCCTCTATCCCGTTACTACATGGTTCCTTCCTATACCAATGCTCCCAAAAGTAAAAACAAAACATCCTTAAAAAACTGACATGTTTCAGAACCAAAAACGTTGACATCACGTGATTGTTTATAGTCCACTCTATCTAAGCTCGCGTTTCCATTATACAAGTTACTTGTATACAATTTACAAATTGTATACAACTTGAACAAACCTCCATACAAGTTACAAGTAGGGTAGTGAACGTGTATGTTTTGTTTTTTCCAATTCTTACTTGTAGGCAAAACATGCAAAATGGAAACCTGCCTTAAAAGTTAGAAATACTGCGTCCAAGCTGTGGGAACATAGTGGAGTTAATTACAGTAATTAATTAAACAATCATGTTCACAGATTTTCGACTCAAAATTAAGAAGATCTCTCAGATAATAATATCCAGTTGTATTTACATAAACATTTAAACATGCATGAGAAACTTAAACAGATATTGTTAGTATAACACGGATACAGTGCGTCGTGTTATGGGAGTCTTCTGTCTCAACACTCATTGTCCCAGCAGTTCTACTGAGTGCCCTCCGAGTATTTAGGACGCAATATAAGAAATAATTTTATATACAATTAGTATAAAGATAGCTGACGTGGAGTAGACTTATACGTTTACTAGAGACACGTACGTTGTTAGCACGGTTTTAAAAATTCTACCATCGAGATTGCTATAAATTATTTTGTAAGTTTATTATTTACTGTAGACTAACTTTAACTAAGTAGTCGAGGGTCAATCCCCGGGAACAAGATAGAGGATTAAAAGATCCTATGTGTCATTCCAAACCTCCCAATCTATCTGTCTCGGTGCCAAATTCCACCCAATTCAGATAAGCTGTTCTGTCGTGATTGATTAACAATCATCCAAATATTCGCATTTATATTAACCCTTGGGGTGCCTGGTGGGTCTGACAGACCCGACACTTTAAAGAATCGACAATATTTTAGAAAATTCGTAACTACCGCCGCTGTGTGCCTGAGTAGCTTCGTGATATAGACTGGTGGCTAGATTGCCGCCCCTTTCGCAGTCCTCAACGCACACGTGTTCGAGTAAGCCCCTACGTACACTAGGTGACGCAAGTCTCCGATACCTTACGATTTGGTATTCACTGACGCGTGCTTGTGTTTGAACCTCTATGGGTTTGTATTGCGATAGCCGCTTGGATACCGAAATCGTAAGGTATCGGAAACTTGAGTCGCCTTGTGTACGAAGGGCCTAACACGTGTTTTATGTGCGCTCGGGTCTGAGAAACCCGACCAGGCACGCGGCGTAACTTTTTACTTGTAGTTATTATTTTTATAACTTTTTTATTATATTGTCGTATTTTTTCCCTTTTTTCATTTAGATACAATATTGAATATAAATTACAACCTTTTGTTATAGTTAAAAGTAAATTAAATACATAAAAATAACCATTTATGTTTACGGGTCTGTCAGACCCACCAGGCATGCCATGTGATTTTTACCTACCAGGCACCCCAAGGGTTAATTATAAGTAAAGTATAAACCTTCCTGAAACCTTGCGTTAGTTAAAAATAAAATCGCTGTCACACATACAGAAAATATTTTTATAATAACAAAGTGTAATTTAATTTTGGAACTTTGTTTTTATTCGTTTTTTTTAACAGTGTAGGTGTAACGTAAATCGAACCTAATTACAATAATCTAAAAGTCAAAGAAACAATGCTTTAACAACATGTTTTTAAAAACTTGTGAGAAAACCCAAGCTGTCAGTATAATAATTAAAATCTAATTAAGATTGATATCATGATTTGATTATGCATTACAGAACACACCAGTATTTAAATTTTTACTTTATATTTTTGTTCACAGGACAATTATCTTTGGAAGCAGAAAAAACATGGCTGCAATGCGAATGTGATCGTTGGGGCAATAAATTTAATTTAGAAGGTAAATATTTAACTTAATTTAAGAAAAACACATGTTCAGAGGATTTGATCCTAATAAATAGTAAATTTTTCGCAGGTCATCAAAAAGAAAGTCGTTTAAGTTGTTAAAAATAGTCAAGTTACAAAATTCATAGCAAATAATATTAACTTTTTTGGTGAGTCTTGAACGACAGTTTGTGAAATGAATTGAATAACATCCACAGTTAATTTTCATACTTCATACTATCTACGATTTGTTTGTTTTAAACATGGGTTTTGGTAGCACAGTTTGTAGACTAGGATATTGTAGCCACCTCACTATAAATGCCAGCTATGCTATTCTTTTTAAGACTCAGCTTTGGGGCAGCAATAAAGCTACTATTTGTCTTTAATAGATTTCCCACTTTATGCTCTACAGCATAAAGTTGAAAATCGAATACAGACAAATCGTACCTTCAGCGATGTCGTGGCGCTGAGACTTAGGGTGCTCCCACATCTATCGACGCGGAATCGGCTTTTTCCGTCGCCCTTTACGACAAAAAGCCGATTCCGCGTCGATAGATGTGGGAGCACCCTTATAAAGAATAGTACTACAGGATTTTGACAGTCGAAGTCATAAAACATGCGAGTGTGATTTCTTGAGTTCTTGCCTTCTCGCTCCAGCGTTTTATGACCGCGGCAGCCATGACTTTACGTATATTATAATGGTAGACCCGTGTATGATTTTGTTTTCATCTTTGAGTAAGTTTAGTTAGTACCAGGGATAACTAACTGGGTCTGGGTTATTTAAACTGTTTTCTTATTTTAAGTAACAACACTGTGACTTACCAAACTTGAACCGCATCTTTTGATATTATTAGACAAAATTATAACGAAGCAGTAAAAAATTCGCCATTCCAAACTTTGATATAATTTTAAGTTGGTTTCCGTCGATAATATGTTTTCTTCTTTTCTTAATTATGTTACAATTCTCCAAAAATGATTCGGACATCAATTTTCAAATAATGATCAAAGACTATGCAACTTATGATCATAAAAAAGTTAGGTTTACAAATATTCTCAGCTAGACAGCTGGAAATATGTATTTAAAAATGTTATTGTTCTGCCTCTGTAACGAATTCAACTTCGTTTTGGCGAAGAACCAGGCAACAAAGTAAGCCAATCCACTCCGCATTTTCCATCTAAAACCTTTCTTCAAAATCGTTCGTCCTTCAATCCTACAGTGGCCATGAGAGCAGTAGATTGTATAGAGTTCAGTGGATTGTCTGGCAGGGCTGTCGAAGTCGGAGGAGTGCCAGTCCATGCCGGCGCTGGCGGGGGGCGGGGGCGCGGGCGCGGCGGGCGGGGTGCTCGGCATCATCCCCGAGCACAGTCTGCTGGACTCCTGCACCAGGCTGTCCATATCGCTCGAGGAGAGCGTTTTTAAAGTACGTATATCTCCATTCACAGACTCATAGGGAACTGACCTATGGCGCCATGCCACGCGATCCGACCGATTCCAACTACAAGTGAAAATCAACTTTACCACTACGACATAAAGCACGTTGAGATCTACGGGTTTTTTTTGTTTTTTTTTTAGCGTGTTAAAATCATCAAATGAGTCCTCCAACCCCGGGCAGGGCGGGAGGGACTGTCAGACTTCTACTGACTAAAATCCACGGTGTCCTTCAATAGCCCTTTCTGTTCCGGGGTCACGGTAAGGAAATAATCCCGCGACCCCGGCAGGCTTTGGCCCTCTGAGAGGGGGGCCCCGTCATTATGCTGACGCTCTTTGAGGCGCGCGTGGGACACAACGCGCCGTCGTCCCGGGCATGGTCCATGGTCGGGCAGCGAGTTGCCCTTTACTCGCTGCCCGCATGCCCGCGCCCACGGAGGCCGGAGATCATCTGCTGACGTCCGACGCCGCGGGCGCCTACCACGAGATCTACGGGTAGATGAAAAACAAAACCACAACGAATTTAATTTTATTTCTTAGTAGTGGTAAGGTTGATTTACACTTGTAGTTGGAATCGGTCGCATCGCGTCATGGTTAAAGCCCTTAAAGGCTTAGCAAAATAAAAATCGTCCTAACTACTACGATATAATGGTGCAATTCGATTTACTTGACTTCGTCGTGGCGAGCGTGTTTTGTTTTTCATCTACCCGTAGATAACCACACGTTCTATGTCTTATATCGTAGTGGTAAGGATGATTTTCACTTGTAGTTGAAATCGGTCGAATTGCTCCCTTACTGTAATTTATTTGGTGTCTTTGCAGCATGTCCTTTTCCATACTTCCATAATAGGTGCGGTTTATACAGAAGAGTCGAGGCGAGGTTGTATCGGGTGCCGGATAATCAAAGAAACCTAAAATGAGCCTAATAGTTAAGATGCATTGCGTCGTTTTTGTCGAATAGAGAATTGCGCCCGCGTTTCTAGGAGACACAACAGCCACAGGGTGATGCGTCAACATCACAATGTGTTGATGTTCGATATGCGACGCTATACGACATAACCTATTAAGTTCATTTTAGTTTTATTTGGTTACCCGCCACTTCCTAGCCACGTCTTTTCTATAAAAAAAAAACTAAGGCCATGCAACGATAAAATAAATTGCCATTTACAAAAAAGACCGATAAGAAAACAAGGTTCCTACCATTTTTATTAATCGTAGAATGAACTTCGTAAAAGTAAACGATAACTAGAGCAATATCGCAACTAATGAGGTCAAGTGAATTAACGACACGATAATAATGCAATTTACAATCAGTTTGCAACCGGACAGGTAGCTGAGAACAACTTTTTGACAAAAAAAAATTGCTTACTGAAAATGGAAGGTGCTAGAAAAGTGTGTATTTCTATTTTATTCTAAAAAATATATATTGTGTTTGTATCTGGCATCACTGGATAGGGCGTGCAGTGATAAACCGAGTTACCTATATAAGTTTTTAAATCTACAAATTTTAAACGACCTTGTATTGTTTGGATGACCTAGTTTCTGAATCCTGAGACCTAATTCCCTTATTGTTTTTGCTAGCTTAAATTTTACATACAATCAATTTATTTGACGTTAAACGTGGCTTACGTACGAGAATAATTTCTAAACATATTTTCATTGCTATCCCCCTTTTAAAAATATGCTAAATCATGATTCAAAATATTCCAGGTATCTGTCAGTTCATCGTCTCAATCATCGCGCAGCAACTCAAGTCCTCACATGACTCTAGAAGAGTTACGAGCCATCAATAAATACGCCGAAAGCACTAAGAGCCTCTCCTACCTACCCCAGGTATGTTACCAACCGCTATGCTAAATAATACACGACTCATTTACTATTCTGATCATTTTCAATACTTGATTATGTTCTCAAAATAATTCTTGCCTCTCTCTTTGTTAAGTGTTGTTTCAGAAATCATTTTTAAATGAAAAGTTTTCCATTTGTAAGATATCTCAATTATGGTTCTTAATTTATTTAAGAAGAAATGCTCAAGTAGTTTTTGTTTGTTTAACACAAAAATGATTTCTGAAATGGTTCTAACGGTCCATATTAGAATGTGGTATCTGTTGAATAAGCCCCCTTGATTTAATGACATAACAATTTAGGTGTTGCTGACACAAAAAACACAAATCAAAACACCTTGCCAGTACTAAAAAAGATCATATCAAATATGGACGTCTTTGAACCCTTTAAACTAAATAACTTGTATAAAGAATATTGTTTCAATTCTAGCGCTCACTGAGGAATATGTTTTATAAGACTAAGTGATGGTGACGAGAATTTTCTCAGTATCCACCTGTAGATTCTAAGTCTGTTTCCCCTGTTCTGTCTATGGAGTAACGTGGACCGCTCGCCAAAGATAACAAGAAATTATTCTAAATTGTAGTACAAATTATCGTGTAGGAATTATATGAATTATTATCTGTAATTAAATGTTTATTAATGTAGGTGTTATTCGGGCCCCAATTGGTATAGGTCAATTTAGTACATCTTGAATAAAGAGTACTATTGAATCGCGTCTCGCCAGTGGTCCACGTTGTATTCTTATATGCATGAGTGATGTCTGTATCCCTGATAACTTAGGACAACTTGTGGCTGATCTGTTAGTTCTTAGATTTTCTCTTACATAATATAATTTACTGGTTTACACCGTGTGACATACGAGAGAATATTTGACACAAATGTGCTTATCAAGAGCTCGGTGTGGCGACGCACACACAGACACAGATGCTTTTTAGCAGCACTCCATGGTGCAGTGTTAGCACACCAAAACGAACACCTTAGGTATATAACTGTGTGATTCTTTATTGTTCTTACAAAAACTGTACTTCTTCATCACTGTAATAACAAATACTGAATATTTCTGTCATTGAAATGTAACCGAAATGTACCTAATAATCTTTCCAATGGTTATGGTAAACCTCTCGTGTGGTAATGCCCCGTAGGCAACCTAATATTCGATTCATTTTATTGACTAACTGTAGCGGAATAGTAACTAATAAAATATTAACACTAGCTCCATGTTTATCGTAATTAACCCCAGTTTTAGTAACATCTTCCTAAGTAGGGTGGGTATCTGATTTATTGATTGTTACCGGTCGAAATTGATTTGTTGTACTAAATTAGCCCGCGAATGTATACACCCGCCTCTTGTCGCGACCCCCGCTTCCAGAAATATATGGTTGTTTAAAAGTATTGAGTATGTCCCTGATAAATGTGTCAGTCTAAATTGACTCGAATGATAGGGCACAGGATTATTTTAATTTTGGTTGGTCGTTAATGTGATATACTCATGCTCCTCTTTTTACGCCAACCAGCCAAAATGCTACGATGAAAGATGAAAGGATGATTAAACAAATATTTTCCGAACCATAAATCACGACTAGTGTCAGTTAACTTGTACGTGTGTTTAGTGATTCACGGGAAATCGAGTCAATTTAGGCAGAGTCCGAAAACCACTGCGAAGTCTTCCGTGTTTCGAAGACTGTTCGCGTATGGGAAAAGTCTTTCTAACCGTAGTTAATAAACATAGTTACATATGCGAACGGTATTCGAAAGATGTTGGACTAAGCAAAGGAGCTAAAAGAGAAACTTTGCCACATTATCCCGGGTGTCTCGAGGAAACAGTAACACAGTGAGTAGGGGGTAGGAGACAGAGAGAGGGGAGCGCGGGGTCGCGGGGGTGGCGCGGTGTCGCGTGGTGACGTGGTGGTGCGCGCAGGTGCACGAGCGGCAGCGCGCGCGCATGCGCACGCGCTCGGAGTGGTTCCTGCAGCCGGCCGCGTCGCTGGACGCGGCGCGCGCGCGGCCCGGTACGCAGTCGGCGCCGCCGGACGCGCCCGCCCCGCCACTCGCGCCGCCCGCGCAGCGCCGGCCGCACGCGTGCGCGGGAGAGGCTCGCAACGAGAGCACCGCTCTCTACGTGCTTGTCGCCTGCCTAGAATTTTTATTTTGACCTCGCGCACCGGTACTGTGAAACTGTGTTCGTTCGCTTCGGTGCGGAGAGGACTAACTGACTGCCGCGGGGGCTTTGCTCTCCTACATTATTCTTGATGACTAGAGTTGGTCCTTGAAAGATCCTTAGCAAAAGACTTGGGATGGGAAAACTGATCATTTAATGTCAATTCATTGTGCTGTATCTGGAATCCATAACGAAGTCGCTTCAAAATTATTTGTATTATTATAAAATCTGGACGTTTTATGATATCAACTAACCACTCGACTTCGTCTCGGGTACCGGTCGGCAGAAGCAAAGCCTCCGGTGCTTGTACTCACAGGGCGATACCAACGCTTTGTGCGGGCTTACGCTTTGGGCGCATCGCATGTGTCATCGCACTGGTCGTCGTCATGTCGCACGACACGTTTGCATCGCATGCTCCAATCCTATGTGTTCTATGTCCTTTTTATTGATTCTTCTCACTACATATCAAACAACTCTTTCCAAATATTTATTTCACTTAAAATGTTATAAACTAGACTGTAGATATTGCTTATAATAATGTAAATAGTTTTGTATACAATTTTAGACTATTTTAATACTTCATATTGTATCCTCTATGAATTTTCTATATTGTAAATAGTTCTGCTATTCGTACTGGAGGATTTAGATGTTTTAAACATTAGCGGTAACAATAAAGACGCAGCTTTGCCAGCACATTGTGCATCATCAAGAATGTCATGAACCGCATGTGTTGGAACTGCGGGAACATTGTCCGTCGAGCATGTTCGATGTTGTGACGTACAAATGCTTGTACATCGGTCACAAATCATTTTAGATTGAGAGATAGCAGTGGTATCTCCAGTATTTTTTTAACAAATGGGAAGGCTTTACATACCTATTCATACATTTCTATAAGTACATTAATTCATTCTGATAGACAACTCGCACTTGACCACAAGTATGCTACGATTTATTCATCATAATGATATCATCTCAAAGTATTTTTTTTACCTGCCATACTTCTTCATGTCAATCCAAAATTTTGGGTGCGCTTACTCACATACATAAAGAGACCCGGTACTACTCTCATCATCATCATCAGCCGGAAGACGTCCACTGCTGAACATAGGCCTCCCCCTTAGACCGCCACGGTACTATTCTAGGGCATGAAAAATATTTATACTAGTTCGTTGCAGGAAAAGTGCACATAATAATTATAATTAAACTATTACAAATTCTGTTAAACTCTCAATGAGAGTTACAACCTTTCCTCCCAAACGCAACGGCACTTACTTGCCAGAAATGAACTCAATAAGAGCTATCGCTTATGAATACGCCGCTAGAAGCGCTAGTGTAGCGTGAGGTCTATGAAATGTCAAATGTCACTGTTTGTGGCTGGCCTACGCGGTTTTTTTTTTAATGAAATCCAAATAATAATAATCCTGATCGATTTCGGTCATGGCAACCAATCTGAGATTAACCATCTGCGCGGGTCGTATAATAGTGCACAAGGGTGTACGTAGGTACAGGTGAACTCTGTGTTCTTTTACACTTATAGTTCCTATGGCACGACCAATTTAAAAAACTAAGGAATTCTAAATAGAATAACCCAGTAGCACTTTTTGCCCGACTCGAATGGAACCCAGGATCCCATGTTAAGCAGTCGCGCTTGCTATCACGACAAAAATCTAACTAGTGAGCTAAGAAAGTGTAGCCATTATACCATGCGGGCAGCGAGTAAAGGGCAACTCGCTGCCCGACCAAGGACCATGCCCGGGTCGACGGCGCGTTGTGTCCCACGCGCGCCTCAAAGAGCGTCAGCATAATGACGGGGCCCCCCTCTCAGAGGGCCAAAGCCTGCCAGGTTCGCGGGATTATTTCCTTACCGTGACCCCGGAACATAACAGGCTATTGAAGGACACCGTGGATTTTAGTCAGTAGAAGTCTGACAGTCCCTCCCGCCCTGCCCGGGGTAGGAGGACACATTTGATGATTATACCACGCTAAAAAAAAAAGCCCTTATACCATTTGTTATTAAATAACTAGAGTTTTACACTGCCAGCTCTCAGGCTAATTTAAAAACTTCATTACCCTCAAAACAATGATTGTTACAAGTTCATTGTATAGCAACGCTATTGTACCATGCATTGACTGCAGTACTGTGTTTATGTTGTGTTATGGCAAAGAAAATGTATCCACATGTCAACGCTTTTTATTTAAAGAGAGCAACGTCTATTTTACAAATGGAATTTAGTTTTTATTTTTATTGGGTACTAAATTGGTTTGTGTGTACTAGAATTTGGTAATAAAGATTAATTTGCCAAAATTACAAGATGGTTGGAAATTAGTCTTTGCTTTCTATATAATGTTTTCAAATTGATTTTGAATCTTATGAACTCATAACTCGCTTCACTGATGTTTTTCGTACATTTTGGTTTAAATTAATTCTTCCATAAAAGAATGATATTTGAAAACATGACACCTTTTTATTAATTTTGCTATCACTACTAGAAGTAACAAAGCAGACGTACACGCGTGTTTTTTTTTATTCCCACCGTAAAATAGCATTACTTATACAGCCTTTTGATTCAGAATAATAATTATGCTTATATTTTAAACACTCAAATAAAACTTGCTTGTAATTATTTGACTTTTTATTGAGCTAAGTGAGTAAATTACCTAGTTTTCAATATTTTGTTGTAACCAAGCTAATGTTGAAGTAAGCGAGAAATCAACCTAATTTTATACAAAACTGAACACGCATGTCCGTCCGCGGTACCAGGAGCTTATAAGAGCATGGAGTAACCACATTCCTACTTTAGGTAATGAGCGGCGCAGCTCGCGGCGTCGGTCCCGGCGCGCGCGCGTGTGCTGCGGCGGCGCCGCGTGCCGGGCACTCACACACTCCGACACTGAAATCCCGCTCGCTCTCCAGCCTCGTAAAGTGACGGCCTGACTGAGGCATGCGCACTCCGCCGAAGATCCTATCAAGGCAGCGAGGTAACCTTCATCTGATCACAGCATCTGGCCGTAAATTTGTCAATCACGGAAATTGATTGATGAGCAAATAGACTTCAGTTCTAATTCGAAATTCCAGACAGTGATTTGTCACAACTTCACAAGGTATATTGGCGATGTGTGTATCTGTTCAGCAACCAAATTCCGTAACTTTATATTGAGATTGAGAAAACTCTGGCTTTTAGAGCGTCGCCTCTGCGTTTTCTAAAGCTCTGTTTATAACGTCTGGGTACTGCACTCTGACACAGCATCAAATGGGGTGATGATAAACTGGCAAAATGTAATCGTTATATTAGTAAATACTGTTTAGGTAGCTAGCTAGCATTTACCAATAAAAAATGTAAGCTGATTGTTTCGTGATATGACGTTTGTTTACCTTCAATACTTGATCAAACGACATTGCTTCATGTTTTTATATTAACACTCCATTTGGTAACTACTCTGTGTACCAGAGCATTATTCTGAAAACGCTTAAAAACATTACTTAAAAGTGTAACAGAAATCTTGAAAATGTGTCACTAACATTCAAGGATGATACAAAAATACAGACGTAAATCAGGAACTTTTTGGAATTATTGTAAATGTTAAGAATATAGACATACCCGTTAGATAGAAGAGTTGCGTTCTACGTCAGTATTATCTGAGGCTCGCCACCTCTAGCTAGGGTAGACCGGCCCGCGACCGTACCTCGGTGCGAAACTTTATTCTAATATTTCGTGGAGTTATGTGGCTGTTGTGCTGATTTACTAAATATATGTGATAGAGCGTAGTTTGTGCGATTACGGAGTTTGTACATTTTTATAGCTGATGTTGTACGCTTTAGGCCATATTTTTTCATTTTTATCAGTCTCAAAAACGATATTCATATAAATCACGTCGTTTTTTCAATTATCCTCATAATATTCGAATTGAATTAAATGTCAACCCAAAATTATTATGCTCTCTATTTGATATAAATTTATTATTGACGTGACCATTACACAAAATATTAATAAAATTCAGTGTGCAAAATGTTCACAATAAGGGTTATTTAAAAAGCTTCGTTCGTGCTACGGCATCACACAAATTTAAATATTTACTTAAAACTTAAATATTTCTACACATTACGTGATTGGGGTATTTAAATAAGCAATCTTTCCTGTGCCATTTTAAATATTATTTCACAAAAATATTCAATGATAAAATATCGGTTTCATGATTTTTAAACTTAGAAGGAAAAAGCTTATCATTTGGGGACAACAGTGTTGCCAATGTCAGAATAATATGAGTAAACATTCCTATGTATAAAATGGTATAGTTAGTTTAATTCTTGTTTATCTATAACAATTACTTTCCCCAGTTCGTTAATTTTAAATATAACATAAAAACTAATGATAAAAACAGCATTATTGTACTTTCACTTTGCATTTCATTCTACCTCAGTAACACTATTTTCTGCTGTGGTAACATTATGCACTTATAGATAATTTGTGTATTTCAAATTCCAAGTCATGCCAAAATTTCCTGCTTACGATTGGCTCTTTAGAAAATTGAATACAGGTGTCCGCCAAATTTGAGCCACATAGAAGACTGAGCTATGTTTAGAAAAGTTTATCTTACCTAACGAACAAACACGATTGAGAACTATGCGTAGATAGTTATGAATATTGATATATAAAAATCCCTGGATACACAGTTCTACGCAAATGCCACAAATAAATTCTGAAAGTTATGATTGTCTAAACAAATTTCAAATTTACGACCACATTGAAATGCTTTTTGAATGCGAGCAAAAAACATGATGTTACGTTTTAATTAAATGGGCGATGCAATTTTAATTTGAAATGCAGGAGTGCTAAATTTTGAATATGTAGGTACTCTAATTGTTTTCATATTTATTGAGACACTGACTGTGTATCTTGGGATTTCTATAAATCAATGATAACAATACACACTCACCTATTGCAATTACAATGTTGTCTATTATGAAATAGTACAAAATGACATATTATAATTATACAGTTGTCGAATTTTTGAATAACGGTTGTTTTGTAATCTTTCTGTAAATATCTACAATTGGATCTTAATAAAATTAATATAGGTGCTAGTTTATTCAGAAATGTCTTATGAGAATATTCATTTAGTTATACCTAACGTTGACATTTAAATATATTATATTATTTCATTACATCATTTATTTTCACATTAGATGTAGGTAACTATTAAAATATAATATTATAAGTTTATAAGACTCGCAACGGATCAAATGTTTTTTGTTTTTGTTAAAAATTACTGTAAATACTTTAGTTATTGGAGTAACATGTGTTTTATGCACATAATTCGCACATTATTTTTATAAAATGTACCTTTTATTTGTAAGAGTGTATTTTAAGACTGTTTTAGGTTTAATTGTTTCAATGCAGGTCAAAAGCAGTTTTCGTTATGTTATATAATTGATAATAATTGTACACAAGTGTCGGGTGTTAGCGCCTGTTCACTAAGTAGAGGTTTGTGTATCGAAGGCAGCTCAAACTAATTTTATATTCGTTGTGTAATTACGTATTAATAAGTATTAGCACTCTGCTAGTGGTTACATCGCTGCTGCTCCCACGGCTATGTCATGGCCATATTAAGAAGTACTTTTTGTTATACCTATTCGATTTTTATTGTGTTTATCATCTTTAAATTTTTAATACCTTGTTGAGGTATTTGTTGTCAACTATGAAAGTATTTCCCATTATTGTCATGGTTGGCGACGCCCCCATGCGGTATATTAATATGTTACTGGTAAATAAATATGTTAATTGAAAAGATAGGGCTGTGGTGATCGCTGCGTGCAGTGGTCCCGATAGTTGCCAAATAGTAAGCGATACCTTAATATTTATAAATGTATACCTGGCTTGCATTTTTGGATTTGCTCGTCCAAGTTCCTGTGTTCATTGATTAGCGTTAGGAGAATAAACGAATGTTGTAGTTTAAAATGTAGATTTTGAGATCGAAAGACTTGTTGTTGTCGCCATCACAATGATCTGAGCGGCGCCGTCAAACGAACACCGCGCTCTTGTGGCAGCAATAGCAACAACACTAAATTTTTGTAAATTTATTGTAACGTTAGCTTATATTTTTCGTCTTTATTCAAGTGCGTCCTATTTTTTAATAAATTAACATTTTTTAAAGTATAACATTATTAACTAAAAATACTAGTAACATTTTTGTACAATAATATTAGTTGCTCTAAAGATTTAGATAGTATATTATTTTTGACTTTATAAGACTGTTTATATGTTATTATAATTATAATTTATTACTAACCCTCGAATACATTTATCTTATCATTCCACCGACTTAATTGTATAACGACACCAGTTGCATTTGAGTATTATTTTCTGTCTTTTAATATTGTAACAGATCTCGGAGCTTTAACAAAATTATTAACAGTGTTAGTAGCGAATTGATAGTGAATTAATATTAATTTTATTAGGAAAATGTTTGTTACAAACCCTTGAATGAGTGCAATGATAGCCTGATCTGTAGGGTACATTTGCATAATTGTTCTTTGTGTGTTATAATGGGAATGAATTACAATTTAATTCCTTTAGTATTATTGTATTACGGTATTTGCTTATGTAAATTCAGTTTGTATTTTTCACATTATATTTGCACATTTTTTCTACACAAATTATAAAGAATTACACAAGAATAAAAAGTATAACAAATTATTTTGGTGTTTGACTTTTTTGACCTGCTTATTTCAGAAATAAAACACAAATTATTTGATAGTAAAAATGGTATATTTGTAAGAATTTCAGTGTAAAATAATTGAGCTATACATATCACATTAAATGAGCGTATAACAACTTCAGTCTTCACTAATTTTACGAGGTAAAGTTTTTATGTGTGTGTGTAATCTCCAAAAAAGCTAGCTTGATATATATTATTTACAAAGTATCTTTAACTTTTTCTCCCTTTACATAAACCTGAACAATATTCCTGTCATCTCCAACGAATATGAATTTCTGTAATAATTCCACTGCACATTCTTCAGTGGTAGTTGATAGGGCTCCATCATACTTGTCGATATGACCGTCTTTTGAGTATACATCGATCAGCAAAGCGTCGAAATCTTTGCCGACATCAAAGTTGCCAATTTTGTGATCTAGGTTCAAGGCTGTGGGATGTAAAATGAAGTTAGTATACCTATGGATTTTTCTTGTAAAACATAAAATATGCTGGTTGAATGGTATGAAGTAGCTAAAAGCTCAGTTTGAATGTGACAATACTACGGTTCAACAAAATATCCTGTTACAGCCCTTACTCTTTTTTTTAATGAGAATGGAACTAGCAATAACTAGTGTGGACCCCTAAATATTCATTAAAAACCCCTGAATCTATTTTGTTTTCAAGATGAGAGTGGAATTGGCAATAACTAGTGAGCATTCCTAAATATTAATTAAAAAACCTCTGACTTAAAGAATTGATGACTTTTCATACCACTTCCCTAATTTATTCGGTTCTCGAAGATGTGGCAATAATTTATTCTTTATGGACTTTGTTAAAAAACTCAAGTAAAATCGTCGGGGGTTGCCAACACTATTTTAAATTAAATATCTGTGAATAATATGGATATTATTCACTAAAATACTGATAGCACCAAAGAAAAGGATATTATAATGATTTTACCTTTAGCGCCTCCTAGTGTGGCGAGATAGAAAGCTTCCTTCCAGTTCAGGGCATAGTTGGGGCTGCCTTGCATCTCTAAACACATGGAGACATCCATAGTTCTGCGGATAGCGTCCAGAATCGATGCGTTGTCGCCTCCGGATACATCTACAGGAAATAACATAAAAAATGGTAAATACTCGAGTTCAGATTTTTTCAGAATTAATACTTAATGGTTTTTTATTTAAAAATGTTACATTTTTTTAAATAAAAAACCATTAAAAAATTATTTTATTTTTAGTTTTTTTGAAGTTCATTTCCAGCTATTGAAAATAAAGGAAGTTTCGATTAACGTTAGATGTATAGTAAAAGCTGCGAGTGGTGGGGGTAGAGTAAGTATAAAGTGTTCTGTCGCTCAGTCGTTGTCCGAACGTCAACCCGAATACACGTTTGGTGCGTAGACGAGCTGTATACTAATAAAATACAGTGGGTCTACTACTTGTAGGTCATACAAATATTAAAATCGGGAATCGAACCCGGCGATGCGCAGCGCAACAGTCAATTACTCGGCCACTGTGCGCCTACTGTGCCGTCATAGCACAATTTGTTAAAATAAGGGAGCTTACAAACGACGCGATGCGATGCAATTCGACCGTTTCCAACCACAAGTGAAAATCATCCTTACTACTACGACATAAATGACATAAAACGTGCGGTTATCTACGGGTAGATGTAAGTCAGTCGAATTTAATCATTATATCGCACTAACTGACTTAACTGGCCTGTTGGTCTAGTGGTTAGTGACCCTGACTGCTATGCCGGAGGTCGTGGGTTCGATTCCCACCCAGGACAAACGTTTGTGTGATGAGCACGATCATTTGTTCTGTGTCTGGGTGTAATTTATCTATAATATGTATGTATTTAGAAATATATAAGTATGTTTATCAGTTGTCTAGTACCCATAACACAAGCTATGCTTAGCTTGGGACTAGATGGCGTTGTGTGATTGTTGTGGAATACTATTAGAAAAAAAAATTGCGTCGTGGGCAAGCTCCCTAAGTTATTTATTTACCAGTCCCCAAGCCAACAGTAATGTTAGCATCGATGATCCTTCTCACAGGACACAAGCCTGACTTCAGCCGAGTGTTAGAAGCTGGACAATGTGCTATTGACACTCCTCTACTTGGCAGCAACCTCAGTTCTTCATCAGTTAAGTGTACTGCATGGGCCATGATGCACTGGAACCAAGTTTAGAGCGAAGAATAGGTGAGTACGATTTTTTAATAAAGCTAAGCGATATTATGTGGTAGTGTACGGTTAGCTTCATAGAAAATTAACTCATCACCATCAAAGGGTGTAACCCCCCCTTGATGGTGCCATCATGAACTTTCCTCTGAAGCATACCATACTATCTACAGAGGGTCTAAAAAGGCCTCTTCAGCATAATCCAAAATTATTATCCACTTTGATTAAGCAAAAAAAAATAATAATCGTAAAATGAATTTTCCATTTTACGAATTTTATTGCAATTATTATGATTTATATAAGACCTTTTTAGACTCTCAGTACATCTTGGACATAATTATGGATTTTTGGCTAACAAGGACTTTAATTGTTGGCTTGCCTCTACACGTTGTGTTGGTACCATTGCTTTTTAGCCGATTCTAATGGCGTGTTGTGCCATAAAAAAGTTTCCGTTCTTCTTCATTCTTTTATTTTACCTATTCAGAGGTAATCGCAGCTTACCTTATCATTTAAAATTCCGGATTCATCATAAACATTTCCATAGGTCTTGCATTTAGGGTTTGTTTCCAAAACATATTCTATTTCTGAGCGGTTTTCTGATATGTGGCTCTGTAAATTAAAAATATAAATAACAATTAAGTTAATTGATGACACGGGCAGCGCAGTGGCTGAGCGACAGACTGCGGCGCATCGTGTCAGCGGGTTCGATTCCCGCACGGAACAAATATTTGTATCATCTATACATTTATGTAGTTGTTCAGGGTCTGGATGTTTGTGTATGTGAGTTTCTATGTTTGTAAACGAACTCACGACACAGGAGATATTCCTAGTGTGCGGCAACATTCATAAAGAAACAAATTAAACTATTCTTTTTTTTTGTTCGCAATATCATAAACAAAAGGAGTGTTTATGGCTTTTGTCCAGAAGTGGGCCAGAGTAGGCTAGAAACATAATGATATACCTGTATCCTGCAGTCATATTTCTTGGCAATACTTGACAGTCCATCCATAAGTTCTTTATCACAACTGACTGCAAATCTTGGAGTTACAACAGGTTCAACTAGCTCATTCTGGAATAAACAGTCATATTTTGTTACATAATAACGTTAATAAATCAGAAAAAGATCACAGGGACTGAATTTTTGATTTTGTAGAATTTGTAGTAGACTTTTTTGGAAATCAAATGAATTTCAATCTAGCCTCAAAACATGGATGGTCCCAAATTATTATTTGAGTTTGTAGTGCTTGGTTATTGTTAAATAATACTTCAGATAATAATGATAAAAAGCTGGAGTGATACGAGTATATAATTTGTAAATGAAATCTCAAAAAATCAGACATACAAACCTGATAAGAAAGAACTTGTTTGATAAATGATTCAACTTCCACCAACTCTTTCTTGGTATCATTATAGTACCCCGCATCATTCTCTTTGTTCATGCTCACTTTGCCTACCAGTGCCCTCTGGTGGTGCTTGATGGCACTTTTGACTAGTTCCAGAGTTCCTTCAACATGAAGTGATCCGAAATAGCAGGCCGTTGTTGTTCCATTTTTGAGTAATCTTTGCTGAAAAATAACAACGATTTTGAAAATAGCCTGATAAGTAGTTATTTAAAAATGTTAGGTATAAAATATTTATTTATTTTTTATTTATTTATGTACACACAGATATTTTAAGAGGAATAAAAAGTACAAAGGCACTGCTGTAAATATTTATCTTGATTCACCATATTGCCATTTTACAAGAAGAATGTCAGCCCAAAGTTGTTATCAAGAACAGAAGTAGGTGTTCAATGTGTTTCATTATTTGTTAAAAACTACAACAAATCTTCTCAATGTTGATTTGTTGGGCACATCAATATTGTTATTTTTTTTTGTTTCTCCTAAATCATTGTTAGCCAAGTGTGCTTTGGCAAAACACTTTGGAACAACGGAATCATTTTAATTTCTATTCGGCTCTAGCTCTAGTTCTTATCCATTTATATAAAATAAAAAAGAATGAACTTGTGGGTAAGAGCTTTCTAGTTAATGAATGGCAGTGTTTATTACTAGTCCAACAACCCCTACAATTTTATAATTAAAACATTACAATTTAAAAACAATTATTATTCCGGAAGCCAATTCTGATTAAAATAATTGCTCTTATTTATATTATTTTATCTATTATTATAGTGTATGATTCAAGTTTTCTCACAAGTTACTCACCACAACTTGGTCGTAGACCTTAGCTGCAAACTTGGTGTCACTGTACTTCTTCTCCAGAGGGAATGTGTACTTCGCTAGCCATTCCAACAGAGGTCTATCAAGACCTAGACCAATATTAGGGAACTGTGGTGCATGTGTATGACAATCCACAAACCCGGGAATTATGAACTGATTCGGATTTAACTTGATTATTTTGAAGCCTGAAAACTCCCCAGCCTTTTGAAGTTTATCAAACTCTTCTGTTGAACCTTTTTTCGTGATCTGTAAAAAGGATTTACAATTTAAAAAAAAGATTTACTTCAAAACCTCAAAGCCCTTCTACTTCAAAAGATCAAAGAAATTCAAAACTAATTTTTTTTTTGCAAAGAAATTAATCTTACTTGGTAATTAACAAAAAAATGAAAAAATTGTCAAGTAGTTTATGTGGGGTATAAAAATCATAGTTTATCGTTACCTTTCCATCATGAATAGCGATATACCCGAAGTTTATACAGAGATTTTTCAAAGAACTTGAGCTTGCGAATAACCCAATGAATACGATATTTTTATTCGTCATTTTCACAACACGTGGTGAGGCTACTGACCAAATAATGACTTTGATAAAAACAGTACTAAATTACGTAATTAAACACAAGTACCCTGTTGATAATAATAAAGTTTTAAAACTTATTGATAACAACTCGTTCGTTATCATTATTATCACCGATGACAAGCCGATGACAACAACGTCACTTTTTTATTAATTTGTTTCCTTTGAATACTTGTCTTTTGGTCTCAACTAATGGCCGGTATACACGGCAACAATAAAACTGCGCAAACGAACTGCACAGTTCATTTCACAGACTATAGCTTGACATAAAAATGTAGAAAACCGGAAGTCGCCACTGTCACTTTGAATGATTTTTTCTCACTTATTACGTTAGTTTTAAGGTGATTGCGTCGATGTAGCCCGCGAAATTCAAATATTTTTACGTTTTTTGCAATTTGCAGGCCAGTGACATGTTGTAACTTTATAAATATTTGTGTTGCGCAAATAACAAGTATAATTTTAAATATAAAAATTGTCAAAAAATTCGCTCCATCAGCTCTCACATAGAAAAGGTGCATCGTAGTTAGATTTCGGAGATTTTAACATGATGCACCTTTTCTATGTGAGAGCTGATGGAGCGAGTTTTTTGCTAATTTTTATATTTAAAATTATACTTGTTATTTGCGCAACACAAATATTTATAAAGTTACAACATGTCACTGGCCTGCAAATTGCAAAAAACGTAAAAAAAATTGAATTTCGCGGGCTGGTTGGAGCATCCCCCTTAAGGCACAATAATAAATCTAACAAACCTGCGGTCTTGTTTACATCAAATATCAAAGATTTTAAAACGCTGTCAGAAATAAAAATTTAAGGCGGGCTTTCACCAAAAGTTAAACATGTTTAAAATTTTATTTAGTGTCAAAATTCAATAGAATTTGACACTAAATTGACACTAAATAAAATTTTAAACATGTTTAACTTTTGGTGAAAGTCGCCCTTAGTTCCGTTTCAACCCGTTCTGGCCAAGCTGTACATAGAGATACAGCTTTACATAGAGATACAAAGACCGCAGGTTTGTTATATTTATTATTGTGCCATAAAACTAACGTAATAAGAGAAACAAAATAAAATAAAATCATTCAAAGTGATGGTAGCCCGAAGACAGTGGCGACTTCCGGTTTTCTACATTTTTATGTCAAGCTGTACTACGTATGTTCATTTGCGCAGTTTTATCGAACGTATGTACAAAAATCGGCGCAGCTTTTTGGTTGGTGCAAGCCGTCGGAGCAAGGATTAAAATCTATTCGATAAATCGTACACTGCGCAAACCGACTGTGCAGTCAGATCGCTACGCCTACGATAAATCGTTGTCGTGGTATTTGAAATGTACGAAAAAGTGGCGTATAAAAAGTCTTTGCTTGTAGTTACATGTGTTATGCTTATTTATTGTTAATAAAACGATGGGATTGAATTTAATACTTAGAAAGATAAAAATAGGTGGCAGGCTTGAAATCACTTGAAATTCAAAGTGTTCGTACTAAAATAATCTTGATCTATATTAATAAAACATAGCCAGTGTTGGAATAGTTATTTTATCGCCTTGTTGTAGTTATTCTGTACATAATCTGTTGCCAAGAGGTGCGTGCATATTCTTCACCCTCGCGCCAATGGACAAACTTTCCTGTGCGAGCATTTTGTACCCAGACCAATGAGTTAGAACTGGTAGTGCGAGCCATAGCTTCTTCGAGGCGGTTGTTTATCTTCCTGGCTTCTTCAGCAGCCTGTAAATTGGTAGGACATGTGTGATAAGCAGATAGGCTGATAGGTAAGACGTTAGCACTTCAACCAATCACAAACTTTATTTTCCTAATAAAGGACATAAGCCTACTTCAACATCATTACAGCTTGGCCAGAGCGGATTGAAACGGAACTAAAATTTTTATTTGTGACAGCGTTTTAAAATCTTTGATATTTGATGTAAACAAAGACCGCAGGTTAGTTAGATTTATTATTGTGCCATAAAACTAACGTAATAAGTGAAAAAAATAAAATAAAATCATTCAAAGTGCTGGTAGCGCGAAGACAGTGGCGACTTCCGGTTTTCTACATTTTTATGTCAAGCTGTATTTATGATAATGATGATTAGACTACCTCTTTTGGGGATGAAGTTGAAACTCTTTTACCTTCTTATGGATAATTTGACAGATTGGGATAGGTATATGTGGTTCTGCACATGACAAAAAACAAATCTAAAGCTACTACGTATTAAATTTTGAAATAACGTACTTGATTGAAGTATCCATTGGCAACGGTAAATCGCCCAGACAACATGGACGAGTTTGCTTTTAAAAAGCACCAACGGGGATATATGGTGCGCATCAGACGGGCATCGTTTTCCAGTCGCGCTAATTCCCTGTCCGCTATCGAACGCAGCTCCATCAGATCCACCACCTAATTGACAAGAAAAACCCATAAAATCACTGTGTCATCAATCATTATTACCTTTACCATGTCCCGGCATCAAAATTAGTCATCTATACATATAATAAAATAGTAGGAAAGTCAAAACTGTACATTGAATATTTTTTTAAAAGAATACTTGGGGTGTGATCTACAATCGATACCGAAGCCAAAAATATAATTTTTAGAATTTTTGTCTGTTTGTCTGTTTGTCTGTATGTATGTCCGGGATAAACTCAAAAAGTACTGGACGGATTTGAATGATTTTTTTTTTGTTGTATAGGTATTAAGTCTGGCCAACACATAGGCTATAATTTATCTTGGAAACTTGAACACCTGGTGCAGAACCACAATGGACCAGCTAAACTATAAGAGATACAAAAATGGTGTGATAGCAAAAATTGTTCCACGTGATGAGCATTTTCTGCTGAGAGAATAAATTTGAAGATCTGGAACACCAGATGTCAAAACTGTACATTGAATATTTTTTTAAAAGAATACTTGGGGTGTGATCTACAATCGATACCGAAAAAGCGTAAAAAAGTCTTTTTGGTAGTTTACATTTTATGTTGTTTGTTAATTAAACGATGGGATTGAATTTAATAGTGTGCGTACTAAAATAATCTTGATCTATGTTATTAAAACATAGCCAGTGTTGGAATAGTTATTTTATCGCCTTGTTGTAGTTATTCTGTACATAATCTGTTGCCAAGAGGTGCGTGCATATTCTTCACCCTCGCGCCAATGGACAAACTTTCCTGTGCGAGCATTTTGTACCCAGACCAATGAGTTAGAACTGGTAGTGCGAGCCATAGCTTCTTCGAGGCGGTTGTTTATCTTCCTGGCTTCTTCAGCAGCCTGTAAATTGGTAGGACATGTGTGATAAGCAGATAGGCTGATAAGTACAGACGTTAGCACTTCAACCAATCACAAACTTTATTTTCCTAATAAAGGACATAAGCCTACTTCAACATCATTATTTATGATACTGATGATTAGACTACCTCTTTTGGGATGAATTGAAACTCTTTTACCTTCTTATGGATAATTTGACGGATTGGGATAGGTATATGTGGTTCTGCACATGACAAAAAACAAATCTAAAGCTACTACGTATTTAATTTTGAAATAACGTACTTGATTGAAGTATCCATTGGCAACGGTAAATCGCCCAGACAACATGGACGAGTTTGCTTTTAAAAAGCACCATCGGGGATATATGGTGCGCATCAGACGGGCATCGTTTTCCAGTCGCGCTAATTCCCTGTCCGCTATCGAACGCAGCTCCATCAGATCCACCACCTAAATGACAAGAAAAACCCATAAAATCACTGTGTCATCAATCATTATTACCTTTACCATGTCCCGGCATCAAAATTAGTCATGTTGAAATAAACGGCAACAGTTCGGCCGACTGTGACAGTCGTTTTCATTAGTCATAATACAAGCAGTGAAAAAATATTCTCATTTACCTTTCGCAAATCGTCCACTTTTTTTGCTAAGCTCTCAAGCATCCCTTCTGCAAGTCTCATTGCACTTAAGAGAGTACTCATCGAACCATCATCTTCATGCGATGCCCAACTTAACGCTTCAGACTCGAAACGTTTAGCTCTCCTTTCTGAATCTGCTCTGAGCCAATAGGTCCACAGCCCTACCACTAACCGCCGTCTACTCGGCCCTGCAGATTTACCCCTACTTATTGCATATTCAGCGAACCGACTTATATCTTGTGGCGATTCCAGTTGGAACCCTGCATCCAGTATCATGTCTATGCACAGCGCATGATACCAAGTTTCACAATCATATGACATATGGTCTTGACCTGTACGCAAGGCGAATTGCAAGATGTCGATAGCTTCTGCCACTCGTCGACGAGTCAATAGAATGTAAAATAAATCTGGTATTAGCTCCAAAGAAATATCTTCAGCTAGCAGGAAACGACTGATAGCTAATGCACGGAAACCGGACCGTACCGCCGGTGCCAGTTGGCCCCTGGCCATCCGAGCCCGGAAGGTAGTCATAAACAGTTTTCCAAGAGCAAAAAGTTCATCAGCCTTAACTGGATTTGGAAGACTTTTCAATGAATGAGTAGCCATTTGTTCAATTTCTGTTGTGGCTTCTGGTAAACCGCGATCTAGTTCAACTTGCATAGCATTGCAGTAAGTGTCACAGATATTCACTACAGAACATTCTACAGCCTGTACTATATTTAAGGCACGGAGTGCTGTCATCTTCGCAACTCTTTCATCCCCAAGCATGGAATATAATACGGTTGCTATATTTAAAAAAAACACCGAATCTTGCTTCAATAACGTCTTATGTACACGATGCTTTTGTCTTTCGAATTTAAAAGCCTTTGCTATATTTCTCAACTTCAAATATTCAGATACTTTGTGTATATTTATATGATAAATTTCTGCTGCCTGTTCGGTTTCTGCCTTAGCTGCAGCAAGTCTTCCCAATACCAGGCATGTGGCAGCTCTTATTGAATGTATTTTTCCTAAATATCGCGTTTTTTCAAATGAATCTAAGTTGGGAATTTTTTCACACATTTCTTCGGCTTCATCCAGTTTTGGAAATATATTATCAACGTTATTGTTTAGAACACACAATTGAGAGTACTTAATCAAGAATTCAATAGCTTTTGATTTCAATTCTGCTTGTTGCGCATGGTAGACGATTTGTTCACAAATAGTTATATTTAGTTCTGTACACGTGCATCTAGCAAAATTGGTTGCGGAGACACCTTTCTCTAGTTTGACACTAAAAGTTGTTTGATTTTGTTATTTTTCCTTTTTTCTTCGATGTCTTCTTGGCTGTCTACGATGCCCAGCTTCTTCCAATCAAGAGAATCCTCTGCTTCTGTTACTTCACGAAGCATGTCGAAAATCTTGACACTTTCAAATTCTTCCGAGCTGCCCCTTTGAGGATCAGAAAATTGATGCATGGTCACTTTTTTAACTGATCTTTGGTAACTTGGGCCAGCTTGATCGTCGCTGGCTTTTGTTTTTAAAATAGGTGCTACTTGCGAATTTCTTGCTGGGGTTGTATTTATTGCAATAGTAGGTGTTAATATTTCACTAGATGCTTTAATTGGCTTTAAAATTTCTTTAGAGTGAGTTTCTGTTTCTGATTTTGATTTAAGTATATTGGCAGGAATTCGTTCTTTTGACAAAGATTCCTTTTTTAAAGCTACTTCGGACTCATCCGAGCTTTCTTCATCTCCAGCCATTGCATTTATTGAACTAGTTGAGAATTTATTATTTATAAGAGCATCATCGCATATACTTATCATTGACTGGACGACCATAACTGTACCACCGCAGTTAGCACACGTTTGTCTATTATTTTCTAAGTAATTAACAATCCGCGTGTGAAATTCTTTTTCTGGTTCATTGGTAACAGTTCGTAACATGTTTTTCTTGAGTTTCTACTTCGAAATCTCATTAATTTGCAGAATGCATACTTTGGTAGATTTTGACAGGTTTCCGGATCATATTCAAAACTACATTCACAAAAAAGATTTGAATTATGTGTTGAACTGTCTGATAGTATAGATAAAGTAGAAGTTCCTCTGCGAAAAAATTTATTTAGGCGGTCGGCGTTTGCACAAGAGAAAATACGTAGAGCAAATAATCTTTTAACAGCTTTCGCCGTAACTAATCCATTATTTTCGTACATTATATTTTCTAGAAGGTCCCTTGGTATTATATCGCCGATCACAGATGCAATTTTCAGTAGCAGTTGTTGATACGGCGTCAATGAATCAATTTGAATCATAATAATTGCATCTAAATTATGAACATTAATGTTTGTGTTCAGCTCTTCTTTTTCAATGACGATACATATGCTGATTTCTCCTGTGGAATCATTTTTGATTAACTGATCCAGGTTGCTTTGTTTGTTACCATCTAACGCTTGCGGGTGTAAAAGAGCTGGATTTGGAAACTGCAATACCTCTTCTTCCCAGTCGACTAATTCATCATCATGTATCTTCTTTATTTCAAGTGCTCCGGTAGAAAATAAATGAATTATAAAGCTTTCAACGAGGCCGGGCATGCCTTTACATTTACTTCGCAAAGCTACACATAGGTCATTTGAGACTGCGTCTACGTCTAATATTTGACAAGCCAAAGCTGGGATCCACTCTGAATCCAACGGTCCTAAACTCATTTTTCTAATATTATTATTTATAAATACACTGTACAGCCAATTGTGAACAGCGCTAAATTTTCCACGTGTGACAGATAACACTACAAATATTTTCATAGAACTGAACATCATTGATATGAATTCCCAAGAAAATGAATCTAAATTTTGCAAATCGTCTAGAAATATGACAATGGTATCTGGTAATGCTTTTATTAATTTCGTAAACATAGCTTTAGCTTTCTCTTTTCGTTTGCTTTCATCCAATGAATGAATTCCTTCATGATAAGCAAACCGTACTTTAATTATACTGTTTAAGTAACATAAGTCTTCAGAGTAGACTTTTAATAATTGTATAATTTTTTCTTCTTTGGCAAAACCTTCAATGGGTTCTTTAAGATCAAGTATTTGATTTATTATTTGGCTTAATGCTAAATATGCAGTTGCCGAGTGTATTGAAGTCAAATTCAGGTAACATACATGAAAACTTAAATTTTTGGCGTGACGAGCCATCCATTCTAGCAGTCTACTCTTTCCAATTCGCGATTCTCCTACCATTAAAAGAGCATCGAAATCTCTGCACTTTGCATTACTATCTTCTAGCCAGTACTCAAAATATTCTAGTTCATCACTTCGGTTTAGAAGTGGCGGGATCATTGGTATATCATATAATTCCTTAACTCTTATATCTTCCGAATATTCGTATATTTTTCCTGGCTTTACAATTCCTTTTAATTCGACTGCTGGTTGTAGTGTAAATCCGTTTGTAGACATTTTACTCTTAACAAAAGTATTTTCATCGCATGTAATTTTATTTCGGAACCCACACATAAGCCTTGCGGCCTTGTTAACAATAGCACCAATGACAGTAAATTCTCTTCGCAAAGGATGGCCTACAACTCCACAGTACACTTGACCGGTTGTTACACCAATGGACACTTCTAAGACCCCGTCTAGAGCAGCTAAGGATTTTTTTATACTGTATGCACATTTTAACGCAGCTTGGGCTTCAGATTCGTGTTTGAAACCCCGTAATCCGAATACGACTAAAATCATAACATCCTTGTCGAAAAGAATTATTTTATTGACGCACCCCATCGATTTATATACTATTTCACAAGTGATTTGATAAGAATTGTTGACGATTGTTATTAATTGCGTAAATGAACAGTCCCTTGGCTTGAGGGTAACAAATAATATTGAAACTTGTCTCATTTCAGTCAAGTATTCCAGTGGTTGGTGTGCATCGACCTGAGTTAGAACGGGTCTTATCATAAATTTTCTAATTTCGCTACCTATGTTTTTTTCCTCAGCGACTAAAATAGCTTTGCGTAAGCTTAATGCTTCCGCTTTCTTTAAAGCATCGGTTACATTTAATCCTTTGTGTGCGTCTAATACAAAATCAGGAAGGTTCTCTATTGCACTGAATGGTTTTTTACTTTGCCTGATTAAATTTCCAAAACCTGCAAATGGTCTATTCACATTACTATCATGTGGATCATATAGAATAGATTTTATCGTAACATATCCGTTTTCATTTATTACATGATCGTAATTTCTAGAATAGCAATGCCCCCAGGCTGTTGGAGTTAGTTTAACTTCCCCTGAAGTACAGACGCTTTCAGCAGCTTTGGCTTCTAATACAGGTAAACCAAAAATAATATAATTCATATCTATTCCAGTGCCGATAGGTGCAAATATGAGATTGCCAGCAGATATCGCTAGTTTCACTTTTAAGTTTACTTTGACATCTGTCTCGTAGACTGCGTAAGAATGCTGTATAATAAGAGCACAAGCTATTACTGTGTGGATGGTATGACACAGAAATGAGCTTTTGTCAGTCTTCCAAAGTGCCAGGAAAGCGTCTCCGGCGAACTTTATGATGTCACCACCATGGCCGTAGATTAGCTCTATGAGTGAACCAAGGTACGTGTTCAGAGTTACTGTCAGTCTATAAGTGCCACCTTTGCCAGTGTTATTGTATCGTTCTGATAAAGCTGTATAGCCGGAAACATCAGCCATTAGGAGAACGCCGACGAAACGTTTAGAATTTGATGTATCGAACCTGAAAAACATAGAATGATTTTTATTTATATTACATCACACTACAATCCTTATTTACATGTTAGATCAACAGTAGTCTTGACGTATAGGCACCAGTTAGTATTCGGATGTTACACAGGAATAAAAAAAAATGAATCAAAGCATCATAACTTTCTCAGTAATGTTATAAACCTACTTGTCCATCAGCAGTACTTCATCGGGGACTAAAGTTGACAGTATAAGGGTCTGTTTTTTAGTCAGTTGGATCTCAATATCTTGGTCTACCTTGTCTGCGTCGCTCTTTCTCTCAAAGAGTTCTTCTACCCAGTTCTTTACCTCTTTGTAACGTGGTTCATAATCGTCTAATTCCTCATCAAATACGTTTTGTCCTCGTCGGGACATCCTCCGGCTGTACTTTCGCCATTTTTCGGTGCCTACCGTAACACTTGTGGAGTTTCTTCGGGCACGTTGCTTGTTTTTAAGGAAATTCATGTTTGTGGTCGGTTTTGCATGGGCAGTACGTGAATTTTGGTGTGGGGGTCCGGATGATTTGGCAGTCACTTAACACTTAACCTATTGTCAATAGTATTCACGTAGGCTATGATCGAGACCCCGTGAATTTTGATTTACTCGTAGATCACTTTGTTTATACTGCAGGAATACTTTTCTTTTATCACCCAATTTAGGTAGCGGGATCTTTGTTTTGGCTTCTTGACAATGATTTGTGTCAGCGGAGTATATAAACACTGCTTTACCATTAAGGTTTAATTTTTGTTTGACATTGGTGGTTTTAAGTTACTAACTTTTTGGTGAACACCTTATTCTAAATGTTTATAAAGAACACGTCTTTCATATTTTCTCCGATACCTATAAATTAACATTAGGAGCCTATACCTACAGGTAAATATAAAATTTTATCTTATTTTGTTTAGCGCAAGCATATTTTAAATTGCCGGCAAGCGCAGCGTAGGACGTCCACCCACTAGGTGGGCAGACGATCTTATGAAAGCCACAGGATCACGCTGGATGCAGGCCACTTACAACCAGTCCTACTAGAAGTCTAAAGAGAAGGCCTATGTTCAGCAGTGGACGTCTTACGGCTGATAATATGATGATGGATAACGTTAAAAACTATATTACAAAAATAACTATCGGTGAACGGTTACTTGTACTTATTACAAGCCCTTTGTTTACAATACATTCCGTCATTTAAAAAACCTGTCCAGCATGATAACTATCCAGCACCCAGTGCCTTGGACCTCAACATGGAAGCAATCTTTTGATTGTTGTTATTTATTGTTTTGACCTGTTGACATCATTACTGATGCAGAGACAGTGTAAACAACTTATATTGAGACCATAACTAGGTGTTCCTAATTAAAAAAAGTATTGTAGTAAAGTAATCAGACCTTTTGTAATAAAACTGACCTTTTAAATGGTTTGTTGTGAGTTGTGTATTGCCATTGTCGGCTCAGTTCGACGTCCTCAATTGCCTTGCGCGCACGCTTTCTGAGGCTCGACGAAGGCACGATGGAACAAAATGGGAACTCGTTTTTGGATAAAGTGCTTAAATTAGTTAAAGAAGACAGGGCGGAAAGTGTACCTCTGATAAAGTTTAAACATCCGAAGGAATTGGAGGTAGGTACCCTTTGTTCTGAGGGTATTTTAAAATAAGTAACTGCCCTGGTTTATTTTTGTTGTTGTTAGAGTTGCCAATACGAAATTGTAATTTATAGAACGTATATATTTTGCCGGGTCCGGACTTTTTACTTTACATTTTCTTCGATAGTCTTTTGTTTTCAATAAACTTTTAAGTCGTAAGATCCTAACAAAGTCCTATAGTCCGTACAAAGGGATAAAATTCCGGGGGATGGTTAAGTTTTGATAACTCAAATTATAATTTAAAATTCTCTTTTATCATTACGTTATTTACTCGAGATTTCTCTCTAATGTATATTGTAGTCTAAATATCGTTTAATATGACATAGCAAGTATAATAATATCATTTATTGGGTAGGTATTTGTTTATATTGTTTTCTTAAAAATAAAACCGCTGCTACATTCTAGAAATTTTTCCTGTGTCGTAGTTGCGTGTACAAACATAAAAACTCACATAGGTACACAAACATCCAGGCCATACAAATATTATTTTGTTCCGTGCGGGAATCGGGGACCGCGACACGCTGCGCAGCAGCGCTCGATCACTCAATCACTGCGCCAAAGTGTCGTCAGGATTTGTATCGTTATGGGCATAAAATCTTAGAAACATGAGCCTTTTTAGAGTCCCGTAGTCAACAAGGAACCCTTATAGTTTCGCCATGTCCGTCCGTCCGTCCGCCCGTCTGTCCGCAGTTTAGCTCAGAGACGCACAGTACTAGAGAGCTGTAATTTGGTTTACCTAAATATACGGATTTGTTGTGCCGAAAAAGTGGTAAAATAAAATCTAGTAAAATATATTATTAGGGTACGCGTAACCCTTAGTGTGGGGTATCATTAAATAGGTCTTTAAAAAATATTGATAGGTTCCGTTCAATCCAAAATTCGTTTGTGAAATATTAAGCTTTAGGGAAAAAGAAAGACAGAAAGCATAATGCGATCGCATGCGACGGAATCTTCAAGGCGGCCGTGTGCTGTCGCATTGTCTCGGTCTAGCAAATGGCATTTCTAAGCGACAGAAAGAGAAAGGGCGACGGAAAAATCCGAATCCGCGTCGTTAGATGTGGGAGCACCCCTAAAGTGCAAAATTTTGCTCGATTCGAATGTCCCCCCCTCTACCAGCTAAACGGTTATGTTTGGGGGTGTGAAAAAATTCACAATAGTACCTAGTACCTATACCTATATATAACGAAGTTTTAAAGAAAATTATCATGACTAAGTAGGCTTTACAACTTTACGAGTACATAATAGTCAACCAACTTATAAAATGTACTTGGATTGGATAACATATTTTCTTAAACAAAATGTATCGGAGAACATGTTCTTCAACTGCAAATGTAGGTTTGTCAACATTATTTTTACAGCTTTAATAGGTATGTTTTTACGGTATGTTTTTTGGGCATAGGTAGGTTTTTATCGTCAACTATTTTTAACTAACTTCAAAAAAAAGAGGAGGTTCTAATCTTCTTCTTTTTAAAACTAAAATCAGCGAATCAGTTTAGTTAGTTCGCATATTAGTATTTTGATGGGCTACTACGGAACCCTACACTGTGCGTGGCCCGACATGCACTCGCCCTGGGTGGGGCGGAAGGGACTGTCAGACTCTTACTGACTAAAATCCACCCGTGTTCCTTCCTATGCTTTTTACGTTCCGGGGCCACGGTATCCTAGGTTAAGAAAAAACCCGCGACCCCAGCAGGCTTTTGGCGCGAAATACGACGCGCCACAGACCCGGGCTTGGTCCTTGGTCGGACGGCGAGCTACCCATGACTCACCGTCCGCAAGCCCGCTCCGCCGCTGTGCCCTCTGCTGATCAGAGGGACACGCGTTGGAGCGTCCACACGACAGGCTCTTCGCATACGGGCAAAGAGACCCCTAAGGCACACAGTGCCTAAGGAAGAGTTTTTGCCCGCATCCCAGGGTGCACCGGCCCGAAAAACTGGTCTTCCCCCCGGATGTATCCGAGAGGGAACTCCAGTCCACGGGCGAACGTGGAGGTTTCCTGTCATAGCACCCCATTCTATGACGTCTGGGGAGAATGAAAGAAAAAAACGTGTTGCGACGTCTCCAAGTGAAATGGGATAAGGGCAGAAAGATAATGATAGGAATTGCCTTTTTGTTTAGAGAAAAGATAGTAGATGCAAGGAAGTAGATACAAAATAATCAACCCCCCATTAGGATGCAACTGACTATCTTCCAGTTAGAGCATACCAACCTTAATTCCCCATGCAATCACAATAATTGAAGTAAAGTACCTAGTTGACATCAAAATTTTGGGTTTGGGAGATATTCATCACCATCATTCTGCCGTTATCCCATTTTACTCGGTCTGTGTGCCTAAAACCCCTGAGGCACTGTGTGCCTAAGGGGTTTTTGAAGGGTTTTTGCCCGCATCCCAGGGTGCACCGGCCCGAAAAACTGGTCTTCCCCCCGGACGTATCCGAGATCGGGAACTCCAGTCTACGGGCGCACGTGGAGGTTTCCTGTCATAGCAGCCCAACATGAGCCTTTGTTTACAGTTTAACTTGTGCAGGTGATTTTCTTACAAGATCGTAAGACCTGACCAACTACCGGGGTCCGATAGAGCTAAATGCCTGCGAGCGCGGGCCGGCGCGGCGGGGAAGCAAAATGCACGAACGCCGAGTGGCGCCGCCGGCGCGTTTGCACTTACATTTTGCTTCCCCGGCACCAGCACCATGCTGGAAAAACGCCCAATATAAGGCTCCGCTGTCCGTCTGAACATCCGTCACCAACTCAACAGGCTGTGTATCTCATGAATTGTTATAGTTAGACAATTGATATATTTTTACAAAAAAGTTGCTGAAATTCTGAAATAATGACTTCAGTACCTACATCCTGTCTTAAAAACTGTAACCGGAATTTCATGATTAATTTTGTATTCGATCGGCCTTGTTTGTGAAATCGTAATGTATTGCCGATAAGAACAGTGGCTAGCATTTTCTTTTGTAAGCATAGGCATAACCGCATGCGTATTAATATAAAAATGTGTATTCAAACATCACAATTTTGTGTATGTTAGCTAAGTAAATAGTTTGAAATGCCCTTCCATTTGCCTTACAAATTACAATTTTATGTCATTTAACTGCTTTTGTAAACAAACGATTTTCATGAGCATTATCAGATGCTGTGATGTTATTAGAACCATCTTTGTGTTTTTTTACATGAAGTCTATAGACTCATTCGTGTGGGACGTTTCCCGATAAGATGGGCGGATGACCTTAGGAAGGTAGTTGGTTAAAAAAAAAGCGGGGAATCGTAGGTACGCTGTGACGCTCTTTGGGATTGGCTTTGTCCCACTGTGGATCTGTGGACTGCCAATATGCCAAAATGATGTCTACTTGTGCATGAACATAATACGATACCGTCAGATTTTATGTTGTGCTTGTGCTCAATAATAATAAGGATTAACATGGTGTAGTTTGCAGTAGACGACTTTGAATTAATGAACACCGATGGATGTGACCGCATTTATAGTACCTACTGACCATTTAAGGACTCGAAAAACAATCTTGTCAATGTAATATACCGTATAAGTATAGCTTTATTATGGTTCAGTAAATATTAAAATATCCTTATTCGGATTTGCACTTACGACAGGTCCTTAATTTCACAGAAAATAAGCCCGTAGTCCCAAAAAATTGATACAATGAGCATTTTTGGAATATAGGAAATCTTATCGCTAAAAGCGATCTCTCCGTATAGTCTTAGAATATAAGGCATACTAATAAAGCCTGAGTAAAATGATATCCAGTATGCTAAAAAGTATCATTTGCCTTACCAGTTAAAAGCAAAAACCTGTTGCTAAATCATTTCAACACTTGTGTGTATTGATATTTCACAAGACTTTAGGAGCCCTTCACTTATCCTGAGATTGAGGTTTTAGTTATTTCATCATCTTATTACGCCTCTTGATTAAAATGTTAAGTTTTAATTTCGCTAGTCAAAAATTCAGGCTTGGATGCAGTTGCAGTCCTAGGATGCATGTTTCCAACATTTTAATTTTATAGATTTCCGTATAGTTTATCTCCTGGTCCCATAATTTACGCCGTTATGACTTTCATTCTATTCCGTGATGCTGAAGGCATTCTGACTACTGCTCAACATGCTTTCTCAAGACATATACATCGCGAGACTGCATATAACAGGGTACTTGCTGGAACGCAGAGAGCAATTAGAGGAACGGTGATTTGAGTCTGCAGGTCCGCGTCCAGACGTGCTTCTTAAAGGACCCACGTTCGATACTAACCAATTTCTGCAGCTCACGGACAGGTGTACGAGTCCGACAGATATTTGACGATTCTAACCAAAAAATAGTAGATTAAGCAACAAGGGAGTAAAGCATTGCCTTACGTCACGGGCGTATTGAATCCCGAAGCGACACTCAGTGGCGTAGCTAGGTAACCGAGGGCCCTGGGGCAAATCAAAAAATGGGGCCCCACTACTATCTAAACTGATTAGGTTTTATCTAGTAATAATATTAAATATACAAATACTTTAAAAATGCTAAGCTACTTTATTATCAGCTCTTTTTCGTGCACTGGAGGGCAGTTAATAAAAATATTAAACAGTAACAACATAAATTACAATAAATACTTGGTGTAGGTAATAATGATCAATGAAACGAAATAGAAAAGGTTCAAGGGTTTGTTAATGGAGGCGACTGCCCTCCAGCGCGTCTATGAGTGGCGCGTGGAGGCGCAGCGCCGGGGCGTGACCCCGCTGCCTCGCGAAGTCGAGGCGCGGCGCGAAGACCTCCGGCGCGATCTCAGGGCAGTATGGAAGGAACGACTGTCGCGACCGACGGCCGGGCACGCCGCAATTGCGGCGGTAAGACCCCTCTTTGAGGAGTGGCTGGAGAGAAGTCATGGCGTCCTGATCTACCGCTTGACGCAGGTCCTCACCGGACACGGAAGTTTCGGGAGGTACCTGTGTCTGATGCGAAAGGAGGAGACGCCTGGGTGTCACCACTGCGAAGATCGCCCGGAGGACATGGTGGAGCATACGGTGCAGGACTGCCCAGCTTGGACGGAGCACCGACGTGTCCTCACGGCTGCGATAGGCGGAGACCTCTCGCACCCGGCATTGGTTGCGGCCATGCTGCGGGGCGAGACGGAGTGGGAAGCGGTCAGCTCCTTCTGCGAGGCAGTAATGCTCGTAAAGGAGGAGGCAGGCCGCGAGCGAGAGAGGACAGCGTCCTCCCTCCGCCCCAGCCGCAGTGGTAGGCGCCCACGGCGACGGACGTCGCTCGATGATCTCCGGCCACCGTAGGCGCGGGCATGCGGGCAGCGAGTAAAGGGCAACTCGCTGCCCGACCAAGGACCATGCCCGGGTCGACGGCACGTTGTGTCCCACGCGCGCCTCAAAGAGCGTCAGCATAATGACGGGGCCCCCCTCTCAGAGGGCCAAAGCCTGCCGGGGTCGCGGGATTATTCCCTTACCGTAACCCCGGAACATAACAGGCTATGAAGGACGGATGCCCGGGGTTGGAGGACTCATTTGATGATTTTACCACGCTAAAAAAAAAAAAAAAAGGGTTTGTTATCACTACATAGTATAAAACAAAGTCGCTTTCTCCGTCCCTATGTCCCTATGTCCCTTTGTACGCTTAAATCTTTGAAACTACGCAACGGATTTTGATGCGGTTTTTTTTAATAGATAGAGTGATTCAAGAGGAAGGTTTATATGTATAATAACATCCATTAAATAGTGGAGAAGTACTGTTATTTTTGAGGTTTCTAATGTGATGTCGTAAATAATTACATTTTTTCCGCTTACATTGCAAACGCAGGCTGAACCCTACGAGTTTTATCAAAATAATGTACTAAGTATTGTACACATTGAAAAGGTCTACAGAAAAGTCCGCGATGGTATATGTCTATCTCTTATGGATAACCCACAATAACTTTTTTTTGTCATTTACTTTTTACGATAAATAATGGCTAATTTTCGAAGCGATTTTAACCAATATAGCATTAATCCTTAACCAATTAAATACCTTGAATACATTGTTCATTTAATATAGATCTATATGGCCCTTTACACCGTATGATTTAAGTGAATATTTTCGAAGATATTACAGATTTAAAAACTGCGGGACGTAGCGTTTGCGGCGGTACTGGCCGGCCGCCCGGTGCGGCAAGAGCGACTTTGTTTTATACTATGTAGTGATTCTGTAATATGTTGTAAAAATAAAATAAATAGTTAAAAATGTAAAAAGTAAATAAGTAAAAATGTAGTGTATGAATTTAGATATTCCAAAGATAGCAGGAAATCTTCATGGTATAGGGAAAGGGGGATTGTTTCACTCCAAATTTAACGCGTGCGGGCCACGGGCATTAATGAATAAATCAAAACTACTGGATCGATTTTAATCATTTAGGGCTCATGTACACGACGCCGCCGCCGCGCCGCCGCCGCGCCGCTACCGCGCCTCTAGGCTGTGTACACGGTCGCTACCGCGCCGCCGCCGCGCCGCCGCCGCGCCGCCACCGCGCCTCCGCCGCGCTGGCACCGCGAATCCAATTCGATAGTGTTTTATTTATCTGAAAAAGGAGGTTTCTCATTTCGGCCATAATGTTTTTTTTAATGTTTATTCGCGGATTACTTCTTTGTTCATGAACCGGTTTTGATGATTTTTTTTTTGTTGGAAGGCAGATATTTCTTACTATTTAGCTCCACTCGATTTCTCTGGTCTTCCATCATCAAACCCTAATCTTCATATCATGGAACCGCCTTTGAAATACCTTCTTTCCAACAAAAAAAGAATCATCAAAACCGATTCATAAACGAAGAAGTTATTCTTGAATTATCAAAAAAAGAAAACATTATATGGCCGCAATGAGACATCTCCTTTGTTAGATAAATAAAACACTAGCGAATGGCATCGCGGCGGCGGCGCGGCGGCGACGCGGTAGCGACTGTGTACACAGCCTAGAGGCGCGGTAGCGGCGCGGCGGCGGCGCGGCGGCGGCGTCGTGTACATGAGCGCTTATGCTATATAATTTATACCCGTGCGAAGCTGGAGCGGGCCGCTATGTTTTATACAACGTTCACAGGTTTTCTGTAGTGTATTTAATATCAGCATTGCACCCGTGCGAAGCCGGGGCGGGTCGCTAGTTAATTATAATATAAAGGTCGGATCTACCAATAGAAATAGTTTTAATGAATCATAATAACTTTAGCTGCAGATTACCGATTCCAAAAACGGAGAAGAAATATTTAAAATTGAGATTAATGCAATATTTAATATTAGAATGTGCTCGAGGAGGTACTCACTGTTCAATAACGACGTTATAAGTAAAATGAAAGAGAAACGCAACGACCAGACACAGACAGCCTCTGCACGCGCACGCCTAATACGCGAACAAACGCAAGAAATCCATTCTGTCAAATTACTTCGTTAAAAATTACAAATTTCTCTTTCTTTTCGTAAAAGGGTGCACAGACATCTGTGATCATTGTTAGAAATCACAAAAATGCCAGTTTTTTTTACATCATTTTACCCAGATGTTATGCAAAAAGGTTTACTTATCTTCCGTTATTTTTTTCATTGTAATAGCTATTGGTCCCATCTTTCTCGTTTTGTTTTGTTTTGACTACTATTGGTTCTCACAAAAAAATGGATGGTTCACAGATGTGGTCAAGCAGTGGTGCAAGCGATTTTGGTTTAAGAACATAAAGTGATTACGTTGCGTATGATTAAAGTCGGGTTGCAACTTGTCATATTATATGGGAGAAATTTTAAAAAGTTCAGTTCAGTCGAGATTTTTTGGTAAGGGTTCAAGGGCCCCCTGAGCTTGAGGGCCCCGGGGCACTGCCCCGCCTAGCCCCTGGGTAGCTACGCCACTGGCGACACTAAGGATTTTGGGGGTGTCAATGCCTCAATTCAAGTGTCAATTTCCGAGTGAAACGAGGGAGTTTAGTTATGAATCCTTAGTGTAGTTAGGGATTGAAGTTAGCCCAAGACAAGGCAGCTTTACTCCCGAATTTGACTCAAATGCCTTTTCATTAAAATCAAATGGCATTTATTTACTTCAAGAGACTTGGCTGATCTTGATTTGACTGCCCTTGGGTAGAAAAGTTTCTTTTGGGTTTAACTTAAGAAGAATTTTGCTACGATTTCCAGGCTATTCTGGACCTTGACGTGACAAAAGGCGTGAACGACAAAGACCTGGAGCAATGCGTGCGTGAAGTGTTGAAATACAGCGTGAAGACGCATAAGGCGACGTTCAAGAACCAGCTGTTCTGTGAGGTGGACCCCTATGGGCTGGCAGGTGCCTGGATCTCGGAAGCTTGTAATACTAGTCAGTGGGTATTTTCTGCTTTTTTGGTTATGGTATTCTTTTTTGCTTATCATTTCGTCATATTTTTACCCAACTGCGCCAGGAAGGTTATATTTTTTGTAAGTACATTTAAAGTAAAACCAGCCTACGAAATTCAAATTCTCTAAGGTTTTTGAAATTTGCAGGCCAGTGACGTGTTGTAACTTTATCAAAATATGAATTGCGGCAATAACAAGTATAATTTAAATAAAAAAATGATCAAAACATTCGCTGCATCAGCTCTTTACTTAAAAAGGTGTAATTTGTTAAAATCTCCGAAATCTAGCTTACATGCACCTTTTCTATGTGAGAGCTGATGGAGCGAATGTTTGTCTAATGACCTGCAAATTGCAAAAAACAATTAAATTTGAATTTCGCGGGCTACATCGACGCATTCACCTTAAGATTTGTGGCCAGATAAATAGAAATTTACATTGCAGTATATGTGCGAGATTTGATTCAGATTTAAAGTTCTGGAAGTCGTAAGCGTAACCAGTATTTTTGCATGGAGCGACTGCTTATCTATGTGTATAGTCATCTAAAGTAGATAGGTATAATATGTGTAATTCGAGATAATTCACTACATTACTATCTATTTTCTAAAATTCATTGTCGGTCGGTAGATGTGGTGATGCTGGACGGGCTTATTTCTAGTAGTAGTTAGTCTGTTATGATGTTGATGTCTCATTTGATATATGGTATAGTACCATTAATGCTGGGCAAAGCCTTTAGGTATCTTATATTTAGCAAATTGTTAATGATAATCAAGACTTTAGTTTACAACTGTGCTCAGAAAGGCCGTTTAACCGCAGTTATTGCAATATCTTTGCGTCAGGAATGTCGTTTCTAATTTTACGAGTGTATGCAGTACCTAGGTATGAAAGTTTCTTAATCCAACAGTGCTATATTATTGAACAAGCTAAACTTGTTAGTTTGGCATTAAATAGTCGTAAAAGTTATTATACTACGTTTTAATATCTACTATTGTACAGCTATTTTGAACTTTCTCAAAACCTATATTGCTAAAGACGGAGTAGGCACCTACAGTTTTTTACAAAAAAACTGCAATATGGGTTTCTCAAAACTTATATTGCTAAAGACGGAGTAGGCACCTACAGTTTTTTACAAAAAAGCCCTTTACTTTCCGGGGTCACAGTCTCCTGATAAGACAGTCAAGCCCGGAACACAACGCGCTGTCGACCCGGGCATGGTCCGTGATTGGACGGTGAGTCGCCCATTACTCGCCGTCCTCATGCTCTATCCTGCTGTGCTCGGTTTGCGATTGGACTCCTTGTAAAATTAAAACTCATCACAATTTAAAATGTCACTTATGGGATATCTTCCGTGACTGTTTATTATTTTAAGTTCCCGTGTTTCGACGCTGTTGCAAGCGCCATGATCGCGGGGTGACTGGAGAGTGCAGGTGGATGGAAATAAATTGTTAGGAGCAGACAAATCTGTCTACCCTCTTTCTCTGTCTCTTGCTACGCGCACTATTGGAACTCGACACTAAGTCACGGCAAAACACGTGAGTGACTTCTCACAAGTGACTTAGTGTCGAGTTCCAACAGCGTCGAACTATCGGGAACTCAAAATAATAAACAATCACGGAAGTTATCCCGTAAGTGACATTTTAAATTGTGAAAAAACTGTGATAGCCTAAAACAGTGTTTAAAACTCATCACTCTATTTCAGGTATACCTTCGAAGTGGGACCAGTATTCACTCTCATAGAACTGAAACTTCTGGGACACATCCTGAAGCTGTTCGGCATACCAGACGGAGACGGGATCTTCACTCCTGGAGGCAGCAACGCCATAATGTACGGCCTGGTCGCCGCGAGGTATAAGAAGTTCCCTGACATCAAGGCCAAAGGAATGAAGAACCTTCCTGAGATGGTTATTTTTACTTCTGAAGATGTGAGTAAAATATGTCTACTATTTTGTTTTGCTTTTTTTTGTTAAACTTTGCTTCAAACTAGGAATCTCTCCTGTGTCGTCAGTGCATTTACAAACACAGAAACTCAAAAACACTAACACCCAGACTCGGAACCATTGCTTGTAGGTCATAACTATGTTCTGTGCGGGATCGAACCGGCGAGATGCGTTTACAAACATTCAAAGTCACATATGTGTGGCCTTCAGGCCATATATTACTATTATAAGTATGATTGATATGCAGTTATAGAACCCACGAGACGTAGAGAAGCAGTTAGCATATAAACTATTCGCCTAATGATATTTATAGAGCAATTGACCATTGATTGATCGATTAAAGTTTTTGCCGACTCTTTTCTTTAAAAGGCGTCTACGACATTAAAAGCTGGGTACTCACTTAGCAGCGTAGCACGTAACGTATCAGATACGGTATCAACCTGCAAGTGGGTACGGCTCGTCCGAGCACACTGCGAGCCGCCTTTGTGTTTGTATGACTCGCCGAGAGGCGGTATCACTGCGAACTTACAGCGAGCGGTTCGCAGCGGGCTCGTGCCTACGTACTCACTTGATACCGTATCTGATACGTTACGTGCTACGCTGCTAAGTGAGTACCCAGCCAAAGAAATTAAAATTTCAGGAATGGACCTCAAGTTAGTTGATATAGTCATGCCTGGATCAACCAGAGTGTATCAAAGTTTCCTACAAATATTTAGCACCACGCCGAGGATTTTTCTAGTAAATGTTATATCATCATTTTTCAGAGCCACTACTCCATAAAAAAGGCAGCTCACTGGCTCGGCTTTGGTACGGACAGCATCAGAATCATACCAACCAATGATAAAGGCCAGATGCTGGTTCAAAAGCTTGACGAAGCTGTCCAGAAGGAGAGGGAACTTGGCAGGTGTCCCGTATTCGTGAACGGTATGGCGGGGACAACGGTGATGGGGGCAATTGATGATCTGGAGGCAGTTGCTGATGTTTGCCAGAAATATGGCGTTTGGATGCATGTTGATGTGAGTTTGTTTCATGATATCCTTCACCTTTTTATTTAAGAGTGTAGATCATTCAAAGCTTTTCTGAAAGATATCGCTAGCGATAACACCGTTTTAAATTTTTTGTCGATGGTGCTCCGTGGATCCTATTTTGCCCATCGGAACAGCTAAGTTGGTGACACTATCTGTAAAGTACGCTAAGATAATGTTAATAATAATGATACCTAAACTTTTATGTTCCAGGCTTGCTGGGGAGGCAGTTTAATGCTATCACCGAAATACAAGTCCAAACTGAAAGGTATAGAAAGGTCAGTGATAATTACCACTTTTTGTTAAATTGTAAATTTTACCCAACCAAGGCAAAGCTAGAAGGAGGCTATGACTTTGGCAGTCTAATAAAGTTTGTATTTACTTAAGTTCTACAATATCACCTAAATTACTGAGGCTATTAATAATGTGTCACTTACAAAAGTTTTGTTTATATCCAGAGCAAATTCAATATCATGGAACCCACACAAGATGGCGGGCGCTCCTCTACAATGTTCCGTGTTTATGGTGCGCGACAAGGGTCTGCTGCACGAGGCCAACTCAGCGGCTGCTCAGTATCTGTTCCAGCAGGACAAGTTCTACGACGTGTCCTATGATACCGGGGATAAGAGTATACAGTGTGGGAGGAAGGTAAGGTATCCTTTTTGGATGCCTGATTTTGTTGCTGATATACCATTTGACCAGTAAATCAACCAACCTCCATCTGCCCACCTTTTCTCAATAGTAGAAAGTCAATGTTCGATTGGTAAAATTTGACGTGGTTTTTTTAACGTGGTAAAATCATGAAATGAGTCCTCCCACCCCGGGCAGGGCTCCCAGGGACTGTCAGACTTGTACTGACTAAAATCCGCGGTGTCCTTCAATAGCCCTTTATGTTCCGGGGTCACGGTGATGGAATAAGTCCCGCGACCCTGGCAGGCTTTGGCCCCGTCATTATGCTGACGCTCTTTGAGGCGCGCGTGGGACACAACGCACCGTCGACCCGGGCATGGTCCATGGTCGGGCAGCGTGGTTGGCATGCCCGCGAAATTTGACAGATTGAGTAGTTTGAACTACTGGCGTCTGTACCTAATATGTTCAGACGAATTGCGTACCTCCTCTTTTTTCGAAGACGGTTAAAATTAGTTCTTTACAACTTTGTTCCGTGCCCTCGCTTTTATCTCATCCAAAACCGTGATTGTTAACTAATATATGTTTTACTAGCTGTTGCCAGCGGCTTCACCCGCTACTACTCGAAAGTTATCCCACGGGAACATAAAATCGGGATAAAAACTATCCTATGTGTTAACCCAGATTATAAACTATGTGTGTACCAAATTTTAGCCAAATCCGTTCAGTGGTTTTTGCGTGAAAGAGTAACAAACATCCATACATCCATACTTACAAACTTTCGCCTTTATAATAGTAGTAGGATTTTTCAACTATTCCAGATCGACGCCTTCAAGCTATGGATGATGTGGAAAGCGCGAGGAGACCTTGGTCTCTGCCAGCTGGCCGACCGAACGATGGCAACAGCCCAGTTCTGCCTGGAGGCCGTAGCAAGCAGGCCAGGGTTCAAGCTGGTGTCTGATGAGCTGCAGTGCCCTAACGTCTGCTTCTGGTACATCCCGAGCTTCATGAGGGGGCTGGACATGAATGAGGAGTGGTGGGAGATTATGCATAAGGTGAGATGATAAAAAAGAAAGAAAAAACTTTTATTTGGGAGACCGGTACACACAACATGAACAAATAAACAAAAAACAAGATATTATAGGAATAAATAAAAAGTAAAAACAAAAACGACATAACAAAGCTAAAATTGTGTGCAGCTAGTGCAAATTGCCGAGCAGCTAGTGCTCGACTCTGGTTTTAAACTGATGATGATTATTTGTTGTTTTTTTTAATAAAAGATGATAGATTATGGTGACAGAGTTAAGGTGGATGGTTGTAATCTTAGCAAAAGAAATCTAAACGACATGGTTAGCGGAGTGGCTGACCGATCGACTGATATGATGCGTGTCGTGGGTTCAATTTCAGTGACCCGAAACACCTCATTGATTTGATCAAACAAATATTTCCCCATCAACTTGCGACTTACAAAGCTGACGATACTCAGTTACTGCGACACCCAAGCCGTCTAATTGTGACAGGACTACTCACTCCACTACTAATGGGGGTGGCAACTGGGGAACTAATGACGCTACTATAGCTTGTCCCAATCGTCATTGGTTCAAATCAGTTCAAATCTTAAAGCTACTTCAAAATAGTACTACGTCATTGGTCGGATTAGGATTAAGCTGTGGTGGCGCCATCTACAATTAGCTTTGACTTGCCTTCCCCATTGTAATAACCATTTTCATGTTCCAGATAACACCAAAAATAAAAGAGCTCTTAGTTCTAAGTTCGCAACTAATTGTTGCGTATTCCCCTGTTCGCCAGTACAAGAACTTCTTTCGATTTGCGTTCACATTCCACCCGGCAGTGGATGAAGAGCAGGTGAACAGGATGCTGCAGTCTATTGAGGATTGTGGGGAGACTGTTACCTTGGCTATGTTATCTTAGAGTAAGAAGTTTGTGGTAAATATACTGTATATAACTTTAGGCTTAAGAAAGATAAACATATTGCAGAATATTTTCCAGAAATCTATTTTTCTTACATTTTGAATGAAGGAAAATATTCTCAACTAGACGTAGGCCTTCATAAGAGTGATGTGGTAAAGAAAGACTTTAAAAAGGAAAGTAAATAACTGAACTTATCACGGCAGCGTTTGGCAGACAGAATAATTAATCCATCATACGTCAACCATAGGATAGATATAATATCAGAGTTGAAATATTTTTGTAATATACCTTGGTAAGTCGAGAAATTAAAATATTAATCAATCGAGTTTTATTTTATTATATTACCAAGATTTTCCACGATAAAAAAACATTTTTTATGGAGTGGATATTTATGATTCAACAACTTCCTTATTTTCAGCTATAACCCAGTTTAATGCTGTGTTGTCACCCCTCGGATCACCATTATGTCCCCAAAGAAGCCTGTCCCCGTAGGAATCAACATTTGAATCCAATTTCAATGCTTGATGATATTGATAGTTAATTAGTCTAAAGACAAGTGTTTCATCTTTCATCAAAGGTTCTATATAATACTCATGGTTTACTTCATTGTCGTTTGTCGAACCCCAACATTGTCTGTCTCCGTAACTGTCCGTATCTTTATCGAGTTTCAAATACATGTTGCAGTCGATATTATTTATTTTAAACACGACGTTATCATTCTCCCATATTGGTATGAACTTCCAGCAGACTCGTCTACTTGTTTTATCAGACTTATCTCCCCAAGCAAGCCTGTCATTAGAAGAGTTA
This sequence comes from Agrotis segetum, assembly GCA_036375495.1. Classification (NCBI taxonomy): domain Eukaryota; kingdom Metazoa; phylum Arthropoda; class Insecta; order Lepidoptera; family Noctuidae; genus Agrotis; species Agrotis segetum. The sequence continues at coordinate 1,485,479 of JAQSVV010000045.1, forward strand.
ATATTAACATCTAGTTTAATAGCCTGTTGGTATTGCTTGTTCGTTATTGTCACAATTTCTCCTTTAAAAATGAGATGGAATGCGTATGGAAAACTGTTTTTGATTATTTCAGTATCTTCGCTGTTCCAGAGCTTATAAGCATAATTCATGACGTTAACTGGATTTTCATGCAACAGTTTCGTGATCACTTCAACTATAGCTTCGTTGTCACCTCCGTCATCCATGTTTTTGGTCAATTCCACTGCAACGTCGTAAGCGCCTTCAGTGACGTATTTGTAAAGCTGTTCTTTGACCGCAGTCATATTGAGGAAAGACAAGTCACTATCAAACAACGACAGGCCTTGAAGTTCAGTAGGTAAATTGTATCCCGGACAGAGAAACATATTCTTCATTTTCAATTCCGAGGTGAGGTTTCTTATATCGGCTGAGTTGCTTTGGAATCCGTACGCAACAACCTTGCCGACGTCTGGGTTGACCATGCGTGCGATGTCTTCAGCACAGCTGGAGTTGATGGGTGCCCCCATAATCGTGACGGTCATGACTGAGTTGTCTTTGATGTAGGCGCTGGTGTCACAGCTGGTATAATTGACGGTAGGAATTCTGTTAGGGATCTTACTGCCGCGGTCGGGACCATTGCTCACAAGTTGGTACGTATGGTTGACATTGTAGCAGTCGGAGAACCCACTGACCCCATGTTGTGTGACAATCCTACCCTCCCCCCAGTAGTCCACATGCTCGATCAAGTTGTTGAGGGATTGAGGTATCCTCTCTAGGTGATATTCTCCTAGAAATGGACACTCTGAGTACGGAAACAATTTGTCTTTGTTTGTGACGTAATTTGGACGATGTGCCTTCTTCCAATGGGACGTGGAATGCATTTTGGGTTTTAATTATCTGAAATTGAAAAAAATTAAGATTTTTAAAACTTACGTAAACTTCTAACAAGTTTAGTGTTGCCCAGCAGCTATTTTTTTATTAACATTAATTTTCCACCAGTCCCTTAACAACCCAAAATACGGGTGTATATTTATAGACTAAGTTTGCACATGTGGGTTTATTATCGCTAGTAGTACTTATTTTAAATGCATTATTTTGGCTTGTAAATAGCCTGAGTCAAACAAAAGTACAACATTTAGGGCCAGGAAAAACGACACGTGACGCTGCGCGCACATTTCAATAGAGCTACTCAAAATCTAACTCTATTTAATAAAAATTACACATTTTACAAAGCAGCGCGAGCGCGACGCCCCCTGCGTTTTAATAGCGTCTCAAAATCTAACTTCTATTACTACCATGATAAGACACATTTGCAGTATCGTTGCGTCACGTCGCGCCGCGTCGCGCCTTGGTGTGAGCGGACCCGAATTGTAAGGCAATCGTATAATTTGGTTAATATGACGACGTACAATTTTGACAACAACAGTCATGCAAATTACTAAATGAAACTTAAGGTCAAACAAGTCAACATTTTTTCTATAGAAACTTCGTTGGGGTTTTACTCCACTATTTGACAAAGTACATCCAAAATTAAACATGGGATCGTTTTGTCTCATTATTAATTTTGTCTGTACGGAAGCAGAATTGTAAAATATGAAGCTAATAAAAAGTTATGAGCTTCTAAAGATTCGATTTCGATTTTTTTGCTAATTTTAACACAACTTTAGGTGTAAATTAGAAGCTAAAGAAGCTTCAAATTTCTAAAACAGCAAATTTATCGAAGAATTTAATAAATTTAATTTCAAATTAATTGGTGCAGTGGTTTTTTCATAAAACCCCAACAGCCAAAGGCTTTTTCGTATTTTTTTACGCACGCCTTTTACTCTGAATGATCGTGCATCTCACTGAATAAGTTTTCCCCTGTTTTCTCCACGGGGGGATGACCCTCGCGCACACATGAACAATACTCGATGGCTCGATTTCCGGTGAAATATCATGGTTTTTGACCATGCCTGTCAGTGAGTTCGAGCTCGCGACTAGCGACGCCTTAAGTAATCTGAATCCCTCAGATTGAACAGAACTATGGCGTCTCGTCGCCATCAATAATAAACAAAAATAATTGTACTTACCCGACCTGAATTTGCAGCACGATTATAAATAATTGCATTGCAGGGAATCCTTTTATAGAAGTTAATTAGGTCATGGACCTTGAAGTTATAGAACTTATCAGTACTTGTGGTTGTGGGTACCGCAAAATAATCTGTTGAGGGACCAAATTGATTGTGCCTAGTATTTCCCGCAAAGTGATAAGATATTGCAGTACCTATTGCAAATATACTGCCACGTCATCATTTGCCGAGCCTTTTCCAAGGGTGGAAGTACTGATTTTATGATTTTAACAAAAAAAATCGTGTGGCACTCGGGGACTGCCGCGGTAAAGCTATTGCATAGAATTTAAAAAAATATTCACCTTCCTACCGCGAATATTTAACAAGAATATCATTTATGTTTTTAAAATATTTGTGGTGCACTACTCTAATATTAAAAATATATATATATATGTGTATAACGCAGATATAAGGGGGTCTTTTATATACAGAATTTCCAGGTCTCACTTTCAAACTGGGTCAAAATTTTCAACAGGATACGGGTCCAGCACACTTGTACTGCGCCACTTTGCTTTGTTCTATAGGAGAATTTTATAAGTAGATTTTTATTGTGAAAACTGTAGCTGGCCGTTTAGAATCAGTAAGAAAAAGTAAATTGTCTTAATGACGGATGTTTTTATGATTGCCGAAGTCTCCCTAACTGAAACGTCACACGGCGACGTTAGACAATTAGGTTATTTTCGTTAGGTTTTTTCGTTAGGGAATTTCTTAATTCGGTCGCCGTGCTAAGAGTCCGCGATAAAAGCTATACAATAGCTTAAAAATGCTGTAGAGTTGGCTGAGTTACGAGAATAGGAGGGCTGAGGTCTGTTTTTTCACTTTTTACATTCTTGGCGTTTTTCATTCAATGTTTTCCCGTCAGTAATGTGGTCTGCTGTATCAGATGCTGCTGGTGACTGCCTACTGTGACTGCTTATCTGACCTCCACAACTCAGTACAGGGTAGTACGATGCCTGTTTCCTTGTTAGACTTCACGGCATTATTTACATATGCTTTTTCTATCTTTTCCAACATGTTTAGTTTTTGTTCATTGTTCCGTTATTTGAAGCACGTAGCACACATTATGACCATTCCTATTATCTCTCATACACTAATAGTTTGTATGACTTAAGTAAACCATTATGCTGTGATTTCTTCCTTAAATAGTTCGTTATAACTAGCTGATTGTCATTTGTTAGTGAGCCGCGTTAGTTTGTTGAACCAATACGCTTTCGTTCCTATTAGTTAGCTCTTAGCATACTATAGGAATGCGATTGTAATTTGTGAAGTTATGGAGAGTAGGAGTCACTTACTGAGAGAATTTACCTGTTTTGTAACAGTTTATCATTACAAAATCGAATTTTGCATTGGACTATAATGTACTCGTAATAGGCAAATACCGCGAGTTATTAATAATAATATCTGGTTGACCGAGCTTTGCTCGGTTTTTAAAATGTCTACATCTTGGGAACCGAGCTTTTCTCGAACCTGGGACCTTGATAAATCGATTCCTTGAGCCGAAAAACTCCTAATCTGTAACTTTCATGAAAATCCTTGGAGCCGTTTCCGAGGTCTTGATTATATAAAAGTATACAAGAATTGCTCGTATAAAGATACTAGACATAGATAATATTATTAATTTATGTTTACCGTAGAAGCGCTTTTAGAAGAATTTGTAGTGTTTTTTTTTTGTGCGGGTTCAATGTAACTATCTACAGAGTTTTTTGTAAAACATTAACAACCCTTCATGGCTAGAAGGCACCTGAAAAAAAAACCGGTGTTTTTCATACAAACTGACATTATTTTGACTAAGTCAATGATTTCGTGATGCTCTGTACACCAGCCGCTTCTATGGTTACATTAATTTGGCGAACCTTAAAGCCAGAAAAAGGAGACTAAAACAACAAATCTATTTAAAATATCTAATGGAGTCCATATCCATTAAATCCATAATCCATTTAATCAATTGAAAATCAATGCAGAGTTCCTGAACAGTAATTAAAAAGGTTCACATTCAGTTTCAACGATGAAATCGGGTCTAAAATACCTACAGATGTACATTTTAATATCAGAAATATCTTAACAAGTCTTCCTTTTTAATTAGAAGCGTGCATTCTGTGCTATCCATCCAAGGTACTTATCGACTCGCGTGTAGAGGCCGGGATGGTCCGGTTCTCCGCAGCGAAGACCCCAGGATACCACCCCGACGGAGGTCCAACGACCACTCGGCATCTGGTACATCAGGGGACCACCGCTGTCACCCTGTGGGAAAGAAATGGTTTGTAATATAGACAGTTCTTTTATAAAAGGCTCAGCGACCTAGAACATCAATGGAAGGCAAAATGGGGGATCGCACAGCGAGACTTGGCGATTGAAGATGTGATGTGTTTGCCGATCAACTATAGAGAGCGAATTTGGAAATTCTCCGGGACACGTCGAGCTTCATTGTCTCGGCGCTTTTCTGGTGGTTGCCACTGTTGATTCTGGCTTCAGGAGTTGTAGTGGTTAGGGAATAGTGTGGTGGGTTTGTCCCAAAAAAAAAGAGTGTATTCGATCGTCTCATCTCTTGAAACTCCTACATAATTATCAGAAGGAAATGTTGCAGCTTGGCAATAGCCTAAATTAAATAGGATCGTATCTTTACTACTCCGTTAACCATGACGCCTATTCAAGTCAAACGATTTTTTTTAAATATCGAAGGCGCTGAACTTTCAAGTAACCATAAATTCTAGGTTCACACAATCAACACGCTCAAAATCTTCTAGCCTTAATCCCCCAACAACAAGACATCTCCTAAGACTTTCAGAACGATCAAATTAATTGAATATCATTTTTACCTGGCAAGCATCCTTCCCACCCTCTTTTCCTCCGGCGCAGAGGGTCTCGTTGAAGATGCTGTCAGAGAAGGCAGCCACGCACTTGTTGTGGTCCCACACTGGCACCGTCACTTCCATGAGCACGTTGCTGTGAGGACCTCCGTAGAATTGTGTGCCCCAACCTGAAGGATAGTTTAGAAAACTCAAATATTGTTGCTGAAGTCGTCTATCTTTACTTTCATACAATGCGGTGCCATTCTTATGGTGTTAAAAGCACAGTATGTCTCAGAGGAAAAAATATTGTTGATGATCTGTCCTTCGATTTTATCCATACTTTCAGGGACATCCTGTATAAAGGATGTTACAAAGTTTAGCACAGGATAAATTCTATCATAGTAATATCATGCAAATTAAATCATACAAGTTTGAATAATTTTAAAACTAGTTTAAAATGAACACAATAGGTATCGATACATGTTGTAACATCATACAGTTAAAATATTTTGATTGTCATCTGTAGTTAGAGGCTGTCGCGGGGCTACTATTTAGGTTAGAAATAATTATATCGGTTTTTGTATATGCTTGAATTATAGAAATCGTGTAGCGGGCAAGTGCCCGCTGTGTGACCAACTTCAAAAGTGCGTATTTTCATCATTCGCGGTCAGGAAATTTTCCAATAAGCAACTTTGCAAATCTCATGGAAAATCAGAATCCCTACCTGATAGATGTGTCGTGCTATAGAGCATGCATAGCATTTACATGCGTGTTCAAAAACCTATAAATAAATACGATTTATAAAAATCACTATGGCTCACCGAAAATGGCCAGCAACACCTAATATTTTCTCGCGGAAAAAAGAAGTTGTTTGTTTGTCTCTGCTATTAGGTACGCAAACTTTCGCGTATTAAAAACACAAGCAACCAACTAAATGGTTTCTTTGTGAAAATGTGATTGCATATCCAAATGGCCCTATGTGCGACAATTTGCATCAATCTGATATATTGACATAACATTATGTTACAAGTAGAATTGCTTTAGAAATTTTGTCGCAAAAACAGAAAGTGTTAAGTACCATTTTCCAGTCGTTAATGTGGTGTTTTCTCCCTTTTAGTGAATTGTGAGACTGTCATATTAGAGACAAAGGTACTTATGAGAGTAGAGATGGGCAGCACCGTAAAAAAAGAAAAGTCCCTCAGTTTAGTACTACTGACGCACGGCATCAATAATTTTGTATGTCAATTTTCCCAATACCCGCTTTATAGGTTCTTTTAAATCTCTTTGTTTTAAATGCTTCAAACTTACCAATAACAATAGCCGGTTCATCAGTGAGCTGTAAGTTGGGGGGTGGAAGACAGATAGGCCAGACGTAAGTGTTGAAGACGGCGGGTCGGTCCAGCTTCAAGATAGCGATATCGTTCTTGTAGTTAGAGATCTCAAAGGCCTCGTGTTGACGGATCTCTGCGACTTTGAAGTTGTAGGTGCGGGAATCGTTGGTGCGCTTGAAGTCATATTCTCCAAGACGTACGAACAGTTCTTCGGCTTTCCATCTATAACAGAAGTTTAAGATCAGATTTGAGTATGAATGCTGATGGCAGTAGGTGTCGAAAAAGAGCAAACAATCGGTGGATTGACTGTGTGAATGATGACGTGTAAATAAGTTGACTAAGATGAAAATTATTGAATACATGTTGGGACTAAGTAAATTGGTATTAGGGCAGGTGAAGTATGAATGATAAGGATAGTGATTTGGGAAACTCTGCATTAGAATAGAATAGAATAGAAATAATTTATTTGCATTCAATGTAGGTAAATACATAAGTTGTTACAGTTCAAGTTGTTAGTTCCTAGTACATTGTGCCGTTTGGCATGCAAAAATTTAAACACATCATAGAATTAAAACACAAGTCATTTATAAACATAAAAACAAATACTATAAAATAATTCAATCTTAGTTTAAATTAACAATATTAATACGAAGTAATCATTTCTATTTTTAAATTCTATCAGTGATTAACAAAATGGACGAAAATCAAACTAGATTATGATAATGTTCATAAAAATGACATGTCTAATTTATTTACCTTCTAAGAAATCTGATACAGAATAGTAACATTTTTGTATTAAAAAAGATGTGAGTTGTTTTTTAAAAACTCTTAAAGGTTGGTCCTTAATACTATTTGGTACCTTATTATAGACTATTGGCGCCATACCAAAAACACTTTTATTCATTAAAGAAGTTTTATGACCACCAGTACATAAGTCATAATTATTTATACTGAGATCTGATTGTTGTACTTCGGTTTCTTGTGTCCTTTAAAACTGGGAATAAGTTACTATTGCTTTTGACAAAAATACAAAGCTCTAATATGTAAAGACAGGGAAAAGTTAGAAGATTATTATCAATAAAATGAGTTTTACAGCTGTCTGTTACTTTTAAATTAAACATTGCTCTCAGGCAACGTTTTTGGGCTTTAAAAATAGTTTCCCGTTCACAACAATTGCCCCAAAATATGAGACCAAATCTTAAAATTGACACCACTAGGCCATGGTAAGCAACCAATATAGTTTTGATGTTTACTTTTTTGGATAGATTATAAAGAGCATACGCTGACGAACCTAATTTTTTGCAAATGGCTTCCGCTTGCGGTTTCCATGTTAGTTGGCTATCAATTAAAATTCCCAAAAATTTGGCTGTATTTACTTTATCAATTTTTTGTCCGTTATAATTTAAATTTAATTCTTCTGGGTGAATACGTTGATAAAAATGCATAACCTTAGTTTTCTGTATATTAATTAATAAATTATTATTATTTAACCAGTTGACTATTGTTTTTAAAACGTTATTTATGTCTATTTCGTATTGCTCTTTATTGACACGATTGATTATTGCTGTGCTGTCATCAGCAAATAATATCATAGGGTTAGGACTTCGGGCACGCCGCAATAGCGGCGGTAAGACCCCTCTTTGAGGAGTGGCTGGAGAGAAGTTATGGCGTCCTGACCTACCGCTTGACGCAGGTCCTCACCGGACACGGAAGTTTCGGGAGGTACCTGTGTCTGATGCGAAAGGAGGAGACGCCTGGGTGCCACCACTGCGAAGATCGCCCGGAGGACACGGTGGAGCATACGGTGCAAGACTGTCCAGCTTGGGCGGAGCACCGACGTGTCCTCACGGCTGCGATAGGCGGAGACCTCTCGCGCCCGGCATTGGTTGCGGCCATGCTGCGGGGCGAGACGGAGTGGGAAGCGGTCAGCTCCTTCTGCGAGGCAGTAATGCTCGTAAAGGAGGAGGCAGGCCGCGAGCGAGAGAGGACAGCGTCCTCCCTCCGCCCCAGCCGCAGTGGTAGGCGCCCACGGCGACGGACGTCGCTTGATGATCTCCGGCCACCGTAGATGCGGGCATGCGGGCAGCGAGTAAGGCCCGACGCTGCGTTAAACGGGTCCCCGCGACGGGCAACCGTCGCGGGTCCACGTCCGTGGTCCCGCGCGTGGCCCCGTCCGTGGCCCCGTCCGTGGCCACGCGCGTGCCGCGCGGGGACACGCGCGTGGATACGCGGCTGGTTTCCGTGGGTATGCCACGGTCCCCGTCGCGGAGACCGATTTACGCAGTGTCGCTAGTTCAATTTAAAGATTTTTATTTCAATTTCAAGTTAAAGCGCGATATGTAAAAAGTTGATTTGGAGTGACACTGAAATCGAACATTTGTTGGATGTTTATACTTCCTATTCTAACTTATACTTTTTTTTTCCTATTATTTCATTTAAACAAATACCTACAAAAAGAATTTCAGACTGAGGAATTTTTCGCAGAGAGTTATACATATGCAATTTTCATGTTTTGGTAAAAAAACCGAAATTCTCGGCCAAAAAAATGTTGGATTATTGTGCATCTATAATCTGTATCACCTACTCTCACCATATTCCAAATTTCAGCATCGGAGGAATTTTTCGAAAGCCTTCATACAAAAAAAAATTGCTCTCTGTTTGCTCCAGTAAGGGTCGATTTATACTAGCGCAGAGTCGAAGCGCATCGAAGCGTATTTCTAAAACTGAACATAACAATTTCAACCTTAACTCCACAGCGTAACGCACACATTACTTCTAAGATTTTCACGATTCACGATCAGCGTTCTTCACTTTTTAAAATCTTAGAAGTAATATGTGCTTTACGCTGTGGAGTTAAGGTTGAAATTGTTATGTTCAGTTTTAGAAATACGCTTCGATGCGCCTCGACTCTGCGCTAGTATAAATCGACCCTTACATGCACCGTGTATAAGCACCCTTATTGACTGAACAAGCCCGTGCGTGTTAGCGTGGCAGGCACCGCGCGTAGACCCGTGCGGGGACCCGCGCGTGGCCCCGTACGTGGCTCCGCGCGTGGCTCCGCGCGTGGCCCCGCACGTGGCTCCGCGCGGGTCCCCGCACGGGTCCCCGCGACGGAGCACTTTTGTATAGAACCGCGCGTGCATCCGCGTAACGCAGCGTCGGGCCTAAAGGGCAACTCGCTGCCCGACCAAGGACCATGCCCGGGTCGACGGCGCGTTGTGTCCCACGCGCGCCTCAAAGAGCGTCAGCATAATGACGGGGCCCCCCTCTCAGAGGGCCAAAGCCTGCCGGGGTCGCGGGATTATTCCCTTACCGTAACCCCGGAACGTAACAGGCTATGAAGGACACCGTGGATTTTAGTCAGTAGAAGTCTGACAGTCCCTCCCGCCCTGCCCGGGGTTGGAGGACTCATTTGATGATTTTACCACACTAAAAAAAAAAAAAAAAAAAAGAAAAAAAGGGTTAGGACTTTGACGTGGCAAATCGTTTATGTACAGTAAGAAAAGTAACGGCCCGAGAACGCTCCCCTGCGGTACGCCGAATTTGATAAACCTATAAGAAGATAGATGTTTTATTTCTCGTTTAGACTTTATACAAACTCTGGAAATTTCTGTCACTTGCTTACGATTGCTTAGATATGATTTTATTAAATCAAGAGCATTTCCACGGATGCCATAGGCGTTTAGTTTTTCCAGGAGCTTTTTGTGATTAACATAGTCAAAAGCTTTTGTCATGTCTGTACATTTTTCATAATTGAGTTTAATAGGTCATATATAGCCATGTTAATACTTTTGTTCTTTCTAAATCCTTTCTGTTCGTCGCAAAGAATATTAAATTTTGTTAAAAAGTTATAAAGTGACTCATAGATTACTTTCTCCACAATTTTTGAAAATATCGGGATAAGAGCGATTGGTCTGTAATTGGCCATATTTTCTATAACGTTCTTTTTAAAAAGTGGCTTAACTACGACGGTCTTAAGACTTTCAGGAAATATCCCACTAGTTATACTATTATTAATGATATGACTTAAGGGAGCAGCTATGATACTGGATACATCTTTTATTACTTTTGTTGAGATACCGTCGTAGCCGAATCTTTTTTTTATTTTTTAGATGTCTAATTATTCTCATTATGTCTTGCGGGACAACTGGGGACATAAATATTGAATGGTCGTTGTATTCTATAGGTATAATGTTATCTGTTGCAATTTTAGGTATTTCTGAAATCTGGTCGATAAAGTAATCATTAAATGACTCGGCTATTTCTTTGGGATCAGATATTATTTTATCATGTTTTTTTATTCGAGTGATGGGCTCACTTTGAGACTTGTACTTGACATTGTACAGTTCAGATTCAGGAAAGTATCAAGATGAAGGTATTCTGTAAAAAAATTGAAAGTTCTGTCTTGGTGTAGACATTAAGTAGTAGTAAGTCGCATATATGTCATAATGAGATGCCTATGTCTTCACTCTTCAAAAATGGATGCATAATTACCTCCTAGTGCAGTGAGCAGCAGTCATGACATGTCTGTCAGTGATGAGCACTCCGCCACAGTACTGCTCGAAGCCCTCCGGAGTGACGGAGGCCATCCATGGCCATTCACGAGGGTTGGCTTGTCGGGAGCCCAGTACGCGGGTTTGCTGTCTGGTGCTCAGACCACAACCTAAGGAAATGTTAATCATCGAAATCCATTATCTCATGTTTCTTATTTAGAAGGTGAGGAATCAATTACCAATGTTTTGAACTGTCTGAAACAGTTTTGATACTGGAGTATCTGTCACCAGTTCACCACAATCAGTATTAATAAAACTTCCGAGGCTCTGGCCTCTTCGCTATGAGACAGAGCGCTCCGAAATACATTTGGTCATACCTTTGATGGGGTATTTGTTAGAAATAAGTATTGCTTGCTACAACTTATAGCAGATACTGTTGCATTTGCTAGATAACACTTTCATGTATACCTACAGATCTAATTTAGTATCGTGTTCTCGTGGCTAAATAATTACAGCTACACGGGCCGATCTTCCAGTTTTAAAAGCCGTGCTTGTCGAGGTTGGTCTGTGATGGGGATCAATATCTGTCATAGTGAGTTTCGCAAGTCTCTGAAAGCACGTAAAGCTGTAAGTCCTTAAAGCTGTCATTTGTAGATCTTTGACAGTTGCTGTAAAAGTCTGACAACCAGTCTTACCATGAGGTAGCGTATTACACAGTTACTGGGTTGTGGAGGTCCGATAGACAGTCGCTCCATGTAAAATACTGATATTCAGCTACATCTGGTTCGACTGGAAGCCGATCCCAATTTAGTAGGTAAAAAGGCTAGGCAGATGAGGTTCTGCATAGGATAGTAAGGCAAGTACCTCTAGACTCAGCCCTGGTAACTTTCATCACAGCTTCGTTCTGTTCCTCCCTCGGGGCAGTTGCGGGCAAGTCTCCGGCCAGCCCTTCCGCACCTCCCAGCGTCTTTTGGTCAGGGCAACAAGCTCCTACAGTTCTGGGGAATGACAAATTAAATACTTAATATTCATAATTTGCTGGGGACCTAACTGACCGCCACTTTTATCAGGCTAAAGCACAAGGAAGAGATGGGGTATTTTCCAGAAATCTTGCCATAGTAGGAATTTCTCCTTTATCTGTTAGTACTTTCGGAGATACCACATCTTAAAGTCGTCTCAGTCTAACATTCTTTATGTATTTCTAAGTTTAAGGTGCTATAGATATACATTAATAAAGCATACGATAGTATTAAAAACACAAATTTATTCATGTGTTTCTCATTCGTTTTGAGAAGTGGGCCCACCATCTCCTCTTTTCCTTTCAATATTTGTTTTTTGATATTAAGAAAATATTTGAGGGGTAAAGTCGTCAGTCAAGAAAACCCAGATAAGAGATAATAAGTAATTGTGGATGAAAATAACTCACTCCTGGTTGATAATGCAGACATAGTCCATGAACTTGATGAAGTCAGAACGGAACTCCTCCTGGATGCAGTAGCGAAGCGGACGGCAGTGACCAGCCTGGCCGTTTGGCAGGACACAGGCTTGGTATGCTACATTAGCCTGTGAAAAGAAATGGATATTAGAAACTGTACTGGTTTTCGAACTGTTTCTATGAGTATCCTGAACCTGGAGAAGATAAAATATCGGTGGACTCTGAACAAGAAACCATAAATGCCTTCTTATAAACTTTTCAGTAATTTTAGTTATTAGACTATTTCGCAATAGGTTGCAGAATGGATGCAGGTTATTCAAACTGTTTAGATTTTTTGTCCAACTAGGCGATACGTTTTTAGTTAAAATCTATAACTTCGTCAACTGTTACTACAACGGGCATTACGGACTTTACTAGAAAGCTCTTTGTTTAGTTGTGAAGGGTTTGCTTTTGTCTAGGTTAAAGGTGACTGAGACAAAGTCTACGATGGAGCGGACTTACTCAGAAGAATCCTTTTCACTGTCACATTGATGAGATTAGAGATGTATGCGTTTGGGAACACAGACGCATGTTGTAAGTTCCACTCTTTCCATTGTGGCGTCTTTTGTCAATCATCATTGTAATGATTAGTAAAGATTATGTACAAAACTATGGGAAAAGAGTTTTCACAACAAACATTCATACAAAACCATTATCATGCCCCAAATTTGGGATCATTAAAGGTCTTGTGTCAACATTTAATGATAAGATCGTGACACAGTCATTGCAACTTCGAGTGTGTACTTTAAGTACTCAAACACTAAACGCATATTATATTCTTTGTAGTGAGAGGTTTCTTTAATTAAGCCTGCATTTAGAATGTACGAGCTTTTGAAGTACAGAGCTGATTCTAATGAATGTTCATTACAAGTTGTGTATGCAAAAGATGTCTTACTTCGGTTTGATTAAGTAAAAGATAAATTAATACATTAATCTGTGTTCAAAGCCTTAGTAGTGCAATAAGGTTACTAGTTTATTTTTACATCACAATTCCAGTTGTATTTGTGTATTCTTCAGTTTGCTGTGTGAATTTAGTTCTCGCAATTTAATTGAATCAGTAGCATCGTGCATACAAGTTTAATTATGATCAATATTATCCTTGGTGTCACAGATTTCAGCTGGTTTCATGTCTAAACTTCGAGTACTAATTCTATAAAATACGCGTGTTATTTCACGCCTATAAAATCAGTAGCTTAAAAGTTGTTTAAAATAATGGGTAAAATTACCTTTCATGAGGTTTTTGATAAGGTTAAACATATTTAGGTCAAACACATATTAAACATTATAATCGTGGCTATGGATACTAAAGTTAGGTAGACGTCTGACTTTTGCAATAAATTACGCAAAAATCAACAAAACAAAATGCCAAGTGAACAATAAAAGGCATCAATTCTTACTGATTTCCCTTACCGTTTATCTCGTATGCTAATCTCCTCGTACACATGGGTTAAGCTAGTCGCGGAAATAAAGTCTAATTGCTCATGTTTTACAACTTTTAATGATGTTGTCGATCCTACATCGGTTGCTTAACGAAGTGAACCGCGGTCGGCGCCGGCGCATGTTGGCTGGTGTGAGTTTACTGCAGCTAATTGAATACTACATTTTCTAACTAGATTTTGAAGGCTGTGAGGTGGGTGGGAAGCTGTGGGCGGTTTATGGCTTTATTTCTGAATAGGGGTTTTTGTGGTGGCCATGTCTTTGGTATTATAATGGAGTTATTGCGTGTCTGTTCCATTGCTGGGTAAATCCTTCTTCCTAGCAATGATTGGTGTTTAGAAGATTGGTAACATATTGCCCGCTAACAGAGTTGGAAAGATCATTTAGACAGTCACCTCATGTAAAAATACAGCTGCTACAGACGTTTAAACATGAAGCCGACTTAGTTTTTAAAAACAATTAACGTTTACATCTTAGAATATAAAATGAGTGGAATTCCGTGCTCAAAACATTATAACGCTTTTCGTGAAGCCACTTTAAAAAAATGCATACACATCATCAAGCTATACAAAACCAGTTTGTCTTGGACTCGCTTTTATGATCTTTTCGCACATTGAACGGTCAGCTTTATACTAGTTTTGCTTATCTTGATGTGTAGCCGTGTGTACATTTAAGGTGATGGGTCAATAAAAATACGCTTTTTATTTTTTACTTTTCTTCGTACGTATATGGACTACAGATCTTAAAACTTGGAATATAGTAATTGACTATATGATATAAATTCTCACAAAGTTGAAAACACGATTCATTGAAATTTTCTCGATACAAAAAAAATGCAAAGTTAGGTCTATATTTTTTCTTATTATATGTTTTTCTCGGAGATGTTCACTTCTTTTACGTAGGAATCGAACAAAATAGATAATTATTCTTCCTTGTTTTTGGCTTCAATTCTCAGTAGCCTGCTAGAAATCTAGACATTGTACTATCATCTAAAGTTTAGGTGTAGATAATATTATATGTTTCCAATCATAATTATCCTTACTTTATTATGTTTTACATTTGACTGGCATTGTGTGTGCGCATACCATCGTGGGAATTCTAAACACATTACAGTTGTGGTCGCATTTTTATGAAGCACTTCAAATATTTTAGTGTATTCTAAAACGTCGGTATTGTGACCAATAATTACGTTTCTTTTTTAAAATATTCCTGGAACTAATATCTAACCATACGGTCGTTTTAGTTCCCAGTTAGAACCAGAGTTCTAATCCTTTACGATTAGAAATTCTGAGAACGGAAGCCATATTATCTTACGAATCATTCCAGCTAACGCTGTACCTACCTACCTAGTCATTTTCAAATATGGGGTATCCCCCGAGATAGGTACATTTTGTAGTTAGCCGCTAAACAATATACAGCTTAAATACAATGTGGATCAATTTATAATAATTAAAAACTGTTTCTAGAGTTCCGTACCCAAAGGGTAAAATGGCACGAGGTAGGTAATGCAGGATGAGAAGCCTAAGCAAGCTCCAGCACTCACCTGATTGTCGTTGATTGCAATGAAACGCTTTGTTCTGCCAGCGCCGATATGCATCCCGCCTTCCGAGATGATGTCTTGCCATGATGGGTCCAGGAGGTGGGCTGGAGACATTAAAGTTCATGAGTTTAAATAAAATTCTAAATCTATACTTTTTGTAACTACTTATTTACTACTTAGAAAGAAGTATAGTGAGATCTTTTGTAGGAAGTAATCTCTGCAACTCCTGCACTGATTTTGAAAATTATTTCAACTGTAGAATTTTTAATTAAATGTTTAGAGTTTCTTAAGCTTATTTTTAATTTGCATCCGTGTGAAGCCAGGTAGAGTCGCTACTGTTTTAGAATGTATAACACAATAACCACATTTTTACAAATTATATATTTTACAAGATATAAGGTAGCCAAGGGACTTTTAGTAGAATTTTATATTAGGTGTAAGAAAAAGTGGTAGAAGAAAGAGCAAGATATTAAAGACAATAAAAATAAGGTTTTTTTTTTTTTTAAATCATCAAATGAGTCCTCCTACCCCGGGCAGGGCGGAAGGGACTGTCAGACTTCTACTGACTAAAATCCACGGTGTCCTTCAATAGCCTGTTATGTTCCGGGGTCACGGTAAGGGAATAATCCCGCGACCCCGGCAGGCTTTGGCCTTCAGAGAGGGGGGCCCCGTCATTAAATAAAAAGAAGGTTACAAAAAAAAACAATAAATTAGATTAAAAAACACATAAGCTAAATTGTAATACTCGAAGAACTATAACCCGTCTAATGAATCAGATGGAAAAACCTAACACGATAATAGTCCAAGCTCAAAATAAATTCACAAAACACACCTCAATGCAAATACTCACACTTATAATCATCTCCTGAGGCACTTAAAACAGTCCCAAATAAAAATAAAAGAAACAACATGCTCCCTGATCGTCCACTGAGGACGCAACGAGATTGTGGAATATACACCAATTCGGACGGTTGGCCGGATACCACAGTGATAACTGTAGAATAATCCACAGGATGCTACCGAGCTGATAGTGAATATTTTACAGCAAATTACGGAAAAAATAGATATAACCCGCATATTCGTACGGTTCAAGGACGGTGCCACGGATTTTTTGAATAAACTAGCTTCAGTTTGCGTTTTCACTTGCGTCGAAGATCAAAATTATCCCATGGGGACTTTACATCAAGATAAAGGTATTCTAAAGGAGTGTTAATCCAGTAAGGAAGTAAACTATGTGTGTGCCAAGTTTGAACGACATCTGATAAATTTTTCTGGCGTAATTGAGTAGAAAACATTCATCGTAACTTAATTTCAATATTGGTAAGATTAGGCTCTTGGCCGGAGATTTGTGTTGTGGTCGTAAATAATTCTACGAGAGCACACGGGGATAATTCCGAACTTCATTTTAGTAGGTAGGTACGTCAATTTTCAGAATCAGATCAGTTTTTCAAGAGATTATCTCCTAAATCTGAACTTACAAACACCACCTCCTCATTCATAATAGATTGTGATAATTTTTCCTGCTTTTTTAACGTCTGTCTTTACCTTGTTCTTGGAATTGATGAGACTAATGGCAATGTATTATGTTTACAGTGCAACACGGATGTTTTGGGACATGAATGAAATTGTCCGGATGACGTTGTTGGTATACATTTTTCAATTGTATTGAAAGAATACAAAAAGAAGAAAGAAAAACATGTCTTCCAAGTATCAATCGGTGCTCCGTGCTTCCGATTAATCTTAATGCTAAATACCTAATGATCTCGCCAGTGATCCCAATGGTTGGGTGGAGGTTTACCTTACTGTAAACCTTCATTTACCGGGGCGAGTTTATTGCCATCCAATCCAAGTCTGAAATAAAAAAATATTGAAGGAAAAATTCAATAACTTCGCATTTAGCCCAGCCTAGAAATCAAAACCACCTCTTGCACAGCAGTTCAGCTAACGACCACTAGATCAATGAGTTTAAATGCAGAGAAAAATGTTAATGCGTCAATCACGACGGCCCACACTATATCTAACACTTTAATAATTAAACTTTAGTGAAAATTATCAGTGAACTTGTTATAGAATTAATAAAGATTGTAACTGATAGAGTTAAACAACATGCAATACCAATTAGCATTAGGGTCAATGTTATTCGATACCTAATATCAACATTAACATTTAACACTCCCTAAACTGGTATACCAGCAAGAATATTATCAAACTATGTACAAAATGCTCAAGTAATTGAAGACAACAACGATTTTGTAACTGTTATCCATAACGATGCCATAAAATAGTAGTTTAACTAAAATGTATTCAGGCTCTGGACCGTGGGTGATCATTAAAACCAGCAAAACTTGCAAAAGGTACATCAGTGGACAAACTAGCATTCCTCGAGGCGATTGTTTGGACCGAGGTGTATGCAAATGGACAAAATATTCGTCACCGCCCATTATACTGATATGATAATAACTAAACTGAATTAAAGGTATCCTAAGGCACCTCTTACTCAGTCAAACTGGTTGTTGTAATGTCTGCGGCTTGTATAATGAAGGTATGTACTTATCTACTTGTATCTTGTATTGGCCGTTAACCAAAATAGACTTATTGGAGAACCAACCTGACTACAAAATGGAGTAGTTCCTATTTTATGGTCTTCCTGTGTGAAATACCTAATAGGAAGAATGTAGGACTTTGTAAATGTTATGAAAAGATTGAGCAGAGATAATCTATTTGATCTTTAGAAAAACACAATCGCATATAGTCTCAATGTAAAAGACCAATGAGATTTAGTTGACTCTGTGAACTGATCTGACAATGCAAGCTTTACACACAAAACTCGCTGGACGAGGAAAAATCCTCGTTTCTTCAAAAAGGAGTCTTTCTAAAAAGGGATATAGACCAAGGTTAAAATGCAAAGCAATCACATTCAGTCAGACTAAGAAGCTACCCGCTTTGTCCTTCAATATTAGCCAGTTAGTAACATTAGCCAAAGATACAATTAAACCAATCAAGATCTAAGCTAAACCAGAGTAGATTTATTGGTAGCTTGAAAAACGGCAGGACAAGCGTATTAGGCTTTTAATCAAGCTATGCAAATAGTGGTATACAGTCGCTCGTCGAACTGTCGGAGTGTCGGGATATTGGGTCGCAATTAAAATACTAGCCTCATTAACTGGACACTAGGTAAAGTAGGAAAGAAGGTCTACTGCAGTCATGAAACAGCGTTTTTTGCCTTGAGAGTGGGACTGTACGTAGCTTCATTAATTTTTAGGGTTCCGTAGTCAACAAGGAACCCTTATAGTTTCGCCATGTCCGTCCGTCCGTCTGTCCGCAGTTTAGCTCAGAGACGCACAGTACTAGAGAGCTGTAATTTGGTGTAAATATACGGATTTGTTGTGCCGAAAAAGTGGTAAAATAAAATCTCGTAAAATATTTTTTTTTAGGGTACCTCCTGTACTTACACGTAAAGTGAGGTTTTTTTTTTCTCGCGTACCCCTTAGTGTGAGGTATCATTAAATAGGCCTTTAAAAAATAATGATAGTTTCCATTAACAGTTTTTTGATAAAAAAATTCGTTTGTGAAATATTAAGCTTTAAAGTGCTAAATTTTGCTCGATTTGAGTGTCCCCCCCTCTACTAGCTAAACGGTTATGTTTGGGGGTGTGAAAAAATTCACAATAGTAGTATATATAACAAAGTTTAAAAGAAAATTATCATGACTAAGTAGGCTTTACAACTTTACGAGTAATAGTCGACCAACTTATAAAATGTACTTGGTTATCATATTTTCTTAAACAAAATGTATCGGAGAACATGCTCTTCAACTGCAAGTGTAAGTTTGTCAACTTTATTTTTACAGCTATAAAGATGGGTATGTTTTGGGGATAGGTAGGTTTTTATTGTCAACTATCTTTAAGTTTAACTAACTTCAAAAAAAGGAGGAGGTTCTCAATTCGTCGTAAGCTGTTTTTTGTGTATTTTCCCTGATTTCTCAAAGACTCCTGGACCGATTTTGAAAATTCTTCTTTTTAAAATTAAATTCAGCGAATCAGTTTAGTTAGTTCGCATAAGTATTTTGATGGGCAACTACGGACGAAAAATTACAATGAAGAGACAAAAAACCGGCCAAGTGCGTGTCGGGCCACGCACAGTGTAGGGTACACTGTGCGTGGCCCGACACGCACTTGGCCGGTTTTTTGTTTCTTCATTGTAATTTTTTGACTATTCAAAAGTCACTGTAATGGTATAATTGAATTTCAGTTTAAACTGAAGCTTAGAGTTAAGTCTTCCTTGAGTACTTTTTTTCGGAATGAAAGTTACGCTATTTACAGACGCCAGTAGGTCAACCTACCCTGAACCTACCCCATATGTAAAATTTTACCAATCAAACATTAAACCTTCCACTATTGTGATTAGGTTGAAAATTTACTATATAATTGACAATTTGAGGTAGGTTCTGGCAAGTCCAAAACAGGATGACCGTTTCAGAGTTTGACGTGAAAATGTCACAAACAAACTTTACATTCGCATAAAGGAAAGCATAGCATGCCCTAGCATGACTTTTCTAATTTTTGTGACTATAAAGTAAACCGAAACTTTGACGTTTATTTGATGGAAAAAATTAGTACACACTTACCTTGGTCGAACACTAAAGTTCGCTTTTTCAATTTTACACGCAAAAATACAGCAAATCATGTGATAAGGCTTCTGATTAGAATTTTTCAAAGAAAAAAGGTTCTTAAACTTCTGAACATGTTTCTAGTGTTCTAAACAGGACAGTGCGCCGGCGCCGCCATTGCACCTATGTATCTAGTTACTCGCACAATTTGCTGTTTCCTTTTTAACGAGCGTTCTATTGTTGCTAAATGTTTACTCGTTTAGGGCTTCAGTGAACTTTTTAATTTCCGGAGTGATGTTAGCAAGTGTGAAAGTATCATGTTTAGTATCTACCTAATTGTTGTTTTGAGTGTAACGCACGCGGTATTAATTACTTCTTAGTTAGGTTTTACGGAAACATATAGGCATAGTAACCCACTAAATACTAAAATTATTAAATGTAGTAAGTAATAATCTATATTTCAGGTCTCTAACTTTCTACGTACGTAGAACGTTTTTTTAGATTTATTGCTCCTGACTCTAGTCAGAGGTAACATACGATACAGTGAGCTGGTCCAGATGAAAAAGCCGGTTCACTCTAACTTTGGATAAATTCGGATAGTTTGTATGCGTTCGAGAACTCAGACGCAGGTAGGTAAGTCTTTCCACTTTTATTATGTTCTAGTTGGTCTTTTCACATATTTCTTTGTTCCAAAAAAGTAAGTCTACTACGTATTGTGAATTATTTATATCATTTTAGAACTCAACTAACAACCGATTTGTTCAAACCAGCAAGAGATTGCGCAAAGAAAGATTCTCTTTCATCCACTTCCCACATTACATTTTAATGTTCTTCTTAACACTCAATAAAACCTACGATTTCTCCTTTACCGATATAAAAGCCATAACTCATCACAGTTTTTTTAAATACTAATTAATTTTACATATTGTATTTCGAAAACATTTAATTATATAATATCTCAGTGTTAGAATTACATTAATCATTGTGATTGTAACAGCACAATAAAGTTCTCCATCGCTGGAGACATATAAATCTATCGCGGTGTCATATTACTCGTCCTTGCAATCCGTGTTAGGTTATATTTTGACCTACATAATTACGATTATCATATCTACAACCTACGTAAAACTGCAATCCTAAGTAAAGCTGAAATATTTGATTTAGAACCTCCTTCTCCTTGTTACCAATCAATCAACTTAAATAGTTCAGTCCTTTGTAGGATAGGCACACCATTGAAATAGGTATTTAAGATTTTAAATATTTTTCTAAGATTTAGATAATTTATTCCCGTAGATTTTCATACTGCATGTACGAGTATCTCAAATGAGTCCTTCGTGTCTGTGTGGAGAGAAAGAGACCAGGAGTCAAATATTAAAAAATTACCCTGTTTCTTCGTTTGGCCTTCGCCTACCAGGGCTGTAGTACCCAGTTTAGATTTTGAGGAGCTCGTGGCTAAATAATCACAGCCGCACAGGCCGATCTTTGGCTCTACAGGGCCTCGTCAGTTGGACAAGGAAGCCTGAGGCATCGTGTCCTAGCGAGTTTCCTCATGCCTCCAAGCACGTAAAGCCGTTGGTAACGGCTGTCATTTGTACATCATTGACAGTCGTTCCTGTTAGTCAGAAGCACTAAAGTCTGTACCAGTCTTACCATGTCCTGCAGCCGATATTAAAACCCAGTTACTGGGTTATGGAGGTCCGACAGGCAGTCGCTTACGATGTAAAATACTGATATCCAGCTGAATTTGGTTTGACTGGAAGCCGACCCCAATATAGTTGGGAAAAGGCTAGGCAGATGATGAATTAATTTAGCATTGTTACTGTATGAAAATAAGAAATATGGCTCTGTAGTGCACTAAAAAATTGATATGGGAATGCAATAATTAATATCATAACACCGAATATATAGTTTTAGATGTAAAAAAAGCATTTGGAAGCTTTCAAAGTGCCTTTTATACACCTGATAAGGTTACAACATCAAATTCAGTGTTTTAATTGCATTCCTATTGCATTTTTTTAATTAAAACTTCTAAATATTTGGCAGCTTTTTGCGACGTTGCCAACTTTCAGAATAAGCAGCCTTAAACATAAAACCCTCTCTGTGGTATACTACCCGCAGAACATTCTTTAGAAAGTACAGCTCATCGTATTATCATTTTCTCAGGCCTCCACCACACCGGTAACATTATTAAACACAGATACAAGAAATGTAAACATTACAAATTACAATATCAAGTAGTTTATAAACTTGTTATCATTGTACGCAAGTAGCATGAGTCAGAGAAGAAATGGGTTACAATGTACAATGTTCCGTCACTGTCACAAGATAAGTACACTGATTTGATCTTTAAACTCTACAACTTATAATAGTATCTTATTATTAATGTCTGCTAATGCTTTAAGTTCTGTTTCGTCTAAGGAAATGGGCACGAAGCTATGAGCTATGTCCTCCTAGCAGTTCCAGTGTCAACTGCACCATTGGCGACATTTAACCTGAGGTGATCGCTAGGCCATCCCCCAGCCATGGCTATGGTAGGCCACACTAGGACGGCACCAGAGCTAGATCGCAATCCTGTCGGAATCCGGTTTTGGTGTGAAAGATTTTTACTGTGTTAGGTCGGTACGCAATGAATGTAGTTCTGGTTTCTTCCAGACTTGATTGAGGACACGACCAAATCCAAAGTTATAAAAATCTTAGTTGCCGAGGTGTTTATAAGTCCTATCTCTATATCATTTATGAGATGCGGCGATGTAACACAACGTACCGAAGAGCAAAGAATTGAGTTTGACTTTAAAGGAAGCAGCCGCTTTGTAGTAAAAAATATACTTAGGTAGGTACCACGTTTGTGGCTTCACCTAACCATATCTAATATCTTTAAACGAGCAATTTTTGTATAAGTATTTATTTATATATAATCAGGATCTCGGAAACGGCTCCAAGGATTTTCATGAAATTTACGGATTACGGGTTTTTTAACTCAAGGAATCGATTTATCGAGGTCCCAGGTTCGAGAAAAGCTCGGTTTCCGTGATTATAGGTAGACATTTTAAAAACCGAGCGAAGCTCGGTCAACCAGATATTATAGGAATTAATTTAAACATTCATTACATGTTACTGTATTTTAGAAACCGGCCCATACAACGCAACGCTTAGTTTCGGGAACAATCCGTTGGAGAACTTTGGGGTGATTTGTATCACCGAAATGATCATCAAACATAAGTTAGATGTAGGTAAACTATATTGTTGGATCTTACTTCATGTACTACCTAATCATTCATCTTACATCATCATCCGATGTTAAGATTCTCCAGCTAATTTATGACATCACTAAAGCGCGAGCGATTCTCACACGACGCGAATCTTCCGCGAGGTCGTGCAGTGAAGCGGATCTCACCCTGCCTGTATGAAATCTATTGGTGCTTGCATTGATGTGGGGCAACTCAACTGACTACGATAAAGCATTTGTTGTACAAAAAAAGTGTGTCAGGGCTATTTGCGGTGCAGGTCCTCTTGAATCTTGCCGGCCTTTATTCAAAAAGCTTAAATTATTAACTCTAACTGGTATGTATTTGTTTGAGGTATCGGTGTTTGTAAGGAAACATAGTGATTTTTTTAGATTCAAAGGTGACAATTATACTAAGCAAAGACCGAGAGATCCCACCAAGATTTTAGTACCATTTTGTAATACTTACAACGCTAAGCAAAAAAAAATGTATTTCATATGTGTATCACTATTTTTAATAAGTTACCCAGAAACATAAGAGAACTACCATTTAAATATTTTAAAAATAAACTTCGTTTCATTGAGAATTGTTTCTACAGTTTACAGGAATTTTTAGAACATAGATTTAAATGACATTGTGTTGTACTTACTTTAAAAATCTCAACATTAGCATAAGAACACCTTATTGTAACTCTAAATTTTAAAACATTATGTACCTTATTAAATGAGAAATTTGCATGCCCTAAACAGGCAAAATATGGTTTGTGCCTAAACCACCATTATAACAACTGGTAGTACCTGTATTTTAAGCAAATAAATGATTCTTATTCTTATTCATTATGTTTATTGTTGACTTTTCCATAAACTGCTATAAAATCCTTCGTCACGAGCTGTCTTTTTATTATCGTGGTAGGTAAAATCATCAAATGAGTCCTCCCACCTCTGACCCCGGGAAGGAGTGGAGGGACTGTCAGACTTGTGCTGACCTAAATCCACGGTGATCCATCAATAGTCCTTTACGTTCCAGGGTCACGGTTAGTTGATAAGACAGTCCCGCAAGCCGGAGGCAGTCCCACGACGCCGGATGACTACATAGATGCATAGAATACACTAATAAAGTGTATTGTATTGGCAGTACACCAAAATTGTTCCAAAAAAAATACTAACAGCTGTATCAGCGAATCTTAGGTTTAATTCATACTAGCGCAGAGTTGAAGCTGAAAATTAGCAAAGTTGCACGAAATCAGCGTTGCTCGCTCGTGCTCAAAATTTCATTGAAAGCAGCGCGCAATTTTTTATAAATTTTTCATTCACTCAGAATAATATGTGCATTTCCAAAGTAAATTTTTTCATTAGCAAATACACCCGTAATTCAAAAATTACGGGTGAATTTGCTACGACGAAACTTCGATGCGCTAGCTTGTATGAATTAACCCTTATTATGGTTGCCACGGATGCTGTCACTACATGATAAACGGCGAAGGAAGACATGGTAGAAACTTCAATGCTAATAATACCAACCTGTGTAATACCTGACTACCATATTTTGCGCTTCCTGTCACGAACGTTAGGCGCAAAAAACCTGATCAAGATAGTTGTGGCAACGAAAAACAATAGTTTTAGTATGCTGTCGGTGTTTTTAAGGTAGGTGCCCCGACGGAAAAGTAAATATAGATAGTTTTTTTACAGATAAATGTGGTAGAGTTGGCCATTTCGATTTCATCATGGCTCATTGATAAAAAGTTACATCTTTTCTCACTACTTCTATAAAAACCTTAAGTAAGCAAGCAGTAATGCTCGTGAAGGAGGCGGGCCGCGAGAGGGAGAGGACAGCGCCGGCAGACGGTCTCCGGCCACCGTAGGCGCGGGCATGCGGACAGCGAGTAAGGGCAACTCGCTGTCCGACCATGGACCATGCCCGGGTCGACGGAGGTCGAAGGGCTTCAAGTCAAAACTGCTGGACCGATTGATGGTCAAGTCTGATTCTTACTTCCACTCCGCCTAGAGCGAGAACCTATAGTTTTGCAAACTAAAATAAATGGTTATTATGAACTATCTGAGTGCGGAATTACATTCAAGTATGTTCGATACTATTTTTATATCACAAAAAAATGCATTTTTTTATAGATTGCTTGTACGAATTGGGTATTAATTTTGGTGCCGCTGTATGCAAGTGAAAATGAGCACACTTAGTGAGTCAGACTTTTCAATTCATCCTACTTATAAATTGTTTAGTGTTTATTACTTCCTGGCTACTTCGTGTTATTAGTAGATAGTTAATTTACTCATTAGTTTGTCTATTGGCAATTCTGTGTTGTTTATTATTTAATGATTATTACTCATGTTGTTTTTTGCACACTTTCTTGAACGAGTTCATGTCGGGTCTTCTCGTGTGAGGTATTACCATCATGCGTGCCTGCCTATTGCTGATTAGTAACATGAATTATGTCTTTTTCTGGTTCTAGGCCATGGCAGTTCCACAAGATATTTTCTTACAAGATTTTGAGAGCAGTAAGTCTTGTAAAGCGTGGCCGTCTCCGTCAAACCTGGCGACGCACCGTGCTAGCGGAAGCGGCGAGCATTGGATTGACGTGGAGCGAGGTGAAGCGTGAAGCTCAAGACAGATCGCGATGGAAGACATCTGTGGAAGCCCTCTGCCCCATCTAGGGGACATAGGACCTTAAGTCAAGTCTTGTGCTGAAATAACACACTCGAACCCACGATTCACAATTCGTATAGGCTGTTATCAGTAGGCCAGCACTGCTCCTTTCTTATTTCATCTATATTGGTCCACTTCTAGGCAGAGGTGTTCCTCATAACCGTCTACTCCATGTCTACTCTTTTGTGCAGTTTTCTCCGGCTAATCCGTATAAGGGTCCTTCTTAATGCTTCGGGCGTCATTATCCTCAACGAAAGCCTCAAAATTGAAGATTGAGCCATAAACGCCCCTTAATCGTCATGCCAGCGTTTTCTAGGCATCCCTCAGCAACGACACAACCTCTGCTTGTATACAAGTAAAATTGCTCAACAAAATCTCAGTCATTCGCGAGTTATTCTCCAGTCCGAATACCAATCACTCCATGCCCACTTCAAACGGGTCCAGTGCAGAAATTTATCATTTACGAACGACTAGCTCAGTGTATACAGGACTAGGTTTTGAGTGTGGCTTCACTCGCGTTATGATCAGAGATTATAAGCCTATACAATCGAGGATAAAGAAATCTTTCTCGAATTTTCGGAGTTAGAACAGTCTTTCGAAAAATTACCCGTTACTTCCAAGCCACTCGCCTTTATAATATTTTTAAAGATTATAGACTAGACTTTGGGGTAGGTGGGATCCTCCTAGCAAACTTACCGGGCAGCGAAGCCATCGGCTGTCAATAACAGGCTTGGCTGTCAATAACTGGCTTGGCTGTCAATAACTGGCTTGGCTGCCAATAACTGGCTTGGCTGACTCGCGATCACCAGTGGTGCGCAGGAGTTCCAGATCCTTTTGGGTGAGCTCGTCCGCTCTATCCAAGTTCCTATCTTGGCTTCTGGGCTAGATTAAGGCCAGGATATTTGCTCTTCGGCTTAACAAAATCAAAAAAGTGAAACAAAAGTACTGTTGTATTTTACAAAATTGGCTCCTGCCGTATTGAGAGGATTTTATCGAAATTGGTCGCTTAGTTTTACAGATCAGCGCGTACGAACAAATTGACACATGATTTTAATGTTACTAAGATGCAGAGTTAGACATTGCCAAATCATTTCATTACAATTGATGAATGAATCGGGTCCCGGCTCAATATTATCGTCGCTGCCATCAATTCACTCGGTAACGTAATAGGAGCGGCCTACGCGTTCCCTTCACCGTTTCTAACTTATCATGCGATACTCCTCAGCAGGTTAGTGGACTAAAGTTAGGTGTTACGACATTTTAGTTAGGTTTAGTATTACGTTTAATTGTAGATAGATTTAACTTTTGGCGCCATGGTGAAGGGAAATATCTTGAAGAAACCGAAATGTACTTGAAAAATTGTTCGATAACTTTGGCATCTAGCATCTACTTTGCCTTATCATTAGTCTCGTTAGCAGGGCGATAATTATCACTTATCGTCTTCTTCCGAGTAATCTCGTGTGGAGAGACGGTTTTAGAGTTCCGTAAGGAACGGTGTCGATCGATTTATTAGTCGAACTATTGCTTCTCAAAATCGGGGCCTTGTCAAAATAATTAATTGGCGAATTTCGGGATGGCACTCAAGAATAGGAAGTGTTTCCAAGGCTGTTTCAAATTCTTGACGATTTCAGATTTGATTTATTTGAAAAACGTCTTTGAGCAAAATCTGAATGTTTTTTTGAACAAAATTTAATTGAGCACAAAAATGTTGAGGAGTCAGTTTCAACTGACCGGTTAATGTTTTGTGACTGTTGGTTATTGCACCTGTATAAGTTATAAGATTCTGGTCACAGAACCTTAAGTATGGAGGGGATAATCTCCGGAAGTAATGAAACGATTTTAAAAATTGTTTCACTGGTCGAAAGCTACATTATTCGTGAGTGCTATAGGCTATAAATTATAAAGATATCATGTATATTTTACCGCCCAACGAAGTGGGCACGGGTCAGCTAGTTGAGCATAAAAATGTTGAGGAGTCAGTTTCAACTGAGCCGTCAATGTTTTGTGACTGTTGGATATTGTACCTGGATAAGTTTTAGGATTCTGAACACAGCACAGCTATACTTTATTATTTACGGCAATAAATATAAATCAGCCTACTCCACTTTCCCGTTGGAAAGAGTCTAGACCGTGACCTAGGAATTAAGGTTAGAGACAATTAATGTTTGAGCATTCAAAAATAATGCAAAAACGATATTATAATAACTATAATATTTTGCTCCAAACATAAATACATTTCACACATTTTATTAGCATATGCAAATCTTAAATTAATGCAAAATTATTTGCAATATTTTTGCATATCATAAACATATTGTATTACTTATATAATATCCCGTTATGACCTGCGCTTAAAATAGTTTAAATTCTTTAGAGTGTATCGGTATTCAACGTGATATAATTTTGGCATATTGTTTTCCATTTGCATAGATAATAAAACAGTTATTTATAGGGAACTTCACTCACAGTAAACTGGGAATGCATCGATGTTCTGGAGGTATAAAAATACCACTAACAGAAACTTAATAAAATAAAACAGGTAATTTTCGAAAAAAATGAAATTTATTTTATTGCTTCCTAAACTGAGTTAGAAGAGACCGTTTAACGAATTTTCTCGCAATTCATTTTATGAATCTGCTTAATTGGCCTTTTAGACCCCCTGACCTACCAGAAGCTAACGCTAACCCTTCGAAAACCGCAAGTGGGACAACAACGTCTTATTCAAAAATACTAGTACGGAACCTGCAACGGTTCACTGCGTCACAATTGACCGCCTGTCCCCGTTATCTCACTCTTATTACATACGTGTGACGGAGACGGTAACATTAATTTAGTGCGTGCGTATACGCAGCTTTGTCCTACTTTCGCTCATTTTGACGAATACGTGAAAATGATGTATTACAAGGCTTTTGACGCGGAACCTCTTATTATCCGGCGTTTAACGCAAGGTCAAAGATACCTTTTTTATCGGAAGACCCTTAGTTTTGATGGACAACCGACGGACAGATGAACGATGGATGTTACGAGTAGATAGACGGTTACTTCTTATGTTTTGTTTTAACTTTTATTATTTATACGCAATTAAATGTTATTACTATGAATTAAAAGGTTTATTGATTCGTTTACGTTTTATGCTTTGTTAATAGAACCAAGGTTCGAACCGTTGGTTAGAAAAGTGTCTAATAGATGACATTTATTTGTTTATTTACAAAAGTATATTATTTAAAGTTTAAAATCAATAACATTTAAATGTAAACTAAACTAATCTCCAACAATGAACTAGGCAATATTTATTAAAATGGCAACAAAAAATCCTCAATAATTAAATAGATTATTTTTACAAAGGTTCAGTCACATGAATGAAATGAATGAATGAATGGGTTTAGGAAGATGATAATAAAATATTGTTCTAATAATCTCTTTTATAAGTGGAATGTCCTCTACATTGCTAATAAATAATACTTAGTGTCATCAAACTAGTCCTTATTTAAAACTGTAATAATAAAAACATCCGTCTTTAGACGATTTAATTTAAAACTAATATTTAAATGTCAACGTTATTTGCATAATTATTTTTGTTATAGGACGTTACCACCAACCTATTATACCCAATCAAGTAGCGGTGATTTATTTATAACACCTGTTTTAATCGTGTATTGATTTATATACATTATTAATTATTAATAATCTATGAAAAAACTTAAATGGCTATAAAAAAATATGTAGAAGAAAGGATAAACGTGATGGGGCGTCAAAATTCGTAAATCGAATTCTGATCTACAAAAATGATCTCATTTATTTTTAAGGTTCCGTAAGTCGAAATGAAAAAGCGAAACCCTTATTTATAGGATCACTTGTGGTGCGTTCGTCCGTCCCTTTACATTATTTTATTTTCGTTCTTTAAAAGTATATTTACAGGGTGGTCGTTAGAAGGTGACAACATCTTTCCTTGAGAACAAAATACATCGAATAAGAAGAATACAGATTTAATTAAAACTAAGATCATCCGTTCTACAAAACAATCACAGGATGTTGTTTTCACAAACCTTAAAAATAAAAGTCATCTAAATTCTCTCTTCCACAATACAACGATTCCAGTCGAGTCACAATAAAAACAAAACAGGATCAGTTTGAATTTCTTCAATGGTTCATTATCTCTGTTGATTCATTAACGAAGCGGACGTCTGCTGAGAGATTAGTCTGCACAGCACGTACGAAATTGCTAAACCGAGGTTTAATAGTAAAAAGTGTTGCATAACGACATGCCCAGGCGCAGGTACGCGGTAGCTCAGCGTTCATACTTTTGCGGTCATTGGTTGGAGGCAGAAGAACTAGTGTAAGCTGGTATGATGATTCTGGAGTTCGATTTAGATGAAGCTTGTCTTGTTTTTTTTTTTACTGATATTTACAATAATTTATTTAGAAGTTTAAAATGAATATTTTTTTTATGAAAAAAACTAAACATAAAAAACTCTTTGCTCATCCTAATTCAGGCATTTTAAAATCATTAATCGTTATTTTGTTCAGAAACTGATATCCGAAATGTATCCGAAACGTTTTTTTTTTATTTCGTCTAAAACCAGATTTGAAAGCATGCAATCAATGTGAAATGTGAATGCAGATCTAATCGCTTCAAGTTGAAAGTTGCAAATTGACATGTAATAGACCAACAGGTAAATGGTTGATTCGATAGCCACACGTTATAAAATGCGCAAAAAAAAAAACAATGTAGAATAAAAAGCTTAATTTCAAATAACCACATAATGTGGTCTGATTTTAATGTTTTTACTGTGGGAATTTTAATTCATAAGCCAGTTTGTCTCCGATCATAATCATCGATAACATCCTTTTCACATCAAAGCAGATAATTTGCATTATCGAACGTTGTTTCGGCTGATTAAACTTTGATGTGGCGTTTCCTGTCTCGTTAAACCAAATTAAATGGTATTGAATGACCAGTGTAAGTTGGTACTTTGTAAATTACCGAACGAAATTCGAACATTTTGAATTTGGCACTTTTTTGACATTTACCATAATCAAGTTCGTCTATGGCAAATTATTTTTTCTTTAAGCGTTTGAAAGACATTGACACTTGTAAATTTGATCTGAAATTGTCTGTGGAAACTGTAATGAAAAAACAAAATGGCAGCGTTAGTTCCTAATATAGTCACGCGCCAAAAAAAGGTGCAGCGCATTACCAGGCCGTTATGGAATACCAAGATATTCTGGTCCCTACAGCTTTCTTTATCTTTAGCCCATAGATAATAACGGGCCTTTTCCCCAGTAAATTAATAAACGTATGTGTATGTGGATCAATTGACAGCGTAATTATAGACTGCACCAAAGTTTTTGCCGTAATTAATACTTGCCATTATCAACTGTTTACAATGGAGATCTTTTTATTGGTTTATTAACGGAAGTAGAGTTTGAAAACACGTTTTGAAAGTGATTGTTTGACTAACGAACACTAACTGCTTATTTTCGAATAGAAATTAATTCACGACATAAGTATCAAGCAGTAGATTGATTGGGGTATAATAACCTTTTTATAGAAGACGCTTAAATGTTTAATCAAATTCCATTACGTTCTACAAAAAAGTTCCATCGGTCATTCTCGGCGTAAATCGTCAAACGTCGGATAGTTCTCGTTTCAAAGTTGTCAGCAATTAGAGGGACGTTTTTGCCATGCCGTTGTACAGTTAGTGTGTCCAGGTCGTCTTCCTTAGAAGGAGACTGGTCCCGTCCCGGCGGAATGCGTCAATATTGTGCCGCGTTCCGCCACTGCGCCTGCGCAGGCCCGCGGTCAACTTAGCGGCACTAGCTCCCATTCATACGAACAAAATGTTTACCGGTTTTGGCATTTTTTTTTTCGTTGTGCGATGAACCTGTTGTGTTATTTAGATGTTTGTGAGTGATTGGTGAGCAAGGAGTTATGATAGCAAAAAGTTTTGGGCTGCTGTGTTTGGGTTTGTGAGCTTTGAAAGTTATTATAGGCGTGTCATGTGGACAATGTTTTTGGATCAAGTTTGGAATGTGATCAGCAATCAACTTCGAGTGCTTTTACTCGTAATTTGCAGTAGATACGCTGATTCAGAGCTCTAATTAAATTAGTTGTAACTTGTTAAACTTCTTTTATAATAACTGTGCAACATAATTCAAACCGTACAAAGATAATGAGCAGATAGAGTGGTAAGTATTTTCTCCCCTAGATAAAACTAAAATGCCCATAAGTGCCCACTAAAAAAGGGACACTTCCTGATCTAAACGAGCTAGTTGTCTCCATGTAAGCGGTAATGATGTGCAACGTAAGTCATTGAGAGGGTCGTCACGTATGACGGTATGAATGATAGGTGCGCCTGCGCAGGCGGCCCATTACGGACCGAGGAACAGCCATTACTGCAATTGTATCCACTTGTGGACTAGGGGAGATGGCATTTCGCTCGTTTGAAAGTACCCTATGTATAAATCTGCTTAACCCTTTAGCTCGCAACGACAAGCCGGCTCAACGCTCACTTTAAAAAAATGGTGATCAAAAATTTGACACTTTTTATAAGTTTTTATTTGATCCCCACAATTAATAACTAAAAGCAATTGTAAAAAGAAAATAGTTTGACATTTCTGTAGACATTTTACGTCAGTTTTTATCAGAATGGCATTACGGTCGCAGTGACACCGCGGATTAAAAATAATTTAATTGCATAAAAAATATTTTTGAGAGTTTTTTCTGATAGTGGACACCGGTATTTTATTTCTAGAAGGCTATTTTATTATTATAATTACAAATTACTACATTGTATTGACTAACTTTCGAGCATAGAGTTCATAAAGTGATATGTTGAATATTCTCAACGTTGCGCCTTAACCAGAAAAGTACTACGTAATATGCATGTTGAGCATGTTCAACATTGCGGCTTTGCTAATGATTTACTTAGCATGAATATATATTTAAAAAAATATATATATTGGTGTTTTGTCCAATATATTTTATTTATTGACATGCTGTGGATGTGTTTTCATGTTTTTTTGTTCTGCTAGTTTCAGACTTAAGCCGATTTGGCAAAGAACGCTGAAAGTTATGTCACTATTTTCGCCAAAGAATGCTCCATCAGAAAGTAGCAGTACCTACTAGTACTGACGATGAAGTTATTTGAAGACAGGATGAAAGAACGTTAAACCTTTTGTTCTAGCTCCAAACCCTGGTCATAGCCTTAGTCATTAAATAACTTGGACCTTGATAGTTCTACAGATGAGTCTCTCACGCCTGTCTTATCTGATAAAAAAACTGGTCGATAGAACAGTTTTTTCATCGGATAAGACTCGTCATGAATACCATGTTCCCTCCATAGAAAACTTCACATCACTTTCCAGTTCCCCAGTCAGTTTCACCTACTTGATCACCTCAAGTTTCATCTATTTTGTCACCTAAGTTTCATCTGTCTTATCGCCACAAGTTTCTACAAATATATCGCTCCAAAAGACGAGCAAATACAGTACCTAAAATTGAAGCATATTAAACAACAAGTAAGCGAGAAAACTGTCGTGGAAAACGGGTAAATGGAAAACTGCTGAAAAATTAAGACATGCAGCACTTTTAGAACCAACAGTGTACTTGAAGTTCAAAAAAACCTGTAAAAGTAGTCTCCTTTAGACTACTTTTACAGGTTTTTTTTTTCAGAAGATGTTGGCAATAATTGATTAAAGATCATACAACATACATCCTTAAATTCTGTACAAAATGATGCTGCCAAATATCTCTAATGGGAACAAATATCTCTCCAAATATCACTATCGGGACTTTTAAGCCATAACTCTTATGATGGGGGTAGTAGAAATATCATCATAAAGGATTATTGGAGTAGTGAATTAAAATATCTTCCGATTGCAGATGTCATGCCGGTCAAAATGTACGAAAAAATCAGAAAAAATCTTATCTTACGATTTTTTTTTGTATCAAAAAGGACCAGTTCTTATAACTATCATGTGTTATAGTAGATACCTAAGGTGATTTATCGTTCATTTTTATAATTGTCATGACTGATTCTTCTTTTTATGTCTTTTTCAATTGTATTTTTTATATAAAATGCGTGATAATGTGAATAAGGGTTTATTTTATTAAATTCATAAAAACCTACATATATCGCGATGTTGAAAATACTCAACGTTCATTTTACCTCCTTATTTCTTCAATACATCGCAACGTTGAGTATTTTTAACATATGTTTTTCCAGGGACTACACAAACAAGATTTTTTAACACATTTTTCTGTACATATTATACACTATTAATAAACATATAAACTAAAAAAAAAACACAAAAATACGGATTTTGTTTCCTTGCGAACTAAAGGGTTAATGTGACCTTATACTTTTAGTTATGGTACCTTTTAAGAGGTCATATTATTATGAAAAATTTATTCGATGTAACGAATCCTGAAACGTTTGTGATTGTGAACAGCTGATTTCTTTATTCAGTGAATCTTCAAAAAGTTTAGGGTAGACAAAAACTAAGGTAGGTTGAAAATCTAGGTCGTTTACAACTTGAATGGCACGTTTAGTTCAGTTACTAAACGATCGATTGCAGTGTTCAGGT
Organism: Agrotis segetum; assembly: GCA_036375495.1. NCBI lineage: Eukaryota > Metazoa > Arthropoda > Insecta > Lepidoptera > Noctuidae > Agrotis > Agrotis segetum. The sequence goes on from JAQSVV010000045.1 coordinate 1,519,727, forward strand.
ACGTCGGTTCAGTTCCCTCATAGGTCAAATATAATTATTTGGAAGTTTGTAATTTTAAAAGTAAAAAGTTGTGTGTGTATAACCTTTACAACATGGCAGCTGTACAACTTTTTCAATATGTTGAAAATTTAGACAAAAATAGGTTCTTTAACAAAATAATTTTGTATTTCAGCAACTCCTTCGAAGTCCTAATAAATTTAAAAGAGAATGAGAAGTGTTCATCCATCCATTCAGACATTATGGTTTCTGCTACATTTGTCTATGAGAAAGTTTACCATCGCGAATTATTGCGTGCAGATTACATAATTAATTATAATTAAATGCCATTCATACATGGCATTAAGTCCAAGATTAGAAAGTAATAGAAACTAAATACGGATTGCAATCACATATCAATCTTTTACTCGTGTTCCCGTATTGACAAGTTGAAGTGTCAATAGACTTCATGACTTCACACACACTGAATTGCGAGAAACTCGTCCCAGTTTCCACCATACATAAACCATACAAGTTTCCATTAATTTCCTTTTAGTTTTACACTTATTAGTACCTGAATCCAATCGTGTTGTATTAATAAAATAATTTATTTTCACCTGATTTATGGAGTTAGGAAATTATATTCGTTATTCTGGTCTGTTTTATGGTCAGTGCCTAATCAATGGCTGACAAGTACTGAGTGCTTGATCGCAATGCCTCTTGAAGTGCTATTGGGTTAATTGTAATCACATCCTCAGTCGTAGCCAAATGTATCACGAAGAGATTGTTTTAATACAGTTGTCTGTATCCGCCACTAAATTAGGAACCAAAAATTCACAATCTTCTTGTACTAGACGTCTCTGCAGTTGATTGAGCAGTAGAAAAAGGTTTTTCTCATAAATAAGTGCAGACACTATCCACATTCGATGGAAAAATGAAACGAATGCCATCAAGTCCGATGAAGAAAAAATTAAAAAAAAAACCTAATGGTATCTTAGAATCATTTTGTTGAGAAATGGCCAGTCTGTTTTAGCTTGAAAGTGGTTGCATTTTCAACTATGTACGTATTATAAGGTTTCCGAAAAAAGGTTTTATTCAAGAATAGCTTCAAATCCTGTCCTCTTTTGAAAGAAAAAATAAACGAAAGAGCCATGAAGTCATATGAAAAAAAAATGTAAAAAGCAAACTTAATGGCATCTAATATTTTTTTGGTATCTTATGGCCAGTGTCACCGTCGGTTTTGAATGAAAAGAGGTTGTCATTTAAAAAGTAAGAATTTAAATCTTGAATTTCTGTGATGTATTATTTGGCATGGCAGGTTGAACTGTACGCATAAATAACTGATTTACGGAAACCTTGAAGAATGAAATGCAATTTAATTTAAGCTCTGAATACTTAATTAGTGCTTTTCGAGACAAACAATGAATCATACTAATTAATTCAGAACAGGAACTTCGACTACTGATAACCTTTCACAATAAGTCAAGTTGAGCTGGTAGGTAGATTGTATGAAATGAGGAATTGTAAATGATCATTTTGTAATTAAAGCTTTCGATTGTAATACTATTTCCTTCGGGGTTTACGGAGAAATATTTAATTGAGGTACGACAATTTTCGGTGTAGTGTGTGGTCTTCAGGCAACAGGTTGTTGATACAGTTGCGTTCTGGATTCCATTCCAAATATGAATAAATTGACAATTGTTACTAATAAATCACAATTATGAAGTGTCGATTGCCATCAAAGATTATGAAATAAGATATTTTCGGTATATTGCACTAGAATTTCGCGATCTGTTAAAAATCTAACTCGCTCAAATCTTTCCAATTACCTATGGGTTCTGATTGTTATTTTCTGTTAGATTAGGTACTTGACTCTGTGGTTTTCTATTCAGCTTTTATTCTTTTAGGGTTCCGTAGTCAACAAGGAACCCTTATAGTTTCGCCATGTCCGTCCGTCCGTCCGTCCGTCCGTCCGTCCGTCCGTCCGTCCGTCTGTCCGCAGTTTAGCTCAGAGACGCACAGTACTAGAGAGCTGTAATTTGGTGTAAATATACGGATTTGTTGTGCCAAAAAAGTGGTAAAATAAAATCTCGTAAAATATTTTTTTTTAGGGTACCTCCAGTACTTACACGTAAAGTGAGGATTTTTTTTTTCTCGCGTACCCCGTAGTGTGGGGTATCATTAAATAGGTCTTTAAAAAATAATGATACTTTCCATTAACAATTTTTTGATACAAAAATTCATTTGTGAAATATTAAGCTTTAAAGTGCTAAATTTTGCTCGATTCGAGTGTCCCCCCCCCTCTACCAGCTAAACGGTTATGTTTGGGGGTATGAAAAAATTCACAATAGTAGTATATATAACGAAGTTTAAAAGAAAATTATCACGACTAAGTAGGCTTTACAACTTTACGAGTAATAGTCGACCAACTTATAAAATGTACTTGGCCATCATATTTTCTAAACAAAATGTATCGGAGACAACTGCAAATGTAAGTTTGTCAACTTTATTTTTACAGCTTTTATAGGTATGTCTTTGGGGTTATGTAGGTTTTTGTCGTCAACTATTTTTAACTAAATTCAAAAAAAGGAGGAGGTTCTAAATTCGTCGTAATCTTTATTCTTATGTATTTTCCCCGATTTCTCAAAGACTCCTGGACCGATTTTTTCTTTTAACGGAGTAAGAATTTTTTCTTATCTTATTTTTTTTCTATTTTCCGCGTGGTCTCGTGGAACTGCGGATTTGTGCAATGGAAATGAAACAAGTTGGCATAAAGACTTATTACTATTTTGAAACAATTGCCACCGTAGGACTATTGAAAAAAAAGTCCCATCAACAAATGGAAACAAACCAGCTTGTACTGTCCCACTGCTGGGTAAAGACCTCCCCCAAATTTTCCATTATATAATTTTTTCTGCTTTTTGTTATGTGTGCTACCTAACACTAGCCACCTATCCGGTGTCATGATGCACATACATTCCTATCCATCGTGACATACAGTGATTGTTCCTAGAACCATCATTATACGACCCCACAGCACATTCTGTGAACCCATTGGGAAACAGCGGCTTTTCCCACGGCTGCGACTGTGGAGCAATATGTCACTGATAAATATGTAGGGACACATTCATCTCTAACCTGCCTTGGATAATGCTGTTGGATAGACAGGATTGTTGCTAATTTATGAATTTTGAAGACCTGAGAAGAATCTAGATTTTTTTCTGTTTGACTTTGAAAAGAGTTTTTTTCTGTTTGAATTTGAAAAGAGAATTGGGCATAGTATCTTAGATGAGTTCAATTTGAAATGTTGCGCAATCAAGAAATTCAAACTCACGTGCAAGACATTAAAGTTGTATTTTATTATTATTTTATTTTTATTTTTGTATTTTATTTTTATTTAAAGTTGTATTTTATTACATTAAAGTACAACAAATTGTTCGATTTGGCACTCATTTTGTGAGAACTCTTTTTAAACTGATGAGTGTATTTTTCTAACCTTGTACACAAAAAGTTTGGGTAAATGCTTTTGGCTTCAAATGTTTTTTTATAAGGACATGATTTTGCTCCGCATAGGATCTTTATACCATTCCTATCGCAGTCCATTGTTGGACATATTATAATTATCTCTAGAGCATGGGAAAATCGTATTAAAATGTTGTTTTTTTAAGAGCAACATAATATACGTTAACTAGCTATTTTCCGTTTCCACAAGTATTAAGGTTTTACACAGTAACAGGAAATTATTAAAGTTGTCTGTTCTCAACTTCTCAGCAAAAAACATGGCTGTCTAATGCCGTTGAGGTGTGACTTCCTTGGAAGGATAATTGACAATTTATTCTTAGTAAATTGACGAACTTAAGTAGTAAGTAATACAAAACTTACGTACATAAAGAATTATACTCCACCATGTAATATTATTAAATATTAATGTATAATCGCATGTTAAACTTTCATGAGGGATATATTTATTCAGTTTACATATTTATTGCTAACGGATTTAAACAATGGGTCATGAATGGATTCTGATCGTGAATGTACTTGCATGAGCATCACATAAAATATAATTTCGATCTTTGTCTTTCCAAAATAAGGTTTGTATTTGATTGTATTGTAGATTTGGTTAAGTTGTCTGCGTATCAGATTTACTCGCTATATTCCTTCAGTATAAATATATTCTGTAAATAAAATTTGGTATTCCCAAAACGTTCTTCATTTTAGCGTTGGCAGAATACTTACGCAACTGCTATAGATTAAAATAATCCATAAAACACAGCAAAGCACGAACCGCCTGCTGCGCAAGGGTTCCGTGATACCAACATGACAATTCAAACTTAAATGTGGACCTCCACTAAACTTATTGAATAATTTATGGGGAATAAATAAGATTGAAATATAAAGTTAGAAAATTTACACAGTGTTGTAAACACAACAAAGAACTTATAGGCGTTTCCCTCAAAGCGCAAGTTGTAAATGTCAGCTTAGAGAAATGAGTGCCTTTAGAGTAGTTTAGTGGGTAGAGTAGGTAAACGATAAACTTTACAAAACTGTTGTAAATCGAACAGGTATAGCATTCTGCTGTATAATATAAATAGAAAAATCTGATAGTTCTGGACTGGCCCTATAATGCAGCCTTTAGGAACCCCAAACTGGTACGACACTGTTAGAATATGAATGCTAATAAAATGTGTAGGTTTCCTGCATAATGTGAGCATATTTAAGGAAAGAAGAATCCTTTGCAGATTTATTTATTACCTACATGTAACAAAATCGATTCAGCTTACAGACATCTCTCACTCATCAGTATCAAATGCTTTGTTGAGAACCAATCTCTAAAAAAACATATTTTACAAGAATTACAACCTAAATGTTGCATTTCAAATTTTCAACAATCAGACAATAAAACATAAGCCAATTAACATACGGGACCCTAATAATCTGCGCTTGCGCACGTTAAGTTGATGTTTGATTGTTTCCAAATCCTTTTTATTGTACGCACAGATTATAAATAAGGGCCTAATAAATTCTAATCACACGGCAGACGAATCCATATTACGAATGTATTTGGTTGCAGTATCACGTACGTCGTTATATTTCAATTGGGTTTTTGGTTTTAAAGCGGAAAGGTTTTCCTTTAAAAATAGCTAAGGCTATTCTTTATTGTACTTACATTAAAAATATATAGGGTAAAACACCCAACTATTGACCCCTTAAGCGGTTTTCCTTGCTTCTTTCGCAAAATAAACTAATGTACGAGTTGCAAGTGGAAATGAATGTTTTTGGAAGATAAAATAAACATTGGAGAATGTAACTAAAACATTATTTCCCGTCATACAAAGGTAAAAAGTGTTTTTTTTCTCGAGTTTAGCAAGAACAGGCCATTTGACCAGTTATTAACATGCTTGTACCAAATTTTCATCATGCAAATGACCAATTTTTGACCTCCTGTAGTATAAGAATAAACTCAAATAATTTTTATTATGAATGTGATACGATGTTTTATTTGACAAAAAAACAAACAAAGCTAGTCTTATAGCCATTCTCATTTTCTTTTTTCACACTATTTAGGTCTTCAGTCTTCAAACGCCGTCAATAATATTCTTGCACTTAATTTTGAAGTTTTGTAGTTTTTATCACTTTTTGTTGTAGTTTTTATCACTTTTTGTCCAATTTTTCTTCTTTATTAGTAGTTATTAATTTCACTGTTCTGTATTATGCAGCAGATATAAAAATACTCGCAAAATCGGCAAAATATAAATTGAAAGAACACGGCTTTAGTTCTACAAAGTGAGTTTCAAAACCTTTGAATTAATATTTTCCTAATTACATAAGACGGTTTTAACTTTTTAAACTTATGTAAAATACCTCACAAATGAAGAGAACATAGATACAAATAAAAAACTAGCTCACACTTTGCCTAAACATGCAGGTTAGGGTATATTTTGTCATTTTATGCATTAAACCAACCTGTGGCTGAGGCATTGCTCGTGTTATATTCTGCAATTGTCCCACGGGATCATATACCGACATAAAAAGTATCCTGCGTCCAGGTACACCCACTTAACCAGGTTTTAAAATAATCTGCTTGCCAAATTGTGTCAAAATCCATTCAGCCGTTCACTTTTCCTATAATATTAGTAAGTCTAAAATATTCAGGAGGATCCAGAATGTGACAGTAGACCGAAAATTTAAGTACCTCACTCAAATTATGCTAGGTAGTCAGGTTACTACGTAAGATATTTTTTACGTTTGTGATTATGCAGATACACACCTTTAGGGGTGCCAACGCCCATGGGCTTAATACAGATGCATTAAAGTTAAGCTACCTCACCATTAAAAATGAACTATACGTACACACCGTGGTGTCAGTAACTGGTATTCTCGTACATTTGGTAAATTACCAGCTATTGACATGCCATGTTAAAAAAATGGTTATTCATACATTTGAGTGTACCAGATATTGACCTCATCATTTTAACAAGTTAACGCTCATTAAAATTTGAAAATCATGTGGAAAAGCATTGTATCTGTCTTAAATAACCAAAAAATACCAAACTCAAAGGAATCTATCTTGTAAAACTGAAATAAAATGACATTGAAAACAACCGTCAGCTTAGTAAATTGTTAAATTTTTTGATGATTTTAGGAGGGTATTTTGTTATCATAGGTTTACGGACGCATTATTGCTTTATTTAAATTTTCTGTGACGCTAATATATTACAAGATAAATTATATTTCATTTTCTGTATTCTTTATGTAGCACTGCAAGAAGATTTATTATTATTTTTGATAAAAACTGTTATGCGGTCAATAGTTGGTGGGAGGTCAGCAGTTGGGTACTTTACCCTACTTAGAAATCGCAATGGTACAACATAGGTAAGTACAAAAACGAGCTTAACCCAGAATTAGGTTTTGATACTGTAAACGGCCACTAGGTGGACCGACGACATCGTGAGGGTCGCGGGTAGGTACCCGATGGATGCAATTAGGGAATTGTCGTTCGGCGTGGCAGTCTAAGGGGGAGGCCTATGTTCAGCAGTGGACGTCTTCCTGCTGATGATGATGATGACTGTAAACGGCATGCGGCAGAAGAGGAGTCACGTGAACGAACAGAGATTCTTACTCTTGCTTACATTACAAATACGAGGAGCTCATGGCTAAATAATTACAGCCGCACAGACCGATCTTCCAGGTTAAGCCGTGCTTGCCGAGGTTGCTCTGTGGATGGGTGACCATCTGTTATAGCCAGTTTCCTCCGTGCCTCGGAAAGCACGTAAAGCCGTTGGTCCCGGCTGTCAATTGTATATCTTTGACAGTCGTTACTGTTAGTCAGATGCTCTAAAGTCTGACAATCTTACAATGGGGTATGGTATTGCCCAGTTACTGGGTTATGGAGGTCCGACAGGCACTAGGCAGTCGCTCCATGTAAAATACTGATATCCAGCTAAATCTGGTTGGACTGGAAGCCGACCCCAATATAGTTGGGAAAAGGCTAGGCAGATGATGCTTACATTAAAAATGCGAAAGTTCGGATCGGTGTTTGTTACTCAATCATGTTATTGTATGAACGGCAGAAAGGATCTGAATAAAATTTTCACAGACATAGATTATTAAGTTGTCTGGCATAACTCAAAGCTACTCTGTATCCCGGTACAATATCGTAAGACAAGTCTCCACTGCGAAAGCAATTAGCATGAACGTAGACAAAAATAATTTCAATTGAACACAAGTAAATGTTCAGTATGTTAAAGTCCTAAAGCATGCGTGGTAATGAGGTAAAGTAAACGGTTGTATTTGACGAGGCAACTTACAAGTATTCCTTTGTGGACGTTTACTTTGTCAATAATTTATTTGCCAGCTCATCTACAACTGCCATTAGATGACCATGAGTATTTGATTTGCGACTCTAGGTTGCTTAACAATTCAGAATAAATTCAATAGTTCTATGTCGGATTGGATGTGTATCCAAGCGTAAGATGATTTGGGTGCAAATATTCGAATTGATGGAAAAAAAGAAAAGAAACAAGTGACGTGATAGATATGGGAAGAAGATAGCGATTATAAAGAAAAGATGTGTTTCGTTTTTGATATAACACAGTTTTGTTTGAAAGTTTCGTTTTGATTAGCTGTTACCTACACAAAATCTTGACTACCGTTCCGTAATCAAACGCACTCAATTAATTTTACACTGAGATCTGCATTAAACAGATAAAATTAAATGCAAACATTAACTACAAACAAATTATGAGTTTAACATCTAATAACCATCCATATAGAGATTAGAATTACGAAAGTTACCCAGTAAGCAGTAACTCGAATACTTAATCATTTGTACTTAATTCTAGACAAATTGAATGTGGTGAAACTGATGGTCGTAAACTATAAAACGTTGTATTAAACGAACAAATAGGCGCCGGCGCCGCCGTCGGTAATCCTAAGATTTGTGATCCGACTACTTTGACAGTTGTTATAGAATTATGTTTTCTACGACATTAGATTAGGTTAGGAGTGGCCTAAAGCGAAATCTCCTTTTATTGCGAATTCGTCGAACCATATGGTGTTATTTCGGTTCTAAAAAGGTTTTATTTTCGGTGTTTTTTGCCTATTAGGCTTCACAAGGCCTTCTAGGCGCTGCATTATCATTTACATTGGACATCTGTATCCGTTTGGTGCTATAATTACTATCTGTGGGTTGTCCAATTTTTTGCCTTCGTTGCAAAAGAACTGTATTAGATTTAAATAGGTTAGTTCTTGGTAGATAACAATCTGTATTGTTATGTTGGGTTTATTTTGTGTGCAAATCCGGCAGATAAAAGAAGGGGTTTTACGAGACTTCATAGATATGTTAACTTGTTCGATTTCCAGTCCTTTAATGGGAGATAAAAAACGATGTTTCGGGTAGTTCTTCAGAGACAAAATTTTCGATGTCTGTGGGTATATTTCACATAACCAACTAACAAAACGGCATGTAATTTTTTTTTCTGTACAGTTTAGCTTTAGCTCTACCTGGGACAAATTATATTTTTTTAATAGTAGCTATCTAGATACAAAATAAAAAAATTTGAAGTCTGTTCTCCTGATTCATATAGGGCGTCCGTTTCCCATTTTCCGGAACAAAATGGTCGATGTCGCATTTTCCTTTTGATTCATCAATATAAATTATAGTTATATCGAAAGATAATTAATTGACCTCTTACAAAAAAAATACATATTAGATATAACTACGTTCGTGTATTTTTAATTAAGTAAATAAGAAGTGTCCGGCGTATAATACTGATTCATGTGGAGTAAGCTTTGCTTGACTGTACTTGGTCGAGGAATGATGATGAGAGTCTGGGACAGGGCCCCCGCTACCATATGTGCAATGTGTGCAATGCACACGGGCGCCATCCTTTAGGGGCGCCAAAGCCATCCTTTACGGGCGCCAAAGCCAAGGGAACAGAAAAAAAAAAGTATAAGTTGAGAACTTAATTAAATAGGATTAAGTTTAAATACCTACTAAAGACTTCAAATATTTGATCTCACTTTTAGATTAAAACTTGAAGTATGGAAATGTTAAACTTTTGCGTTCTTCTATGAAAAATTGCCTTGTTTTATTCCAAAAAGCTAAAAAATTTCGCGCTCGCTTCGCTCGCGCTTCAAGTGAGGTTGTTGTTCGCTTACCTTGCTTTCGCTTTTGAAGTTCATTCTCATTTTTCAATAGCAAATGCTTTTTATGTTAGTTACATTTTTATTATTGGTATAAAAATTCTTAGATGGTATGGAACTCTGGGTGTGAAGTTTGAGTAGCACTTGATGATTTTTTTTTTGTGTTTAAGCAAGCTTTACATCCCCAGGGCGCCACTACCATAAAAAAAAGATAATTCGAAATGCCATAAGGGGCGCCAAAATCGTTTTTTGCACACGGGCGCCAGTAGACCTTACGGGGGCCCTGGTCTGGGATTCCACGTGGAGGGAAACCTGTCGTACAACGGACGTGCTAGAAGGAGGACATGAGGCTGGTTGGCTTAGAACCTGGTGAAACACAGGTAAATGTCTGATTCATCTGTGCTTGGTTTAGGTACCTTGCTGATTACAATGCCTAATTTATTAATTTTATTTTGCTGTTTTAAGACTTTAATCTGAGTTTCGTGTGATGCTTTTGGGTTACAGATTCGTGTAGAAAAATGATAATACTGAAGTGTGTATGAATGATGAGTTAAGCGTGATTTTAGGCAAAATCATGATTCATCTGTGCCTGATTCATATGTTCAAAAACCCATATGAATCTGAAAATAAATTAGTTTTCCTCTTTTCCAGCCAGAAAGGAGCACTTTTGTTACGTTATTTTACTTTTTCATGTCAGTAGAGTGTGTGTGACAAATTTTGACATTATTCTTCGGTTTTTATTCATTTATAAGTCAAACTCTATCTATTTATTTTATATTGCTATTTACAATAATGCCACTATCAATAGTAGAAAAGATGGAAAAAAATATATCTATGAGAAAAAGAGACTCACAGAACGTACGAGTTTTTCATCCTTCTAAGATGGAAAATAAGAAAAGTTTCAGGCAAGTATGCTGCGTGGAAATTAGAAATGAAAGAATTGTATTTCAAAAATTAGAGAGAAAAACAAAAGTAAACAGAGAGAATATTATAACGTATCATTAAAATAACTATCTGGTACCTATTTATAACAAAATTCTCGCTTTACTGTAAGTATTTATTTCTGTAATTTGTTAGTTTAAAAACAAGAATTTTATTGTTGAATTGACCAGATTTTTTCCTTGATAATATGATCACTGTTAATAAATTAATTGTTTTATAAAAAAATAATATTGTTGTTATAATATTATAATTATTTTCATATTACAAAGCCCATTTTTATTTGCATCTGTAAAAAATTCTGATTCATCTGGGCACAAAATTTTTAAACGTCGATATTTTAAAAACTACTTTGTAAAAAGAAGTCCCTCAAACAAATAAATGTTATTTGGAATATCTATTTTCATATGAACATGTGTTACTGCAACGACGATATAATACTAGACTACGCATGCACGATCTAAGGAACGAAAAATATTCTGCCAACTCGCTGAGGTACTACGTAAGCGAGGGGGACGGGGTACTGCGTTGTGATTGGCTAACTCAAGGTCTGTTCTGTCTCAACGTATGTTTACGGCTCACAGGATTGGTCGAAATGAGACGAATATAAGACTTTTTTGCCTAATGTGTTGGCAGACATCGGTCGCCTGTTATTACGAGTCTAGTATTATATCGTCGTTGTGTTACTGAGCTGAAAGTGAAATTAAAATTTGACCATATGAATCAGTCAAAGAATCAAATTTCGAAGAACTACCCTTTCCTGATTTTTGAAGTGGATGGATGATGGATTTTGATTATGGTCTACTTGAGGAAAAAAGAATTGAAATAATAAGCCAAAAGTAATCCTTTACCATTCCTCACCCAGTAATGATGATGAATATCGGATACAACAACAACATCAAAACGAAGCTCAAAAACAAATTCAACAAGCACTTCAACAGGTTGTAACTTACCCAATGTCCTAATAACCCAAATGTCTGTCGGCAGTTCAGCACCGACTACAATGGAACTTGACAGAGGTCCTCAAGTGCGTAATGTATCGTTAAAGTGCACTACCGATAAATGGGAAACGATTAGTACATATCTTTAGAGTCAAGAGTAACCGTTTACTTCCTACGCGTAGTAAGGTTGTTGCTGGATTTTTAACTCTTGATGTAGCTATGAAAGTTGAAATTCCAACGCTGTGCTTTTGGTTAGGGATTCATTTGAGTGTTTTCTAGGATTAGTCAGAATGGATAGTAGAAACCATGCTTATGTTTTACGCATATCAGACATTAGTAGCGAAGCAGTTGGAATTTCAACTTTTGTCTCAGCCCGGAAAGCTGAAATTCGAACAGCATAGTATTTAGGCATCCGTTTGGAAATCCCATAGTATTAGTGGAAATGGATGTTAGAGCTACAAGTATTACTTCCTTCCTACGCATTGCAGACGGTAGTAAAGTGTTGTAAGACTTGAGACACATTATGGAAACTGAGAAGGATAAATGATATGGCATTATGCGTTTGCGCACTGTTATTGAACTAAACTGGCAAGCCAATGATGATGTTAGTGGTGTTACTGATACCTAATAGTTTGACGACGAGTTGAGTTGTCAAAGCGTAAATTATCTACAATCTGAAAACTTTTCTTGATGTGAGTGAAAACGATTTTTTTTAGAAATATTGTTCTTCTTTCTCGTGTCGAAGTTATGCAACGTGTAACGTTAATAGCGCAAAACCTCTCGTGGGGTAACTCAGCCCACGTTACTAAACAATGTTTGATCAAAATCTTTTGGAAAAAAAAATAAAAATAATTTTCATACAAAATGAGAAAGTAACATGGGCTGAGTTACCCCACGAGAGGTTTTGCGCTATTAACGTTACACGTTGTATATGTATAGCTACATAAACTTCGACAATTCAGAAGGTGGGCCACCGTTTGTGATGAAGCTCTACAGTCCCTGCTACAACCATATACCCTCTATGCCATGCTGTACCATGTTCCTTACCTGTAGCGGCCAAAATACACTCCACAAGATCATATTAACATTGTTGTTTTATTAAAACAGCATTTGTAAAATTAAAAAAAAAACAAGGATTTGTAGATTCTGTTATCAATACAGTACAGTTTCATAATCGTTTCCGTACTACTACGTATTCAATGATAAAAATATAGTTAGTAGCCCTCATAATAAAACTAGTATAAGCTAACCTCTTCTGCCAAAGAAACACAGTGAGTGAACGAGATGGCGCTAGACGAATTGAATAGCTCTATCTCTTTCCCACACTGACCCTACCTACTCTAGTTTTAAGACATTATAGTAGACCATCAGCACAATGACATTACCACTGACGGAATGTCTATAGCACCCTAAATATTGGCAGTCAAAAATGCTTTATGGGACGCTGAATGCGTAGTTCTATTTGCAACTTTCGACTAAGCCCTGAAAGTTGAAATTCAAACAGCACACTCAATGTCTCTTATAACAACTATCGATAAATGCTTCCTTGACGATGTGATTTACGCCTTTTTTGTGACCGCAAAATAAAAGGATCTTAGAACCTTTTAGGCCGTTAACTTAGAACCAGGTTAATGTTTTTTTGAGGATTCCGTTTAGCTTGTAAAAGGACATTTGAGTGTTTTACGATCAAAGTGACAGATAAGTTATGCAATGAACTTAGTTTGTGTTTGTAGGAACTGGGCTTTGTAGCTGAAGGCTCTCGAATTGATAACACATTCGGATTAGGGTTAAGTGAATAAGTGATTTTCCAAAATATGTATAGGCCTCTCAATCAGTAGCGCCGGAAATCTTTAACAGGATGAATTGTTTGCTCTTGTCAAATTGGAAATTTATGCTAATACAAGGATCTGTTGGCGCGAAGTCCTAATCTGAAGAAATTCTTTTAAGGTAAGATAAGGTATTGTAGTCTAAGGTCACCCACGCGCCTGCTGATCAGTACTGGTACATTAAAAAACCCTAGCGAACTGGACGAGACATAGTTGTTTATTCAAGGAAGAGGTTCTATTAAAAGTAGAATAAAAAAGCCTGCAGCCGAACACTGAAAACTCCATAAACTTATAAAAGTTAGTTATGCATACTTCAAGGTTGACCCGTGAGATGCGATTAAAAAAAACAAAAGCAGAATGCAATTTAAGAAAAAAAAACAAAAAGATTGCAAGTCCAAACTTTTTTCGTATGTAGGTATATTCCACAAAAACTATAGAACGGATACAACAACCTTACGAGCGTCACGGTCAAACACATTACCTCTCGCTTCCTTAAAGTCGTGAGTAAAGGAACGATTATTGAGAACGTAATTATTTTATTTTTATTGTAAGCTTCGGCACATCATCACTAGGTATATGATATCATTGGTAATTACATCATTTTTAAAACATGAACTTTTAAGTACTATAAATAGGTATGTAAGTACTCATAAATAATATGAGCTGTTGTTTGAAATATCCTTGAATGGTAATACGAAGCTAGACTAGTAGCTTCAATACATACACAGGGTATTTTTAAATAACAATGTAAGAAGATAGCTAAGATATTTTTTTTTAATTTTAAGCCTGCTGCACAAAAGTGAAAGATTGCAAAAATGTAATTCCATCAATGGTGGAAGATTAAATTCAAGTAAAATACCCCTAGACGAATCAAACAAATATAAAAGATCTGTGCCATAGACACAATTTTGCTGCTTAGAAAGAATGAGTTGACGGACCGGCAAAGCAAGTCGCGGAAGGATAAATTCTGATAAAAATAAAACAGTCATACGTTTGTCGTTTTGTTAACATTTATGGATTTTCTGAAAACATGAACAAAGTGCTCTTAAGAAAAAGTAGTCCAAGGTCTTCTTAGAATCACACTTCCAAAAAATATAGATGTAAAACTAACCTCTAAGTAATTAGTTAGAAACAACACATCATGTAAAACAATTACTTAATAGCCAACACACGCGTTTACTTACTCATGGTTCTGCGAACACCGTAAAATGTTGAAAAATAAACATGTTAACAGTAGACAAATACACGGACAAACTAGACCTGAATAAATTAATGAATATTCATAAGGCATCAACTAGGAACAATATTTGACTAACTTTGTAGAAACTAGAAAGTTAGTTTGGTGCTAAGTTATGTAAAGCTGGTTGTACACGGACAGCTCAAGCAGTTAGCCAGTCCTCAACGTAGACGGACTGCTCGTAAAGTCAGAACTGATTGATGTTGCCATTAATATGCTGCTGTAGTGAAAAAAGTACCTAACCATTTAGCTAAACAAACAAAAAAAGAAGAGAACGGGCGGGAAGCGCTCGCGACGAGCAGAGGTAACTGCGAGTATCCAGTCGACAGCATGAACAGTCAGTGTATGCTTGGTTACTGCTTGGCGACACGGTCCACTTGCCGACTACCCGAAAAGTCACTAATGTAATGCTCGAGCCGTAGAAGACTTTGCTACGCAACAGTCGCAGCTTGAAGCAGGTGATGTCATCTACTTCAAGCTATCCGTGTGTGGCCGGCCTTAAGTTTACCATCTTCATCTTATGATGGTAACTGCACTTTTCTCTTTTGCGAGACCAACATCTTATCTAGGTGGTCATAAGGTAGAGAAATAAACTGGATAAGGCAGTGAAAAGTCAGCAGAGTAATACCACGGTAATAATATCTACAGTACTTGATCTTCATACAAACGGACGAAACGCGAGCTATACCTACGTGCCTCGATATCGGGGCGCGCTCGGTGCGCTGACAGTCACGGCTGTACCGTAGTGATGAACGGACGGTGTGTTGTTTTTTTAACAAAATCAGTTCATGGACATAATTTAATATGACGAGTAGGAAATATTGTGCTGTTTTTGGGTGTATGAATTCGTCAATAACGTATCCAGTCATAAGTTTTTTTTTAAATACCTGTAAACTCTGAAAAGTACGGACTATAAAATAATTTTACTTAAGTACTAGTAGCTGGCAGGTAGGTACATAATGTGTGACTTTTTAATGGATAAATATTTTCTATTATCTCACGAATAACAGGGTATTTGGATTAATAAATACAGTGAATATACTAAAGGAAAGTTACTGAAACGAGTGAAATAGGTAAGTTATAGGCAGTTCTGAATGAATCATGATACGGTAGGTACTTACGCTTGTGTTAAAATCCTTCCTATTCAATATACAATAGTACATTATGCAACGAGTGAATAAAGAGCGGATTTAAAGCGAGGGCCATATATATGAATCAAGAGCAAGCGAAGGATTTTAATGACTGAATCACGACCGCAGGGAGTGATTCATGATGATTGAATCACGAGCGAAGCGAGTGATTCAAGTATTTAAATCCTGAGCGACGCGAGTGATTCAGGCCCTCGATTTAAATCCGTTTTATTCACGAGTTACATACGATACTTTATACCATGACCACAAGAAAATTAATAATTAAGCGATAATAGATAGGTATTTAATGATGAAAAAAAAGACAAAGGTGCGTTTACAAACATCTAAATTCACATACACAAACACCCAGATCCGAAACAAATAACTAGATCATACGAAAATTTGCTCCGTGCGGGAATCGAACCCACTGCACGCGACGAAGTAGTCCAATCGCTCGGTCACTGCGCCAACAAATTGACATTAAACTCGGAACAATGATATAAATAAGAGTAACATTATCCTAACAACTCGGGGGCTGACGGGGGTGGACCGCAGCAATGTGTTCTAAATTCAAACACCAAAACAGTGAGAAAAAGAGCTTTTTACTCACTGTTTTCAGTGAGTAAAAGTAACTTTTTAAAGTGGGAATGGTATAATAGTTATTTGTTATACAAGAGTGCAAAGTTGCTTTTTAACCGCGTGCTCAATTTTGATAACCGAGCAAGCGAATGATTCTAAAATTGAATCACGAGTGCAACGAGTGATTCAAAAATTAGAATCATGAGCGGTAGCGAGGGAATCAAAAGAGCACAAGGTGAAAAATCTTTGCACTCGAGTGCAACACGTAACTTTTCATCCCACCTCAGCGAGGAAATGAGTAGATGCAATAATAAAACAGACGTACATTGTACAAACACAAAATAGATAGTTTTATTAAAGTTTAGGGATTAATAGCTACTATAATATTATAGGTAAGTATTACAAAATAATTTGTAAATTATTTTACCTTGGTTTGTTTTAACAATAAGTATTACGTGAATAAGAAAACCGCACAAAGCAAATTAAAAAAAAAGTTCTGTGTCAAGAAGGTTCCGAGTCTGAGGTTGTAACAAAATAATATTACGTTACGCACCAAAGGATTCTGGTTCGGGATTCAAGTTAGCCCAAGGCAACGCAGTTCTGCTCCCGAGGACCGTACTCTGCTTTTCACACTCAATGCGAGGAAACAATAGTTATTTGTTATACAAGAGTGCAAAGTTGCTTTTTAACCGCGTGCTCAATTTTGATGACCGAGCAAGCGAATGATTCTAAAATTGAATCACGAGTGCAACGAGTGATTCAAAAATTAGAATCATGAGCGGTAGCGAGGGAATCAAAAGAGCACAAGGTGAAAAATCTTTGCACTCGAGTGCAACACGTAACTTTTCATCCCACCTCAGCGAGGAAATGAGTAGATGCAAAAAAAGTTGAGGGAATAACTACTTACTACGTTATTATAGGTAAGTAGGTATTACAGAATAATTTTTAAATTATAACAAAAAATAGTTAAGTATGTTTTCAAGTTTCTTATTTTTATCTTGGTTTGTCTTAACAATAAGTATGACATGAAAAGAAAACCGCACTAACCAAATTAAAAAAACGGTAAAAAAAAGTTCTGAGTCAAGAAGGTTCCGAGTCTGAGATTGTAACAAAATAATAGTAGAGATAGAGAACACTAAAGAATTCTGATCGGGATTCAAGTTAGCCCAAGTGGGCACCACAGCAAGCGATCAGCTGTTGGGGTCCAGCAGCCGCCTTTACTGGCACAACTCTTTAGTGCACATGCATGTTCTAAATTCAATTTACTTTATCCACTAGAGGATAAAAACGGCTTTTACGCTCAGATATCGAAGAGGAAAAATAGCCTTTCCGAGATGGTGGGATGAAAACGAATTCTATTTTTGAAATTTGATGTGGTACGACAACCTTCGAACGTGAAATGGGCACCTCAACAAGCGATCAGCTGTAGGGGTCAGCGGGCGCATTACTGGTACAACTCTTTATTGCACACGATGTTCTAAATTCAATTTACTTTATCCACTAGAGAATAAAAACGGCTTTTACGCTCAGATATCGAAGAGAAAAAATAGTCTTTCCGAGGTGGGGGGATGAAAATTCTATTTTTGAAATTCAATGTTGAACGACAACCTTCGAACGTGAATGGGCACCACGCAAGCCAACCCAAGCAATCAGCTGTAGGGATCAGCAGCCGCCTTTACTGGCACAACTCTTTAGTGCACGTGCATGTTCTAAATTCAATTTACTTTATCCACTAGAGGATAAAAACGGCTTTTACGCTCAGATATCGAAGAGAAAAAATAGTCTTTCCGAGGTGGGGGGATGAAAAGTATTTTATTTGTTTACTGATATAAGAAAAGTATATTTACAATCACAAAACTAAATAGATACAGAAAGTAGGCAAATGTAATTAAATTGCTGGAGACGGGCGTCGGATCGAACAGCCCTAGCGCATGTTTACGTACCGCGCGGCTGTAGGTATTTATTTCTATCATGCGGCCGAGATCCACTACTGTAGATATTTATACTGTGGTAATACGTAATCAGTCATATTAAGATGTATCCTGTATTAGCTGGATTATTTAGGTCAGATTGGCAGTTGCTTCATCCAAAATACTGTCTATCAGCTGCATCATAAGTCGGAAGTAAGGAAGAAAAACGTTTCCAGATTGTCAATTCTTCGAATAAGTTAATTTTTAATGGTTTTTAAACAACACTTTCATTCTTCGCTGTGTGATGCGAATTGTGTTAAGGAATATGGTGTAAGTGTTGTGGTTAAAGTGCATAACATGTTTGAACCCCATGTCCAGGAGAGAAGTGTGATTGATTTAATCATGTATTGACTGAGTTGATTCATTATACACAGACCATTATGGTCCATAGCTTAGTTGTATCTGTGTTCATTTTTCCTGACCTACGTATACCTAGTGCAAGAGACATTTATCAGATCGTGTTTAAACTATCAACATACAAAACCTTTGAACGACCAACATCTTCATTCATGGAAGTTGACCTAGATGTTATGCTATTCATCCTATGTCTGTGAATACATATTATAAGTCTATAAAAGTATCATCTCCAGATTATTTTTGGTAAGTTCTTAGTGCTAATCTGTAACGTTCTGATTTGAACAACAGGTGCGTTGGAAATTAGGAAATACTCCATTATTACCGCCGCCATTGAATCAGAAATTGGTGGGTCTGTACAAGTCTTTGCAGACACGAGATGCTTTCAAAATGAAAACTTACTTTCTAGGCTTTCTTCAGATAGCTTCTCCACCTGTCCAACAAACAAAGTAAACCAAGAAAACGGGCTGCCTTGTTTAGTCAAAAGGTAACTTTAAACTTCGCGAACAGACTCCTATTTTTAGCCAAGCCAAAAGGTAAAACACGCTATCAATTATGTTATCCGTTATGGCAAAACTCATTTAAAACAATCATACAGCGCTTTAGCTCGGAATTATCCGCGCGCCTTGACCCAAAGAACCTAGCACGACGCACCACCGGCGTCGTGATACATACCCGGTAATACCGCAGGTAATACTAGCTATATTACAAACACTGGCTTGTAATTCTAGGATTGTTTCTAATTATTATTTGTTTCTTAATGATTATGATGGGTGTAAAAGGCAGGATCAATGTGTCACACATTGATCCTAGATCCACATTGATCCTAGGACGCTGCCGCCCCTAGGCCGCGGCCTATGCGGCCTATTTATAAATCCAGGACTGAATGTGTGAAGGATGGTCATTTACGAGCGGTTTTACCGCGATAAGAATGATTTGGCAATTATTTTGTAGGGCTTTTTGCCTAATCAGTCTTTTAAGACAAAAATACTCCTCTACTTGAGGAGTGGGCTCTGTCGTCTCACTCGCGCCCAGTGGCACTCAAGTCTCCCTTTGGATGGTAGTCACAAGCCAGGCGGCCCTGGTGTGGTCTCTACCGCCATTAGGATTAATCAGCCATCACCACAGGTAGATGCTCGTGGTGTTGTTGCTCAGGATAAACCTTAGAAGGTGGATCCACAGAAGGATGACCCACATTTATTTAATTTCGCATCTTTGCCCAGCTTACACTTACTAAGATCAATATAAATAGTAATTAAAACTAAAATAACGTATAATCGGCATGCGACCACCAGCGTCGAGTATGAATTATTATAATAACCGAGTGTTTAATTGAATTATAATTATGCAAGTTAACCTATGATAAGCATAATGCTCTTTTTAGCTTGTGGCAAAGGTCAAGCAGATCGAACCTCATTCATAAATAACATCATGAGCGTACCCAAGACGATGTCCACTTTATTTATAGGAGATTCTGTCGGCTGCGTGAATACTTGCCAACTAGATATTTTGTGATATTCTGTATTGAGGAAGCTTTTGGCCAGTGGGACAGTATAAGCTATTTAAAAATGCCTCATGTAATAGGAAGTTAGCAACTTGGCGTCAATTGGACATGAGTTTAGTCTCTAGAATTTCATAATAGAGTAACTGAATAGTTTTAGGCCGACCTGGGTATCGAATTCCTCAGTTTTGAGTTCAGTAGTTCTTAGATTGGACCACCGTACCTACTACACGTAAACTTATTCTCATCCATTGAAATACTGGCAATCTGTACCCAACAATGTACCCAAATTCATCTTGCTCATTTGACAAGTAAGAAAATATCGAACGATTCATAATCCAGGTGTTCGTGGCATTGTCTCGTATTTCACCAGATATTACACCTTACGTAGACTGGTTGCGCTTTTACTTCGATATCACAAACTTACTATAGGTACCTACTAGTTGTAGCTACGTCTTAGCTTGGAAACTTTGTCGGTACTGGAGCGGAAAATTGTACATAAATAGATAAGGATAAATTTTCTATAAAAGACCGTGATGATTACCGTGAAATGTATACTTTGATCTTCGGCGTTGATATTGGTAAAAGTTCCAGTAAGATACTACGCCCTCAATCCATCAATCATCCAGAATTTTTACAACAATATTTTACAGTGTTCTTTTTATTATAATTTTATTGTCACGGAAACATTTTTAATCAATTTCGAACAAGAGAATATCGGTAACACAAGTGATTTATATGTCCATAAAGACGTTAGCACTACGACGTAACAAAGCGGATGAACGTCGTCAAAACACCTACGAGCTATAAACCCATGCCTCGGGCCCACAGAAGCGAAGTGAAACCTCACCAGTATACCCTGAATCCTAACCGCAGTACCAATCGCTTCACATACTCCAACATCCCGATTATTCTCCAGATCAAGATGCACTGGTTTTTCACGTAGAAAGTTGTGAGCTTACCATATCAAGCGAGTGGTTCCAACGCCAGTTCCATATTAAATACCATATTTAATAATCATTTTATGGGGGATAAGCAAACTTGATTATAATCATCGTGTTGATAAACTACACTGTGATAGCAATTATCGGAGACTTCTGTAAAAGCTTGACCAAGTATAATTTTAATTAAGAATTGGCGAGGTCATCCGACACAGCATTAAAAAGCTTAATTTTAATGTGATGACAGCTTTTGCAATTTCTGTCGAGAAATCTTGGTTTAATTGGGAGATTATGGAGGGTTATGATCTAAAGGCATGTTATTCCAGTTATGTGGTTACGACACGTACCTAAAGTGTGTTTGCAAAGCGCTCATTACTTGATGCCGGGTCTCCATTAATTTAATTATGACGTCTCCTCTAACCGGCCGCGCTAGATTCCTTATTAGACACTAATTGCATGGGCACACGGTGCATTTCCGTACGTTTTTCTTCTAACCTACTTTGTTTGCAACAGTTCCTAACTTTGCTCGCATCTTCTATCTTATAATGGGGAGCAATATCATTTATCATCTCGTAAACTTGTACCGGGTCTCTATGGAAAAGCTTAGGATTAAGTCAGGTTCAAGTTAGCTGCAACATTAGCGGACGCTGCTCATGGTTCTGACATAATCGCCTCTAATGACACCTTTGGGAAAGAGATCTGGTAGTTAATCCTCCGTAGGGTGCCATACAAGTTTTTAATTTTATTATCTGGACACCATTCGTTCCAATTTCAAAAACTAAATACATAAATGTCAATCATTCTGCCCGCTTTTAACTCAAAAGTCTAGAACTAATTTTATTCGATATTTAAACTGCATTCATCGTCATCAATAAGACAGCCGTTGAAATCGATTTTAAGGTTATAACAGGTCACACCTAAAATGGCGAACGAATTAATGGATTTTAATCTTTAGTTTAAGGTTAATGAGGTTTAATCACGGTATGTCGATAAGTAGGTGGGCAGGTTACCCTGCAGGCGATGGCAGGTTGCTAATCTACTGTGTAATCTATCAGCCATGTTGACTCTTATATTTTTTGTAAAGTAAATATTATTATGGTTTTAGAGCCGGCCTAAATCGTTGTTTGCAGAGTTAGTTAAATAACTTTAGTATCAGTCTGTAAACATACACTGCTGAACAATTAGGTTCTTATCGACCGCTAGTCAAAACATAAGATGGAAATAAAGTACAGTAGGCCATACCGTCAGTCATAATAATGCGAGTACAAACCAGGGCGGGATTTTTTATAGGAACTCTGAACTATAGCACAGACTATAGCAAGCTTGGTCAAGGTCAAGAGAGTTCATAGCAGGTATTAATATGTACTATGGTTACTACAATATAGATGTGAGGCTGTAGAACTAAATAGACTCAACAAAAATTGGTTTACCCACAAAGTTGCTCAGTTATCTTTTTATGGGACCAACCCACTACGCTATTCCCAAACCACTGCAACTCCTGTAAGCCAGAATCAACAGTGGCAACCACCATAAAAGCGCTGAGACAATGAAGCTCGACGTGTCCCGGCGATTGAATTTACCTGTCTTGGATCGTGCAACGAAATTAATCAGAAAAGAATAGTAGAGGAGTAGGAAAAAAATTGTTTCCACTTCCATGCTGGCAGGAGACAGAACAAAAAGTTGCACATCTTTTCGAAATTCTTGCTTAGCTAACATTCAATAAAATAAAAATGTGCGAGCTTGTTGTGGGATTTCATCGGTCCTTGATCGGCCCGTGAATTCTGCCAATTTTGGTTCCTCCGTGCCTTGCAGTTAAGCCGATGCCAACATTGTAATAGTCTCAAAAAAGCTAAGCATGTGATGATGACTAGTAATAACCGATGTTTTTTGATAAGCCAAGATAAGGTATAAAAATGTGAAAACATGACAAAGCTACTGTGTCATAAAACACAATAAAATACTTACTGCAACACAAATAATGTACCGTATGGCGTGACTATGAAATATTTTCCTCCTATTATATCATTAACGGTTACAATTTGTATGAAATTCTTTAGATACGGAATGCTGTTTACGACTAGAAGATTTCGTACATCGATATTTATGCAGATGTCATGAACTTGGCGTAGTAATCATGAGTCACTATTGACGTTTTCTGCGTTTTTTTTTAATTCTAAGAAAAAAATAAGTCTATTGATTCAGATTCAATAACAAGAAATGTAAGAAACAGAAAGTGATCGATAAATTAAATTCTAGTCTACATAGCTCTTTTGTTCGGCACTTTTTCTCGATGTTTTTGCATCAAAATGTGCAGCTGTCTTTAACTATTGTAGGTTTTTGTCAAAACTTTTCGCTTTGCGGCAAAAACTGTGCATAGAAAGTTTTGCTAGAATTTGTGTTTTGCAATGAAGATTAGCTTGATAAACTATGAAGTTTTAGTGTTTATATGCAAAAATCTATAGTATATTTATTGCATTTCAGGCTCCTCCAAAAAACTACGCAAGAAAGATTTAATTCTTTGAAGACAAATTAACAATCTTCTTTTGTCACTTTGATAACTGTTTCCAGAAAAGAGAAGCTACACAACTCAAGCATAAAATATTCAAGGTTTTTGCAAATCCCTATGTAAATTTTTTATACCACCCACGTGTTGGTACGTAAAATGCTGCTTTTCAACATACACCGGTATTACGGGTGGTTCCTACCGATATATTTGCAACCTACCGGTTGTGAAGATAAGCACAGACCACGGTGTGTGCATCTGTGTCAGCGCAAGATAAATGTACCGCGCTGTAGGTGAGATCATTGTTTATGTTGTATTATGATGTTGGCAGTTCCTGGTAACGGAGATACGC
Source organism: Agrotis segetum (assembly GCA_036375495.1). Lineage (NCBI taxonomy): Eukaryota > Metazoa > Arthropoda > Insecta > Lepidoptera > Noctuidae > Agrotis > Agrotis segetum. The sequence goes on from JAQSVV010000045.1 coordinate 1,543,621, forward strand.
CTGTATGTGCATAGATAATGTAAGTACTACAATTAAAAAGTGACAGCCAGGTGACGTTGATAACGGAATTAGCGGAGTCATATTATAATTAGACAGCCTCAGCCTCAACAGCTAAAGAATGGTGAAAAATTACGCTGATTCTCGGAATATTATTGTCGCTTGCATTTTAAATTCCCGTTACCTAAAAAGCCCAACTAACAAGCTTCAATTATAATAGACCTAGTATTAATCATTTTTAACAATCTTTTTTAACACCAACATAAGTTGTGATTTGTAGCGTAGTTCTAAGAACTGTCAAAATCCACTTGGGTATACCTATTTAACCTTTTCGGAGACCGCTTAGATAATACCAATATCGTTCAAAAATAGTAAGTAAGGAACAATAATTCTTGTATTTTTAGATTACCGTGGGTAAAAAAGCAATAAAAATCGATACCGCATAGATAAGAACTATCAGAACTATTTTTATGATTCGCAACTTCCTCTCATTTTTCGAATAACATTTTATGGCCCCGTGGGTGTAAGTTCTTTTATTCCAAATTCGAATTTAGACAGTTCCAGGTAGGTCAACATTAAAATAGGTTCCCGCTGTATCAAGGTTACCCATTGTGATTTTGTTTTTTTCTTTATTTTGGTTGACTTGCGCTGTGCGCCATTTTATTTTATGGTGCAAAGCCACATGTTACTTTGTAGAGCAACAAAAGCATAATAAATAACTTATTAAGACTTTGCATTGTTCATTTATTTAACCACATAATTTTGGTTCGGATAAAACTTGTTTATCTGCCTAAAAGATTTCAGGGATTTTGTGAAACGGTTGCAAGAAGTACCATAAATGACAGGTTGCTAGATGCTTTGGCTGAGTGATTAGGTACGTACAATTTTGTTAGAAAAATTTATGACTGAATAATGTATACCTGATCTACTATGTCCACCGACATAGTAGATCAGGTATACATTATTCAGTCGGTTCGGTTTTTGATTGCTATTGTAAAATTAAGACAGTTGATAAGCTTAAAATTTGCCTTATACCTCGGTAATCTTACAGTGACAGTCAAACCTTCCTCGTAAAGTACAAGTACAGTTTACAGTGTAAAGTAGGTAGGTAGAAAGTATAAATTTCAAAAACATTTCACTTAAAGTTCAAAACCTTAAAAATAATGTTTAAAAATGAATAAAAGAAACAATTTAGCGTAATAATGGCATGAAAAGTGACAAAACGAAGCTAATAAAGTCCATGTATGTAACAATCGGGGCATTGCGCTAAAGCTGGGCCACGCTGGCCCAGGCTCGTAAAATACAATAAAATATTATGTCAACAATATGGCTGCGGTTTACGTAGGTCGAGAGTTTTTATTTTATCGGACCACACCGCCCGGTTGGTCCTTGAGATGGAAGTCTGTATAAAAGTTGCCTTTGTTAGCAATGTGGCACACATACGGTTGCGATAGTGTTTCAGTCTCGGTGGCACGAGCGAGACGACTCTATAAATAAAAAATACATGCATGTGTTGATTGCGAAGAAGCAATTTATACGTAGATTTTTGAGGTACCTGTCTATTGAGGTCCTCGAGTCTTTCTGATGTAAGAAAGCTGCAGATATGACAGTTACTAAGTTCTGATTCTTTTTCTTTAGATGTGTTCTTTCTTTAGCAGTGGACGAATACAGGCTGATGATGATTGAAATAGTTCCAAAAGAAGATGAGAGGAGAGATTCTCTTTCTCTTTTTGTGATTCTCATTATTGTGGGTATGATGACTCGTAACGTTCGGGTAGAGTAAAGCATCAAAGTACTAGACTTAAATTGGGAAATATGATTGTTGAATCTTACACATTTTTTGTTTTTCAGCCTTCCGTGTCCCTCTGCTGGGCAAAGGCCTCCCGCAAGTTTTTTCAAGTTTTCTTACCCAGCGCCACTTCGGACCAGTCCTCGCGGTGTGCATCCAGCTCATCCCACCACCTTTTTCTAGGCCGGCCTCGGCGGGCGGCGCCGTCCATCCTCAGGCAAAAATTTTAAACCACGGAATGGATCTTAACTCAATCTCTCAAAGAATTATCTTCGTTTCAACCTTGGACAGACCAAGGGCCTTACCACGAGCTCTTAACGCGATCCAGTTCTAGGCTGTGTGAATGAGACAGAGCTATACAAGTCGTGCCATCTCTTTCCCACAGCCCAAAGACTCACGCTTTAAGAGTTCATGGCCACCAGTCATGTCTAATCTCGTCTCACCCACATAGCGAATTATTGCCACCTGTACCAATCCTATAACTTATAAATTCAAGTCATACACTATCCTACTTTAAAAAAAAGCAGAACCAATGCCTATGTGACAAGGATATTGATCAATTCTTACATTGTTTACCGATGTTAATTTTATTAAGTGCCACGCTAGACTCGAGGAAGGTAAGTAATTCCGCATTAGTTGAGCTTAGTAAAGTAGGTAGTCTTTTTTTACAAATGCCTTTGAATATTTAACGACTAATTACTGCTATCAAAGTAATAAACTTGCCATATCATAAAATCTTTAGTCTGAAACCTATTGTGCTAAATTTTCAAAGGAATAATGGTAATTTCTATTTATTGTCATACTTTCTACAAGTTGAATAAAAAGTGGGTTGTAAATTATAGAGAAATTACGTTAGTGGGACTCATAAGTTTTATGGCTAATGCTTTGTTCACGTTACAATGTCAAGTTTGAAAATCTATGTATCAATAGCAACTTTGGATAGCTGTTTATGACATTAGCAATGACAATACGCTAACACTATAGCTTATATCGTCGCCTTGGAGTCCAATAGAGCTATTCCACAGAACTACACTTCTGAGTTATGGACGTTTAAAAAATAAACGAAGCAGGTAAAATCAGTTATTTGGAAATAAACCAGTGTCATATTGTAGTAGAGGATTGAATTTTTTACCCTAGACTATTAAAGCATGTGGCTATTGAATGCTATAATTATAAATTACCAAAATATCATGGTTTTTAAGTTATGTGGTTTAGGCCCATTGGCTACTATTTTTTGAATAATCTAATACTCGTAGTACGGGGTGTAAGTCGCTTAACTCTCTTGTCTCGTTGACTTTTTTGTCTTATGATCATCATAAACTAATTAGATAAAAAGGCGTAAGCGAAGTATAATATTTGAAAAAAATTACAAAATAATTAATTTTTCATTTATTTTTCATTAGCTTCTGCCCGCGACTTCGTATGCGGGTCTTGTTGCTTATGCCAGCAGCAATAAGGTCGTCAAAATTGAATATCTGAAACGTCTGATGTCGAATTCTAAGAGCCCGGGACAACAATGGGATGCACGAGACGATTCAAGAAGTTCCAGATCTTACATTATTGTAAATCAACAGGAATTTCTCATCAGACTAAACAACATTTGGCGGCGACGAACGAATATGTTACGACGACGACACGCTCGTCCTGGCGAAGGGAGAGTTGCACCAGGTGGTGGCTGACATGGCGACGCAAGCGGTTGCGACGGTTGTTGATAAGATCCGGCAGTTGGGGCACGACGTGGCGCTGCACAAAACAGAGGCCATTGTATTTTCATGACGCACCACGTTCAGATTCCCACATAACGGTGGGAGGGGTTCGTATCGGCGTTGTGTGGAAGATGAAGTACCTGGGACTCATTCTCGACAGCCGGTGGAACTTCAGGGAGATTTCCTGAGATTGACCTTAAAGCTGAACCAGGCAGCAGCCGCCTTCAGACGACTCCTGCCCAATCTCAGCGGGCCAAACGGATCCTGCCGGAGGCTATACGCCGGTGTCGTGCGTCTATGACATCCCTCTACGGGGCCCTCGTGTGGGCCCTGAGCATCCGAACGCGACTACTAAAGTTAGTCGCATGCCAGAGGGTCATGGTTATCCGGATGATCCGAGGATACCACACGATCGCCGGCGAATCGGCCAACCTAAGTAGGTTGGCCGATTCGCCGGCGATCGTGCGGTATCCTCGGATCCGGCAAGTGCCGGATTGCTGTCTTGGGATCTGACGATGACTGCCCCTCCAGCGCGTTTATGAGTGGCGCGTGGGGGCGAATCCGAGGAAAGAGCTCCGGCGGGGAACGACTGTCGCAACCAAAGTCCGGGCACGCCACAATCGCGGCGATTAGACCCCTCTTTGAGGAGTGGCTGGATAGGTGTCACGGGCGTTCTGACCTACCGTGTGACGCAGGTTCTCACCGGACACGAAAGTTTCGGGGGGTACCTGTGTCTGATAAGAGGGAAGTAAAGCCTGGGTGTCACCACTGCGAGGATCGCCGGAGGACACGGTGGAGTATACGGTGCAAGATTGCCCCACTTGGGCAGAACACCGCCGTGTCCTCATGGCGGTGGTAAGCGGAGACCTCTCGCGCCCGACATTTGTCGAGGCCATGCTGCGGGGAAGACGGAACGGGAATCGGTCGCTCCCTTCTGCGAAAAGGTCATGCTCGCAAAGGAGGAGACGGGCTGCGTGAGGGAAAGGACAGCGTCCTCCTTCCACCCTAGCCGCAGTGGTGGACTCCCACGGCGACGGATGTCGGATCTTCGGCTACCGTAGATGTGGGCATGCGGGCATGAGTCTGACAGTCCCTCTCGCCCTGCACTGGGTTATGTGCTATAGTGTCAACTTTTATACGTCAACAGGGAGTGCTCATCAGGCTGAACGAACAAGTCTTGCTAAGACGAATTCCTATAAAATAAATGTTATAGTGTTCTGCCGCATTTTTTTTTAGCCAAATCCATTCAGTGGTGTTTGTGTGAAAGAGTAACAAACATAATACCTCCATACACACATACATCTTCACTAACTTTCGCATTTATAATATTAGTAGGATAAGATGAATTATGCATAAAAACCTTCCTCTTGAACCACTCTATCTTTTTAAAAACCGCATTAAAATCCATTGCTTAGTTTTAAAGATCTAAGCAAGCATACATAGGGACAGGAAGAGGGAGGCGACTTTGCTTTATACTATGTGATGATGAAGAATTAGATAAATCCTATTGCCGTTTAGTTCACAAAAATCAGCGACCATCGTCACTCCCAAAACTCTCCCTCAACTTGAACCAAACTAAATAATGCATGTTGCACGCATGAACTCGTCAAAATTGAATGAAGAATGCGGATTGATAAACAGGAAAAACACGTTTTTTCTCTACCAGTTACATGTTCTCAAATAATATCGACAGAAAAGTCTAGAATACAGTTTTATAGAATACAGTTTAAGTTCTAGAATACAATCATGAGCTCTTAGAACTGTTGACCACTCAATAATTCTCAAAAATTATTTTCTATGACTTGTAATCACAATGAATCTAAGCTGCATACATTTTTTGACTCCTATTAAAACTACTCTTACATTTATTGGCAAATTTAAAAATAACCTGCTTACAGTTAAAATATCTATTAGATGTCTTTACTAGTATAAAGTATGTCTCTTTGTGAGTACGATAATGCACTTAACTCCATTTCGCAAAATTTGTGGCTTAGCTCCATTGGACTCCAAGGCGACGATATGACCCAAAGCATAAATACGGTTTGAGGTTGTTGATAAATTGACGACTGGTGAAATGACCAGCGGTGTTATTCTCTAATTCTGTAGTTTCGTTGACGAGCATATAGCATCGATATATAGCATAGCAGAAGTCCCTACTGTGTGCTAGTTTTAGTATTAATTAGACTTAAGAGGATGATGGTAAGAGTCGTCGCAGACTAGTCGATGAGAAAGAACTTTCCCGAAATATATTGCAAACTCATGATTCTTAAATTCTCAAAAAACGATAATTTTACTATTTAGATTACGGAGATGACGTTAAGTCAGTGGTTTGTCTTACAGACAATTCATAAGCGACAAATACTTTAATTTTAAAGAACAAACTTAAGAATTAAACAATAAAACCCAGGTGTTTATATCAGTCAGACACAAACATCGTTGGTGGCACAACGATAATGGCCGACACTCAAGACACTAATGCCCTGACTAACTGACTTGAAATAGCTGAGCACTGGCCTTTAAAAAACAATCATGAATAAAAAAGACAAGATTTCATACACACTTTTCTCAAGTGCATATTGTCGCGGTGTCCATGTTCGAAGAAGCTGCCCACGCGCAACTGAATTCCGTTATAGTTCGTACTCTGCACTCGTAAGTAAAAAGTGGTAACCCAAAAAAAATATTTAACTACTTAGAATCTATCTGATTTCGACGAAATGAGAACAGGAAGTTCTCATTGTTTGAACTCGGTTATAAAGATATTTAAGAGAGGACCAAATAGACCTCGTAGAAGATGCAAATTGTAGAGAGAATGCTGAAAGCATGACAGGATGAGACCGTGAAAACCAACAACCAGCGGACTACTATGGCTATGGATTCAAGAAACTGTAAGTCATGGTCGGAGGCACAGTTCAGCTTTGGAATTAAGTAACCAGTGATACATGAAGAATAAATCTCGAAATATACATTTTTGAGTTACCACTTTTTGGCTTAAGCGACCGGTAGTTTGTACTGTCACTTAGGAATTTCGACACCTTCATGTTATCCGGGGCCACTGGCGTGATATGAAACAATTAATGTGTGTTAAAAATGATTTATTATATGCATTACATATTATAATTTAATAAAAGGTTATTTGAGTAATGATTTATGAAAAATACTTTTAGCTTGAGGCTTTATTTTAAAGTGATATTTAGGAGGAACAGTAAAATTATTGATGGATATTCTGCTAACATTTTTGGTTCAGGTTTCTGCCACAATTTACAAACAATAAATTAATCTACATAGAGCATGGACTGAGCTTCCGTATTCAATTGACAAAATAAATTGTCATCTATTATAACTTCCTCTACATTACCATAGACATTTGCTATGTTTTACAGAAAAAAAATAGATGGTCAGTTATTTGTGTTTCCCTCTTTCTGGAGAGTATGGTTTAGGCTAACTAGCTAAGCTAGTCAACTCGACTTCGTAAACCTCATTTTAAACATAAACAAACAAACTAAAAATGTAAATTAGTATGAGCACTAAATCACAGACAAGGTTGGAGTTTACGTTTTATGAGTTGGTAGTTTGGTACATATTTAGTTGGATACAGTTCTTTTTTAAGTATATTATTTAAGTATATTATTGTCTCTAGGTTTGCAACAATAGCATCAATTTTCTTTAGATTAAATCTTAAAGAAAAGTCTGAAAAAAATAAAATTGAAAATAAAAACGAAAAAACATAGGTACTAGAAATATCTCGACCCACAAAAGTTAGAAGC